>CP136062.1:212435597-212988201 GCA_032622095.1 Siphonodentalium dalli
GCTGCACTGTTCCAGGATAATGGATATGGGTAATCTGGTAAGAATATAATAGAGACCTTCGCAACATCACGATTTGCGATTACGGATATGGACATTATCCTAACAGTTTACGGCTTAAAAATCGATCATTACACACGGGGTTATTCTGTGAGACAAAATATACCCCACCCAGTTTAATTATGTGCAAATGTTGAATGGTGAGCTACCGGTCCTGCTTGGGGTTCTCTAAGATAATCCGCGTGGTGTATAACACACAGATAAGAACATTTATCACATAATTTGGCCATAAAAGCAGTTTCATAATTATCGGTAATAGACACGTTTAATATCAGCGCGTGCGATGACGTCACGGCGTTCTTCAAATAACTTGCGATCGCTGTAGTTTATGATTGTTGTTTTCGATGAATATTTCGCGTTGCTTCGGGTTTATTTGATCATGTGATAAAAGGTATCTCACACTCGTCCTATTTTATACGTAATTTATCAACCTCGTCCTCTAAATTCTATTTGAGCCTCGGTAAACCTCGGCTCAAATCGAATTTAGTGAACTCGGTTGATAAATTCCGTATAAAATAGAAACTCATGTGAGATCCTCTATTTATTATATGACTCATTATTTTCACTAAATACCACTATCGTTTGGTGATGGTTTTCTGATAAATCGTGATCCGATTCCATATATAGCATGCGATTCCTAATCAGAACGAGGCTCCTGACCTATTTTAAATTGATACATTTCTTCTTAAAATTGTTGTTGATTAAATTAGATTCATTTATTAAATTTGAATTCAACTTATTACCTTTTTTCGCAATAAAATTTCGGAGGTTAGTTGTAATAATTAAGTTGAGTTGGTCATATAATAAACATATTATTACTGCAGTGAAGTGATCTGAGTCTCCACATCACGTGTCGTTGAGAAGGTGATCTCACGGATGAGACTCGTAGCCTGCGCAGCTCGTCTAATCCGGGATCTCACCTGTTCAACTCGACGTCATATGGAGACTCAGATCACTTCACTGTAGTCATAATCTCTATGGATCTGAAAGATCACTTTTTCTATCAAATATTTGTGTAACTGAATAGAGTGGGGTATATGCCTTCTCGCCAATTAACATGCATCATATGTAAGTTATGACGGTGTCCACCTTACGATAATATATACGATCCGTAATCGTAATAGTGACTTTGCGAAAGGTCTCTATTGTCATTGCTAGATACGTGAAGGCCACACATTTTAATGACATTGCTGTTCGCGTAAAGCTACTTCTCTTATAATTAACCATCGAAATAAGGATACCTATACCATACCGATATCCTAGATATAGTCAGAGACAAGTTCACAACGTCCCGGTTTCGGAGTATGTACAATACACCATCGTGTGTGACATTGCATTGCCTTCCAGTCCAACGATACATGTAAATTAGATACAGCCAGAGAAAGTGTCATACCACGGAGTATATATACCGGTATGTTTATATCTGGTCATCACTAAAAATTAGCAATTTTACTACTCAGTCCCTATATCGCTACGCCTCCATATCTGATCAATCCTAGAATAGATGCATATATACGTTCCGGGTACATTAAATGGTTTAAATGCATGGTTGTATGTTAATGTTATGTGTGGGTGTTGTTTGGAATATGAGTGATTTGCATGGTCGCTGATTTAGACCATCATTCACACTGGACATGCACACAGGCCTTACAGCACAGGGGGCTGTAACGCGCTCCGCTGTCCGCCCCCCTTTTGCACTGCCCATATACGCCGCCTATATATACGCGCCTTCTTCGCGTTAATGGAACATTATATAGACAATGTTCCATTAACGCGAAGAAGGCGCGTATATAGAGGCGACATATATGGGCAGTGCAAAATGGGGGTGGACAGCGGAGCGCGTTACAGGCCCCTGTGCCTTATAGATACCACTACTCTGGGCAATAATGAAGTACCCGATAACAGAATCTGCGGATACTGTAAGGTACCCCGTCTCCGTATATCAGGGGCTTGTTAATAAATATATAGTTAACCTGCAATCAAGTTCCCGGACATCGCTGTTCTATTTGGCAATCTGACCAACAGCTTTCTGAATACGGGCACTATAATGATCCAAGTTAAGATACCGGTAACCTGCCAATCATATATGCATGTCCATTCGTGTGTATATAAATTATACTGTACATTAATAGCCTTGTTTGCTCATTTATTTCAAAACAAAACCTCATTTTTCAACAGATCTATACGAGGAGCTGGCAAATGAAAGGGTACGATAGCTAAAACAATGGCCAACATATAGTGACGGCCAGAAGATACAGGTATACGATCCTAACATGTTTCGTCTCCCTTGATTTGTATTAACTTTGGACACCGTTTACAAAAGCAGATTAGTATATATTATCGTGGCCGGCAGATGACGCCCATCATTTTTATATACAGAAATGAAAAATTCAAGGGGATGCAACGAAACCTGATATTTTTCAGGATTGACTCACTGACAAATAGGGGTCATATCGTCGGATACTCGCACGGAGTCACGTGGCGGCTATTAGCTCGGGGGGAAAGATCAGAGATACCCTAAAACAAAGAAAAATTATGCGACTGTAACCTTGTTTTATGAATTATATTACTGATACGTACTTATAATAGCAACTCAGTGATGAAAAAACATGATTGTGTCAACTAAATAACTTCAACCGTTATAATCTCCGACTTCAGAAGGAGAGCGGCGATGCCTTACATAAACTTTATGGTTAATGCACACGATTCAAACTTGAGATAAGCTATTTTTAAAGTAGTCAGTGTGTCACGGACACACGTATATCGGTGCTGTGAGCTCCATAAGCGGCTACCATGTTTTTATATCCATGCTCAATTGTTGCCAATTAAAAATGTTCTATCTCCAATCGCCCGTATTCGCAAAATACCGAAAAATTACAACATTAGTAAAAATAGCGGTACTTTTTCGTAACAACATCAATATGCTCTACCATGCAGCGCCATAGCAATTCACCAGGACCTACTAACATCATAGAAAATTAGCAGCATACAGGGCAACTTAAACAATGGTGTTATTATGTATAGGCTAATATTGGGTATCCAGGGGTGTTTTAATATATAGCCCAATGTGGGGGTGGGGGTTTACATTTAAACCTTTCTATACTTCATACTCATTGACGACTATAGTTACTTGCGCCAGTCCATACTGGACGCAAGTAATGTTTTCGGTCCGGATCTTTGTCTGTCCTTCCGGGAATATGTTACGTCATGACCGAGATAACGGAAGCAGAAAAAGAGGCAACGCGCATGCGTTGTTGTTCCAGTAATTTGTATGAAGCGTTGAAGTTGGAAATTTATGCATTGTTATCTGGTTTTATTTTGGTAATAAATGAACAATATTGAAAAATTTCAAAAATTTCAAAAATTTCAAAAATTTCAAAAATTTCAAAAAGTTAAAAAATTTCAAAAATTTCAAAAAGATCAAAAATTTCAAAAACTTCAAAAATTTCAAAACTTTCAAAAAATTCACAAATTTCAAAAAATTCACAAATTTCAAAAAAATTAGTAATTTTTTATAGGCGCCAAATTACCATCCAAGACGTATACTCTTATAAACTGCGGGTCAGTCCTAGTAACGCGCACGTCAACGCGTTTGAAGTTTTTGAAGTTTTCAATGCAAATGTCACTTTAACATTATCCCACAGTGAGTGCCTAGTGTTACTTTAACATTCATCCATAGTGAGTGCCTTGTGTCACTTTAACAATCATCCCCCGTGAGAGCCTATTGTCCCTTTAATATTCAAATACTGAGTGCATTTTGTCCCTTTAATATTCATGGCGGAAGCTGCCCATCGTTCAGCGAGGTCATCACGTGATATACATGTAGATAATACATCGTTCACATGGAGAGACTTCGTTCAGCGAGCGCAGTGTGTCACTTTAACATTCAAGACTGAAGCTATCCCCATCAAGGTCCTCACGTAATATACATGTAGATAATACACCATGCATAGGAGTGGCCTAAATCTGATAGTTGGTTAACAGGTGAAAAACACTACCAATATGTCTCACCTGTAATTAGATCGGATAGAGTTATCGTTCCTAATATGCAGCCAACTGGGGTCCATATCATCATAACAGGGATATTATGTTCGTACACACAACTATTTCAGCGATGGATGAACAGAGATTTGATATCTAGATTTTGTTTATCGATCTCTCAAACGAGGGGCCAGCACCGTGGTTCAAACTGTTGTTGGCAAGATACCACACAACATGCCAAAATGTGTGATGGGCGCAAGTATAGGCAGCTCCAGTGAGTGCATTCTAGTTCAATTATGAAATGCTCAGATAATAAGATCATATGTCGTTTATTGAGTTTATTATCTGAATATTTTCCGACTATGAATAGGAAATCTCCTGCACTGGTTGGTATTGTCTTTGTATATGTCTGTCGTCTGCTCACTTTTCCTGAACACCTCTCCAGATGAACAATAAACCATTCCATTATATTCTTTTATAACTGAGTGGGATAATTCATTTAGCATGCAAATGTTTAAGATGGCGCCAATTTTTCATACTGCCAGTATTCTCATTTCTTCAGATCTGTCAACTAGAAATATATAGGATGAATTTAATTAAAGATCGTCTGTCTCTTTCTAAGTTCTGGTATATAGCTTCCAGCGTATGCAATAAAAAATATATGAGTCGAAGACATCTGTCAGAAAACCTTTCTACTAATTAATATTGATTCTATATTGATGTGTTCTTAGTATATAATTAATGCGAACCAATTGGGACAATTTTTGTGACTAATTTTAGACAGTTCGTCATGAGAAATTTCGAAATAAAATAAATATTAATTGATAGAAGCGTTTCGGGACAGGTGTCTTGTATTCATATTTATTATTTTGCACCCAGGAAACTATCTAACACGTGTTTTTATAGGAAGAGATAAATCATATTTAATAACCTATTAGCAGCACCACTCAAATTGAAACTTATAATGCTGATAGTACACTTTCTTGTCTCTGAGTTCAAATGTATTCATCTTTGTAGAAACCAATTGTTTTTTGTTGTGATAACCAGGACGTGTCGCTTTGGAAGATGTGTCGCCAGAAACAGTAACATCCTGATCATGAACCATTATGTGCATTATTTACTTGTCATGGATGTTCAGAGAATCCATTTTTGTGGACGAATTAGTTTTTATTGGATAAGATATAATGTATAGAAGATTTAATGTATAGAAAATGTAATGAATATGAGATTTAAAGATGCATTATCCGATGGAGGTCAACATATTTGATTCGAGTCGAGGAACCCACACACCAAAGCTCAGAGTGATCAGATATCGGTTTTTGAAATTTGTTATTTCCCGAGATATGTAATTTTTGGTGGCCTGGCAAATAACCGACAAGCCGACGGTCTCGGACCAGCTTGCGGATGAAGATGGACAACTATAAAATTAAGTGGCTTTGGTTGTTAGATATTTGACATTCGGCTAAATTTCGTTGAACAAAATACAATAACAAGTTTTGGGCAATTGTATACTATATAGTTGACTGTGGTTAGCATTATTTTTGGGCAATTACTCGATTCTGATAACTGAAGCGACATTTCAAAAAACATTGTTGTTGTTGGAATTTGATGATATGGGGACCATCGAATCGGATTGAGTACCTTCTTGTATAGAAGCTTTAATATACAGAACAGTTAATGGAAACATACGAAACTGAGACAACTTTTGATAACTTCTAACTTCGCTCGTGAAGAAATACCAGAATGTATTGCATACCCATTGGTTTATTTTTTGCGAAATACAAAAAAATAGTCTTATTTCAAAACGTTCAATAAAAATATTTGTCTTGTCCTTTAAAATTGCAAAGTATTAACATTGACATTTCAATCTATGGAACCAACATATGTGGCGAATAGTTACTTAAGAATCGTTAGGGCTGTGACAATTCATCTTGAATTGAAAACACTCCCCATACGAAAGTATCCCCAGACACTAATTTTCATCAAAATCCCGTGATACTCGGGCGCTTGTCCTTGAAATGACCCGATTTCAAGGTCAAGGTCACGTCTCACGGGCAAATTAACAGGCCCATGCCACTCTACGGCCGAAAGTACTCCCACATACCAAGTTTCATCGAAATCGGCTCGGCCGTTTTCGAGTCCATCGCGAACACACAGACAGACAGACAGACACACAGATTTCCCAAAATATATAATAGACTAGAAGGTGACCCGACTTCGTCCGGGCTTTGACCTTGAATTGTCCATTTTGAAGGTCAAGGTCAAGTGGGGTCACGATTTGACCAGTCCAAAACACTACCCGGACAAATGTACCCGACAAACGTGCCCGTCGAAATCCATCCGGATTTACCCGATTTGATCTTGAATTGATCATTTTGAAGGTAAAGGTAAGGTCGGGGTCACGACTCGTCCAAAACACTCAGTGGACAAAAGTAACCCCACGTATCAAATTTCGTCGAAATCCCATCAAAATTGGCGACATGACCTTGAATTGACCCGATTTCAAGGTCAATGTCACGTCGCACGGGCAAATGAATATGCTTATGAGACTCCCCGTACGAAAGTATCCCCACATACCAAGTTTCGTCGAAATCCCGTGATATTCGGGCGTTTGATCTTGAAATGACCCGATTTCAAGGTCAATGTCACATCGCACGGGCAATTTAATAGGTTTATGCCACTCCCCGGCCTTATGTATTCCCACATACCAAGTTTCATCGAAATCCCGTGATATTCCGGAGTTTGACCTTGAAATGACCCGATTTCAAGGTCAAGGTCACGTCGCACGGACAAATTAATAGGCCCATGCCACCCACCGGCCGAAAATACCCCCACATACCAAGTTTCATCGAAATCGGCTGGGCCGTTTTCGAGTTCATCGCGAACACACACACAGACACACAGACAGATCTTCCAAAATATATAATAGACTAGCCGATGAGCCCGACGTTGTCCGGGCTATTCAAAAACCAAATTTCAAGTCGATAGCTCTACCCGTTTCCGAGATCTGGTCTGCGCATGCGCGAAGCTGGCGTCGCACGGGCTCGGCGACCAGACAAAATTCGTATCCGTTCAAGATACATTCACATACCAAATTTCAAGTCGATAGCTCCACCAGTTTTCGAGATCTCGTCTGCGCATGCGCGAAGCTGGCGTCGCAGGGCTCGGCGACCCGATAAAATTCGTATCCGGGTCAAGATACATTCACATACCAAATTTCAAGTCGATAGCTCCACCCGTTTCCGAGATCTCGTCTGCGCATGCGCGAAACGACAAAAGTATCCCTAGCTATCGAATTTCGTCGAAATCCGCCAGTATTACCCGATTTGATCTTGAATCGACCATTTTGAAGATCAAGCATCACAATTTGACCCGTCAAAAACACTTCCCGGACAAACGTATCCTTAGGTATCAAGTCTGACGGGCATCTCGGTGGGGACGAAATTTGTTGGCATCCCCATCCACACCAACACCCCAAAAATGGTGGAAATCGGCCCAGCGGATACCGAGATACAGGTTCAATGTCATTTAAAAGGTCAAGGCCACGCCGCACGGGCATCCGGGCGTGACGAAATTGCTCAGCTACTGAAACTACACCACATACCAAATTTGGTGGAAATCGGCTCAGCGGAGACCTTGAGTTCAAGGTCATTTGAAGGGCAAGGTCACGCCGCACGGGAAAACGGTTATGCCCATGTTACTCCTCGGGTCAAACTACATACCCGTACCAAGTTTCGTCAAAATCGGTTAGCCGTTTCCGATTCCATCGCGGAATCACACACACATACATACACACACACCCACACGCACAGACCACAAACTTTCCTCAAATATATAATAGATTCTTTATGGAGGTCAAGTTTAAATTGATATCGTACTCCCATGTTTCTGTTCGTCAGATACAGACTCGAGTATGTAGGAGCCTCGATACCGGTATATTTCTAAAGGATAGCTATAAAAGGCCTCTGAATATTGACATGAGCGCGTACATCGCAACACATATCTAGCAAAATGCCACTTTAAGTGAGATGTCTTTCAACAGAGGTCAAGGTCGTTTTATGGTTAAGGTCAAGGTCATATAAGCCCCCCACATCAACTTGACAACAAATTTGGTTGAGGCTTAATTCCAACTTGTCCAACGAAGGCGACCCATGTTATGATGGACATATAATTTGACTTCCTCGCATCCACCACTGCTCACAAATGATTTCAAATAATAAGCCGCGTTCCGATGTTGAGTGTGAATACCTGGCAGCCAGCCAATACTATTCGCGCGACATACAACCGTGAAAAAATCCCCCTTGTTAGGGTAGATTATTCAATCATTTATCTCGAAGGAATTGATAAGCCGCTGATATGTCTGTGAGGCCAAATCGTTGCGAGACGGGAACTTATTGAATATGTTGTCCGCCTATTAGGGGGATTTTTCGCTAAGCAATTTGTCCGGAGGAAAATTACACGCAGCTAAGGCGGGATCGTTATTACAAAACACCATAAGTAAACATCGGCGCAACACACGATGTCGTGCTATACATTGTTGGAAAGGGTACATCCTTGGCTATTCAACTGTGGTAATTTGATTCTGAAGCAGGCACGTTTGCTTGTGCTATTTTCGCATATATCTTTTGCGAAAACGGTTATAAATGCAACCAAGTCTAGTATACTGATGTGAAATCAGTGTTTTCTGCGGAGACCAATTTTTTCTGGATTCTAGCCCACAACACCAAATGACGCAAATGACGTCATGGACCATGTCATGACGTCTTCGCTGATTTTATTCAGCTAACCAACGAAATTGGTCAAACGAAACTAATCTATAGGCCAAAATCACGTAGGAATTGTTCAGAAAAACTAAAGTTGTTAATTTTATAACCATCCCGTTGGTCCACTTCCGATTCTGTGTCACCGTTTCTTTTTGGGATATTATTGTTCCCATGATTCTATGCGAAAGCGAAGCGGAAGTCACGTGATTTTTAACCCATTTTTCTTGTCCGGATTTTCATCGCGTCGAAATGCTGTTTCATGGTATTGTAAAAATTAATGACGTCATTCACGCCTAAACTTGAAAAGCAACAACGCGTCTGCGGCGCGTTGTGGTTGCAATTATATTGAGCGTATACCCGCGCGATATTTCGTTGAATGGTGCAATGAATACACACTATAAAGTGGTAAGTCGCGTCGATGAAGAAAAAGTAGATTAAGTAGTGTCAAAATGAGCTTATTTCATATTGAAATAGCAACTATACGGGCTTAGTTCCAAATACGCTCTTCACGGGCTTAAAACGCAACATTCAAAATAAGCCCGTATTATGCTTATTTCCACGAGAACAGGCTGCGGCCAACGCCATTGAACGTACTAAAGGTTATAACTTCACTATGGGCTTATTTCAGAATCAAATCAGTCCAATGTGAATATTTAGGTCCAATATGAACATATTACACTAGGATGTGTTGAAATATAAGACGATGTAACGATCTGTAAGATGACACAAATTCCAACCACCTGCGTGACCTTATCAAGCAATGGCTAAACTATATATGGTAAGTTATTCACACCCAGACGCTTGTGTTGTTCAAGAAGGGCTATGGTTCAGTTTGTCATCTAACCTGACTCGATCGGTTGATTGTATCAAACGTTACAGGCATCGGAATAGAAACATTTCTGGTCGGCCATTTAACGGATACAGCTCATGCCGTTCGCCGTATATTCTAAAACGACGAAACAATTATTTACCAAATTTAATATAAAATCTTATTTCAAAATTTGTTCTCGGATCATATTGCAATTTCTGAATAATTCACAACAGTGAACCAATCATGCAAACGTGTTTTCAACATGAGTTTCATAGAAGGAAGTGTTTGTTGTCTTCTGGATTGTAACACAATTGGCTTTGAAGATTCAAGAAATTAGTGCCACACTGAGATCCGATGGAAGTGTGATATTTTTTAAACTGAACTTTGTGGTAAAGTGTTTAAAACATTTATGGCTGGTGAAATAGTGAAAACAACTAGTCAACAAGAGCATTGGATACATGTCGTATTCACAGCACCATGTCACAAAAGGTGCCGTGCCATTACGGTGCCAATCAACCTGTCACCAAGTATTATGAGACCAAAATATACAATTTGCCGATGTTCAAAACCATGAAAACAGCAATCAAATTGTCTTGTTGTCTCTGAATGGAACATGTTTCTGGAAAAATTATCAGATGCTCTCATCTGTAATCAAATATCGGACATTTGTGTTGAGTCCGTTACTTGTCTACATTGCGAAGAAGAGCCAGAATTTGATAATGTATGTACCCAGTTAGAAAAAAATTGTGCTTAAAAATTATCGAAATATTTGTCATTCCTTATACAATGAGAATAATGAGAAATATAGTATGCCTACTAGCTGATGTACCCGCCGTTGCGCGGGCCAAGTGTGGCAGAATTAAATAGTTCGTAATAAATTAAGAACTGACGTTTGATAAAACTCCCCTAATCATTTCACCGGGCTTGGTTCACGGTATTATGAATGACAGAATAAACGCAAGCTTTCGCTGTCCCGATAAGGTCATGTATAAAGAGCGTTAGAGTCGAACTTTGTCCAAATGCGGTAAATATAAAAATCGTTTATGTCGTGTTATTCCGTTCGGTAATGCGGAATGACGCCATAACGTCAAAAGGCGACGTCGTTCAGCCTCGGGACCTTTCCCAAGTTATCCGAGGAGTCGAAATACATATATATCCAAAATTTCATCGCAAACGATGCAGAATTGTGGAAGTTATTCGACTCAGAATATTTTCAAGATTTCCTATTATATGCAATATGTTCTCTATCTCCGCAATCGGTCCAGAAATGTGAATGTTCAGCCTTCATCGTTTAACATTCGACTGCACATATTTTCACAAGTTCCTGTATACAATGTACACAGAGAATATTCTTGAAATTGCCAACACTATCTCTCTCCCTCCCATCTCTATCTATCTTTCCTCTCTCTCCCTCTGTGTCAATTTTCTCTTTCTATATATATATATATATATGCATATATATCTCTATCTCCATCTCCCTTTCGATCTATCTTTCTCTCCCCCTCTAACAATTTCTTTCTCACACGCTATCCCCCCCTCTCTCTCTCTCTCTCTCCATCCCCCCCCTCTCTCTCTCTCTCTCTCTCTCTCTCTCTCTCTCTATCTCTCTCCCCTCTCTCTCTCTCTATATATCTCTCTCTATATAATAAACGACGTTGAACTTATTGTCTGATAACTACTCGCCAATGAGTTAGTATGTAGAAAGGGTTAAAGTAATTGTTCTCTAGTTGACCTTACGTTTCTGGCGTGCCAGCTCCCGTGGGACAGCCGCTTCTTTTACTTGGACAACACCTCGTTCTGGATGATGATCATTGTTTATATGGCATGGACATTACTAATACTTAAAGGGGAAACCATCTTCGATATGAAACGCCGCGTAACGCCTGTATTCTCTCGTTGCATTTTAGATCATGCCATGAATCGCTACTCTTTAGCTACGCATGCAGAGATCACACTCCATCCGTTCAATATACACGTACGTGGGAACTGCTTGGTGTCCAGGTGGGGAACTTTATGACATTCAAAAACAATGCATGTTTTATCTTTTGTAGTTAATATCCGTTCCTTCACAATGTATTTCACAGTAGGTGAAGGTCCCAGTTCGAGATTGCATGATTTAGGTGACGTTTTGTGCCATTTTGCTATGCGCGCTTATACAATCATGGAATTTCTTCTGGGTAATTAATTCTATGTTCAATGCGATATCGGATCACAAAAAAGCATGCAATCTCGAGCTGGGACCACTCCTTAATGTGAAGTAGATTACAGAGGAACAAGTTTTAGCAAAGAAATATATTCCCTGTCTGTTTTGTTCAATGTTAAAAAGTACCCTGTCAAGACGGGTTAGAACATGAAAAAGTTCTCAGGTTTTATTGGTGGAATATGATCTGTATGGGCGTAGCTAGAGAAGATATTCATGGAATGATATATAGACTATAGTTGGATTTATATGACAACCACGTTGTTGAGATAAATATAGAATGTGATTTTGGGTGAACTTTTATTAATTTTCAGTGGATAATCATTCAGCAGTAATCATCAACACATCTTCTGCATGTCGACGCGTTATCTGAAACGAAAGAATCAACATTATTACGATATCATGATACCAATCGTAAATTGAATTTCCCAAAACGCATGCATTTCTTGTATGTTTTACTCCGAAGCTGATTGCTGGCCCAGTCTTCGCTCCATCGTTTGTATTAATGTACAAGACTAATATATGAGTATACCATATGCAGTACGTATATTACATGTTTTACAGTCTAGACATTATATGAAGTACCTATATATACTTATAATCAAATAACCACTTTACATATATTCAATTCAATGCTTGAAACAATTATATACATGTATACAATGCGCCCTACATAGATCCCACTCCCCACCATTATATATTTAAGTACCTATACCCGTCCGAACGACCACTTTATTTAGATCCGCTTCAATATGTATCAAAATGCTTGTATGTTTACATATATATATTGTAACCCCCCCCCCCATAATATATTTAAAACGTCCATATTTACCAAAACGACCAATTCACTTATATTCGCTTCAATTTCTGCATTAGTGTATGTGCTTTATTAATATTAAGGTATCATATTCAAAAAATCCAGAATATACATAAGGTACGGAGTAGCAATACCTGATCAATTAACCACTTTATTCATATAGCTCTTGGTATAATGTACATGCATATTCAATTTACGTATATCTAATACAAGCAGCAATTAGTTCACAGCCAGAATAAATAGGATTTAATATGTATAATACGCCGTGTATCCATATCTAACCAAACGACCCTTAACTTAGTATACCCGTTCCCATGATTTTACTAAATTATATTTGATGTGCTCACAGCTTTGTTACAAAGTAGTTATGAACCTCGGTTTGCCATATTGACGCATGCTTTGATCAATTAGCAATGGAAACCCATTCATTTCTGAAGTGGCGACCGGCGCATGCAATACTTCTCATAATGACCATGTATTGGTAATGATAAATTAAATAATTGAATTGAATTGAATTACCGATATATACTAGTTTTTCCCTAAAAACGATTTAAGAATTGTCAACCTGAAATATTTTTTCGCGATTTGTTGAGTGCTACTTATCAACTTGAGACGGGGTTTCTCGTCGTGATTGCAACGTGCATATTGGTGCTTGCATGTATACGTTTATATAAGTTTATCGCATATTATTCTGTAATCTAATTTAATTACTGCTGTATATAAACATGCATATGTATATGAAATGAACAATGATGAATGTGATAGCCAAATGTGTGCATATATTATAGTGTATAATTATAGGGTATACGTGTTTCACTGTTACAATAAATCAATAAATCAATTATAGTAGCCCCCCCCCCCCCACCATGTCTGTGCTAAATAAGAAAATCGCTCGGACATTTTGGTACTGTATAATTATCACGGTGGGGAATCACCTAGTTTCGAGTTGATGAGTATTACGCACTCAAAATGACTGAAGCGAACGCAAACGCGACCAGAAACTAGGAAACATATAATAAACTATGATAATGATATATTACATTGTATTTTGGCAGCATCGAGCATATGCTATACTCTGTTACCTCGTTTGTCTACAAACTCACATTTATTTGTTTAAACATTCTGACCAAAGTTGCCAGTCGAATGATTCTCCCACAAGGACTTCTGAATTCTACGAACCTCCGATTGGAAACTTTGGTCAGAATGTTATAGAAAAATGTTATAGAGTATTTCGAACACATAATGTATCAACTTGTTTTTGAAATAAAATAGCATAATCTCGTAACAGTCAAAATGCTATGTTTTGTGTCAGTTCCTCATTTATTATTTTATTATGTTTTCATGCGTTTTCGTATTTTGAATGCGTTGTACTCACTAACTTTGAAACCACGTGATTCCCCACCGTGTATATGTCGCGATAGACTCGATAATAGACTCATATAAACTAAACCAAACTGTCTTTACTGTTGCTATACGTAAGTTAAATTGTTAAACGTCGCCTGTTTGTTGTGGTTGAAATTTTGACGCGCTGTACACTGAGAAAAACGGTTAGTCAATATGACTAACTTATGTTAATCAAAGTTTTGTTATCAGACTGATTAACTTGGGTTAGTCATATTGACTAACTCGGAAAGTTAGTCATAATGGACATATTGTTGTTAGTCATAACGACTAAGACAAGTTTAGTCAAAATTATTAGGACTGATTCAATCTGATTGACTTCTCTTAGCCACAGGGACTGTGAACATGTAATTTTGAGGAACTATTGTGTAAATTAATCAAAGACTCAACCAGATACTGCAATATCCAGAATCAGAGACCAGGTTGAAAGCATGCCAATCTTTCAATTAATTCTCAGAAATTCAGATTTCAGTACTGGTATGTTGAGATGTGTAACAATGGTTTCTGATATAGGTCTATGTATAGCTTGGTTCATTTCCGGGATGGCTGTGATGTTTATGAACTAGAACCTGTTATCCAAATATTGTAGCCTTTGATCTGTTATATATGCCATAATCTCGGATCACATTAGTTTCTTTATAGATTGTACATAATTACGATACAATGGATGCTAAACATTTAACAATTATATTAAACATAATTTAAGGCAATGTTGTAATATAGTTATTATTCACGTAACTTAGTCACCATGACTAAGGCCAGAGTTAGTCATATATAGTGACTTGTGGGAGTGTATGGTTAGTCCAAATGACTCCAAAATGCTTGTGACTAATCATAAGTTAGTCATATTGACAAGATTGGATTTCCAGTGTACCATGCAGTATATAGTCGTTGCAAATTGGTGTAATGTAACCAAAATGGTACTAACATTACTGCTACAAACGGAATATCGTTAGAAATAAACAATGCAAGCAAGCTTATATTGTGTGGTCAATGTGCGGATAGTGGCACATTCTAATAATTTTAGCCCGCAATTCCTTTAGCAAGGAATCAAGTGGCATCCAAAACCAGTCTCGTTCTGAGAAAAGACTAAAATAGAGCTGTCGATACTTTTACACTCACCAATCATCATCTGGAGAGCATCCGGAACTTGACATGCTAGACGCCGAACTAGTACCGTCAACACAACTGCGTCTCTCACGGTGCTACAAACAGAGGAAATATAGTACATTTAATATGGGAGCAGGGGCGTGGCTGCACGGTTTCCTATATGGGGTGTCATATTCTACTATAAACTGAGGACGAATTGTCGATTTTTTTTATTACATAATCCAAAACATCAACAAAACACACTGAATTGTACTCAATCCGATCAGACCGTCCCCATACCATCAAGATGCAACAACAACAACATTTCTTCAAAATACGCTTTGGTTATCAGAATCGATCTATTGAAACAAAATAATGCTAACCACTGTCAACTATGGTATCAAATTTCCCAAAACTTGTTATTTATCAACATTTTATTCAACAAAATATGGCCGTATTATCACTAACGTATCACGAAATTTGACAGTATTGCCACTTGATTTTAGAGTTATCCATCATCATCCGCAATTTTGTCCGAGGCCCTCCGTGTGACCACGTGTCTCTCTGGACCACTTATAATTACACATCTCGAGAAATAACAAACTTCAAAAATCGATATCTGATCACTCTGAGCTTAGACAGGTCGGTTCCTCGACTCGAATCAAATACTTTTTACCCCCGAAGCCAAAGAAATAGTAATTTCGGAGCGTCTGATCGGATTGAGTACCGTTAAGTCAACAAATGGGATGCGAAACTAACATCGGCTTCTATAAGGAATGTGATGATGTTTCACGTAACTATGCGTTGTTTGCCAAATAAATAAAGACTTATTGGCGTATTTAATGTCGTATATTTAATGACATAACTTTTCAAAGTATTCATTTATTATAGTTTGTTTGAAAAATATTGGAAGCCATAGCATTTTGAGACGTAGCGTACGGAATGTAAACAGACGACAAACCGGAAGTCAAAGGTCACCTGGTACTATTTCCTGTTATTAAACGAACGTTTAATATCACAATTTATAGATTGGGTTTATTGAATGGAATAAGGGTAGGATCGTGTAATAAATATAATTTCATTGAATCAGACCGAACTTCTCTAGTCCGGGACTTGCACCCATTGGGTTAGAAGACTCCAACTCAGGCTTTCATAAGTTCCAAATTCAAATATTCAACATCTAGCGCCACCGAATATGATTGGAAAGTTTTCCAGCTAATGACCAGTTTACTCCAAATATTTAACCAGAAGTAACAAACTGTTCGACTTTTTGGTCTAAAAACGGCATATATAATGCTAGTTTAGGGTATGAAATTTCCTTTTGTTGAAAACTGCATTCTAAGTCAGAAGGGGTGGGGAACTCATCAAACAGCCCTGTTGTCACGCCTCTATCAAAATGGCATCGTATCAATATTAACGGCTCCGCCCTTATTTCATATTATCATATTATATACCATTGGAAATAGGAAGCTTAGTTTCGATCTGGTCTGTACTGCCAGTTTATTGTTCTCAATGGAAGAGAAATAATACACTATCACATGAAACCCCTATTATATCTTTTAAAAACCCATTACATATATCCTTATATGTCACTAGTTATAAATTGTTAAACATATCAATTGGCACCCCCCCCCCCCCAAAGTCAGCGGTGCGTCTTCACATTGATTCAGACGGATTAATATTATTTCGAAAACCCGCGCATGACACCATATATTTCAAAATGATTGCTTTGTTCTTTAAAGTTAAATTATTGTCTAACTTTGTTGTACCAACGAAAATAGACACAAAACAGTGAGGCAAATTGGGGGACTGTATTTTATATCGCCAGCCCCAGAGCGCAATACTGTCGTATGCGGCTGTGAAGCGCCTCAGCCAACGCTGTAAACATATGCATTTGGCAATTTCTTTTAAGGTTTTATGGGGAGGTTATTTATGGCAGAGATTTCATTGTCGAGTAATTATTGTACAGGTTTTCTAGCAAATGTATCAAATAAATGTTATATTATATGCACAGTCACTAGTCAGTGAGTGGATTGAGTTTATAAAGGCAACTACCAGTAGAACCGTTATACAGACATTGCATCGTTCGCGTTGGTAAATATGCATGTTAGATGCACGTTTCCGTTCATATTCCGTTCATTTCCATGACGAACTGCCTGCAAAAAATGCCGTGCAAACTTGCCAGTGTATGAACGTACCCTAACTCTTTACGTGGAGTATATTCTGCATGGTTACAAAGGTGTAAATATGTTTTGGAGCGACCCGTGGTGTCTCTTGGCTCTGAGTGGTCAATATGAGCATTGTATTGTTAGTGTTTTACATAACAAATACAAGACACCTCTTCCCAATAAATGTCCACAGTTAGAATGGTCCTTGGCACAGAAGTTATATGTGCATTCAGGTTCCCAGCCTTCCAGTTATAACAAAAACATAAACATATAATCTAACATCGTTTTTACTCTGTTCTGTAGAACAAAATTTGAAAACCGAATATGACATGTATAACAGGTCTACACATAACAACGAACATCATTTTGTTATTGAAAAATTAACAAAATAAATGTTGAATTCCATCGGAAACATCGAAATTGTATGAAATACATGCATAGAAAATTCATTATCGAACAAAATATCGTCTTTCTTGTAGCGCTTCTTGTTCCAAACATTTTATTTTATACAATAGAATCTAACTAACAAGTAAAATAAGTTTCATAGTAATCGGTCTGGAACCCAAGTACATATTTTTACGAAAACAAATGATTTAAAGGCATATTCCCAGCTAGACGTACATATGTCTGGCTTTTTTTGTTTTGCATAAATAATTACACCAAATGCCAATCTTTCAGAGTTTAAGAACATTCAGGACCTGCATTGACATATTTACACCAGTGTAACCTTCTGTTGCAGTTAAGGGGTTTACTGTAATATTTGTATGCGCATTATGTCAAGAATAGACGCTTTAGCAGCTTGCATATAATCATAATGTACTTACCAGTGGAGCAGCGTGCACGTTGACGACTAGATCCTGTAATGAAAAATAATAATAATGTTGTATTTAATTTGCATCAGGTTTTCTAACATTAAAGACTCCGCCTTGATCACGCTCGCTGAAACAAGCACATTTGAAGAATGAACACCCATACTGAGTCCGTGCCTTCATCATTCTGATATATATATATATATCAAATTATGGAGGCAGAACTCAGTATGAGTGTTTATTGCTTCAAATAATTATGCTTGCTTCAGTGGGCGTGAATACATTCTCATTGCTTATCGAAATGATCATCTATCGACCAGCATGAGACATTGAAATATCCCTCAACCTCCTTGAAAGGAAGCCCTTTTCACCGAGAGTTAGGAAGCATTTCAGTCTGAACATGGGTTCGAATATTTACATGGAACGGAGTTGTTATTATGTTGGAACAGAACAATGCACTTCCTCTTAAATTGTATCTGTGGCCATACCATTACTGGTACTGGCGTATAAATAGATCAAATTACGGAGACAGACTCAGTATGAGTGTTCATTGCTTCAAATGTGCTTGATTCAGTGAGCGTGATCAAACTCTCATGGAATATGGAAATGGCCACATATCGATCAGAATGGCACATTGAGGTGTCCCTCAAATTAAATTAAGCTTGAAACAACCATCATCGCCATGGCGATCTCGCGAACACTCACTTGTTTATATAAAGGGGAATCAAATCATTATGTTTTCGATTGATACTGGCCAGTTCGCGCTGGCCCAAAACAGATTGTAGCCAAAATGTTAGCCACATATAGACTTTGTTTAGCCAAATGAAAACATTTAAAGCCACTTTTTACCCCTGAGTGTAATCTGTTTGTTTACATTATGAATATTGGATTTAGCAGATACCCGGATGCTAACCAGATATATCAACGTATAGTATTTTGGTAAAATACGGCTGTCAATTAAGATTACCCGGTTGTAATATTGTCCTAATTTATACACGAAATTACGTTTAGGGTTTATTCTTTCGACAAACCGTTGTGTATGGAATGTAATCAATAATAATCGCCCACGAAATAATAATTAAGGCTTATGTGAAACATGTATGGGTGGAATCTATTAACTGATTTTGATAAGAATTTGTTTTAAAGTCACATATACCCTCATGTGAGTGGTTTAGCTTTGGTTCGTTAATTACGCTAACGCGTGGTCATATCATTTTACTCAATGTCATTCAATAGAAAAGTGAAAATAGTATGAGAGGCCAAATTCATATTTACTAGATAATCACCATTATATATGGTATATCTCTTCCCAGCAAGGTTTATATAAATTCCAGGGTATAAAATACTAGATATGAGTCGAGGACACCTGTCCGGAAAAGCTTTTATAATTCATATAAATTTTATTTAGAATGTCTTATGACATGCGCGGGACCGTTGAGAACATAAATCCACAAGAAAACATCCGGAGCGTACCAAGAAGGATAACTCTATATTCTTAGCCCCAATCCCGGAACAATGCAGATCAACTAAGAGATTTAAGCTGAATTACGATCACTTTATTATGCCTTTATATAGACAATTAATATGCCCCATCTTCAGTTTTATATGTGTGTATAACCGGCAGTTAAATGCGTCCATCGAACTATTCCCCTATGTAACATAGTATATAATACACAGGAAAAAATTACTGCTCCCATAGCCCTCCCTGAATGGCCTGCACTGATAGTCCACTGTGCCAACTATAATGTACCAATATTATCGATTTACATGTTTTTCTGCTACATTCCGTTGAGAGGATATCAACAAAATGGGAGAAGTTGACGTAACCATATGAGTCTGTACACCCTAATGTTTTGCTTTATGCACGAGTCCCATTACACGGTCGAACTGGAGATCGCCATGTGCCCTTCCACCAGGTAAATACGCAACAGGTTACGTAAACCTTCCCATTATAATTGTTTGTCAACACTCAATTTGTGATTGTGAATACTCGAAATGGACAGACAACACTGATGTGCCTATGTGATACCCTGATAGGCCGCTGTTTGCACTGATATGCCCATGTGGAACACTGCTATGCCTAGGTGGGACCCTAATATGCATATGTGGGACCCTGATATGCCTATGTAGGACCATGATAGGCCGCTGTTTGCACTGATATATATGCCGCGTGCCGGTTGTGTACAGTTATCTCATGAAATAGGGATCCAAGGGTTTAATTGTGATACTTAAGTTGTCGGTGTGAGGGTTCAAACTTATATTATAATAGTTTGATTTAAAAGAGAATATATGTGGTATGATTCAAAGTTACAAAAGTTACACCGTAAATTATCAGCGGTGAAAGATTGAGGGAGGAACACCAACATTTATAAAACAGTTACATGTCCATCGCGGATATCTGGGTGGGTGGGTCTGTGCTCAAGATGACCCAAACAGAATTGTTTTTGCACAGCTAAAAAAATAAAAATTCCTCCGTATTTTTCAACTATTGTTGGCCTTAAAACTTAGAGATAATGTAATTATAACGCCAAAAATGCAAACTGCATGTAGACAATCAGTATATTAGTATAGTGTTTCGTGCTGTAAAATTACTAAATACCGGTATAATTCAAAAATGGTCAAAGGTAAAAATTAATCATACATGTCTGAAATGTTTTACCGACAGCCTCTTGAAACGATGCCGAAATATCCAATAGCGAAAACATTATACAGCATCGAAGATAAAAGAAATACGGATATAGTAAAAAAAATCGTAAAGAAAAAAAAGCATGTTATCGTTATAAAAGACGAAAGTAAAAAGTCAAGAGACAGGAAAGAAAATGAGAGAAAGCTTCAGAAAAGTGGGAGAGGGAGATGGAAAGCAGATTGTGATGTTTTAATGTACAAGAAATAACCGTTTAATCATATGTTGTTTCAAATTGTTTTCAGTCTTTTCACTCGGCCCTCTGGTCAGCCAGGATTTGTTAGGAAAAATGTGGCAAATTACCCCCAATGCGTCTGTGGTCACCTTGGCGAAACATTTGGGGCTGAAAAAAATTTGGGTCAAGGTTCAAAAATTGCCGCTCTGCATGCTTGGTCGGGAAAATTTCGGAATTTTTGGCAAATAACCATGGGAACGTCCTTAGTGAAGTAGGACGTACATTTGGGCCGAAAGAAATTCGAGCAGAAATTGGTCGAAAATAGACAAAGTCAGAAAATAAACGGAAATTGACCGAAATAACTTCAGAATCGTAAGTGGCCGTAAATCCAGTCCAATCCAACTACAATTACCAGGAACACACGAGCTGCGAAGGTTGGTGCCCGATCAGCGCGTGCAAACTGTCCGCTATTCAAACAAAAGCGATGAATTTATTACGCCACATGCATTTGATCAATCGGTAATTCTATGTTTGAGTGAAAGCGTACGTGTTAATTTAAACTTTATATTAGGCCTCAGCTATTCCCTGTTTGTTAACACTGACACGTGCGCTCTTGAATTAAGTTGAGTTAATAATTTAATAAAGTAAGAATTAATTGAGCAAACATTGATATTTAGTATATCAAGCGCATATAATAAAAATAATACAATCTCATTCCTGTCTCGAAAGAACTATTGAATTTTCACTCGCGGCTTGCAGCCCCTCGTGAAATTCGATATTTCTTTCCAGGCATTCAAACAAAACTTGTAGCTATTCTCTATTTTCCACACTAAATACTGGTTGAAATATTAAGCTATCATGACAGGTGAACTTACTTTTTGTCTCGAATTTTCAACTAGTACTGTGACATACATGACATTTCCAACTAGCGCTGTGACAGACATGACATTTCCAACTAGTATTGTTATTACAGACATGACATTTCCAATTTTTGAAAAAAAAGTATAGCCTGAGTCGGTGGAGTGAGATACACCTCTGCCCTGAATTCAAATGTAACAGTCACTTACCTGTTCTTCGAGAGAGACACTAGAAGGAGAGCCCATGCTGTAAACCTGGTTGACCAGCAGCATGGCGACAACAGCGATGACCAAGAAACTCTTCATCTTCTCGATATCAATAGAATTCAGCTAGACTTCTGGGTGAACTTCAGATTGAGTTTGGCGTCGAGTTCCGAAGATTCATTATATGACCAGTTTCTTATCATGAAATCTGCTGACGTTGGTGTTGAACACGTTGGTGCTATATTGGTATACCCGCGGGAGAAATATAAAAAATATGATGATTTTATCTCACACTGAGAAATTAACATTTTGTCCTTGATCACCCCGTGTACGTGGTATCACCAACCCGGGAGGTATCACCAAACCAGACCATTCAGTTTTAATAAATGAACATATATTCTCCCTCAGATGAATCTGTTTATCTCCCAGTTGAATGATATATACACTATTAAAAACATAAGTTTGTAAAGCCGAATTTTCCGTCAATGTGATAGCGACCATAACTTGCTCTCACCCCGATAAATTCCGGCTCATTTCCGATTTTGTCATATACAGTCGCCACTTTCTGACGTTCGGTAGTTCGTTTGACACATACGTATCAGCCATTGACGGCGGATAATCCGTGGAATCAATGGAAAAATATGTGTGTAATTTACCATGAAATGTTCCACCCTACAGTGCGGTTCGCAAAAATATTATCCTCGACCAAGTGTGAGCACCCACCATAATTTCGGGCGGCAAAGGCGCGGATCGATCTTTGATGAAATGTCACCAAACCAGATTTGGGATGTCAGACTCAAAGATGCGGATGATATACTTCGTATTTTGACCGTTTCTGTTTGAAATTATATCCACATTATCTTTCGGACAGGCCGGCACATGGACAATCTTTAGGGTGCGGGCGCATGTGTGTAAGTGCGACTTCGTGTATGTTTGTTTGTTTATTATGTTCTAATGTCCTATTAATAGTATAGGCTATACTGGGCTATTCGATAATGTAGGCCCGGAACTGCACAACGAATGGTAACATTAAATCAATGTAAATACACAATTTTACCCAGTAATATATCTCATACTATTGTATAGTCAGTGGATTTTGAAAGGTTTGATGTTGTATATATATTAAAATGAATGATTAACGGTTATATGCGCGATACTGCTCTAACTCCTCTGAGCATAAATTTCTGCTTCTAGAAAAGGTCACATATTCAATAAATCTCAACTAAATCCCATTTAACTGTTTAATTACACACATATCAGACGAGTCAAGATAAACAATTCAAATAAAACTGCGTTATTTTGCCGTTTCTGTGCGCCCAAAAGTTCAGGTTTAACTGTTGTTTGAGACCATGCTTTCAAACGTTCTCTCGTGAGATATATTATAGAGAGAGTTCGTACATATCTTATCAGAAGTTTCTCTTATACTCTGCAATCATTCTTCCTCGCATAATTCGAGCGTTTGTAAAAAAAACACTATTCAATTTTGCCCAAAATGTAAATGTTATTCGATTTTGTCTATTTTTGAACCCCATTTTGCTTTTGAGTGCAATGCTATTTCACGACTGCTGATCCATGCTGGGACAAGAGTTATCATTAATATTGCGGCCAGTTCTTTTTATCAAAACTGTCGCGAAATGGGACCGATATCTAAACCTAGCCCATAACTAACGTCACTGAATTTACCGATATCTGGTACCCCACGAAAATGCTCGATTATGAAACGTGGGGAACCCTAATAGAATTTAGTACGAGAATTGTCCCGAAAATGGAATTTATACTTGAACAATTGACAAGTTATGTATAATGTATAATCGAACCCGTGCGTATAGATTCTTAAAGTCTTAATATACAAAGTAGTGCTTAGAAGCCCGCCGACGATGGGTGCATTGCCCTTTATAAACTTGATAAACCCATCCGATTAAAATAGCAAAAATAAATCTCCAACATGGCCTATAGGTTTATGAATAACCAACAGCGACCGATTCGGAACAAGTGATATAATCCAACCATCTTCGTGCTTTATCTTGATGCTCAACAATATCACAAGGTGTACAGGCCTGGAGGTATTCACGACACTCAGCGGATGTTTTCCTGCATATTGTAGCTTTCTATACCGAAATACCCGCAAAAGATTACCTGGCACAATTGCGAGTGTGTGAACATCCAAATCTGACGATTTCAGAGGTCCTTTAGTCGACAGTCAACGCTGAAACCCTCTTCCCCGTACTAAACAAGTCATGCCCATTTACAAACTCGCGCTCACTGCTAAATACTTATTGCTCCAATATCAACATCAATTTATTTGGAAACGAGTCATTTGACTCTTTATAGTTTCCGTATTACATTATGATAGACATTAAATATAATAATGAAGTCACTATGTTCAATTAATTTTAGCATTCAATAATTTCATCATCTTCCAAACGGAAATTCTTGATTGGGTGTTCTTATCGTTTTTTCACGAGCTCAGTTCTCAGCTTGTATATAATCTTTATTTCACATCTTATTTGCTCCTTATTGAAATATATTTCCGAAGGACCGGGTTTTGTGCATATGTCTTTATCATATGTTATAGCATCGCTGATCATTTCGTCCCTCAGTTGCTTTGACTTTAATATAAGTTTTACTGCATGAGTTTTGTTTTTTCTCTATTTCCTACTCGGTAGAATGACACAATTTCTTCTTCGCTATGCTTTGTCATCTCACGAATTGTCGTCGAAATGCCGATAAAGGCTTCTTTTTGCTTGAGTAGTTATCCCTTAGGAAATGTTCAGATAATAAGTTCATGCATTAAACGTTTGTTGAACTTATTATGTCCATTTAAAAACTCGCGCTTCAACATATGAGTGACTGCTAAATACTCATTCCATGAATAGTTATCCCTTAAGAAATGTTCAGGTAATAAGTTCAGCAAACGACCTATGAACAAACAACCATCGTTTGTTGAACTTATTATCTGAACATTTCCTAAGGGATAACTGTTATCAATCAAGAATCAATCATACAGGTATTTTAAGGCAATGTGTTAGCAGCGCCGTTACATGTGGAACTACCGACATTATACTGCTCACGTCTTAAGCATCTGAAAATTTCACTCCGATAAATGTAGGACTCCTTCTGCACTTTTATTATCGGTTGTCTGCTTATTTTTCATGAACACCCCCCCCCCCCCCCCACCAGTTTAGTAACTTCATATCGGACAGCCCAAGCTATTGTGTTCACCCGACAGATGAAGCATATCATTATATTTGTGTCTGTTCATTTTATGCAGATCAACGACGTTTGTTGTTTCACCAAACTGCTACCCTGGGTGTAATAAATATTATCCTCGAGAAACTCCTCCTCGGAGAGACTACTCTGAATAATACACAAAATAGTAAAATATTTAGGGCTGTCCAGTTGTACATAACCTCAAAATCGCGGTTTGAAATTTAATTATACACCTATACTGTTCATACCTGTGCCGCAAAATGAAATATATTAAAAATGCACCTGAGCCGCCAAACCACGAGATGAAACACCTCACCCCCCCCCCCATCGTTATCGCCATACTCAAGACTATCTCATATATCGATATCAGTGAAACGATGTTATACATATGAATTATCGTGATTGTGTGTAATCTGTATTTTATGTTCGTTATGTGTAAAATATTTATGTTGGGAGAGAGACCCTTTGTAAATTGTAAAACTTGTATCTCAATCCCGTTGCTTTGTAATGCAATAAAATATGTTTACACCCCTCCGATGAAAAATCGGCCATTCAAATAATTACTCTTGTAACTGAATGAGGAAAATCAAGTTGGTATAGAAAGCGTTAAAACAGTGTAAATGTGTATTGATGGCGGGGATGTGGCGACAATGGGTGGGGCATCGAGGGCGGATATGCGGGGCCAGGTAAATGTTTTCCATAGGCCTCAGTGCGAACGTTTTAGTGTATACTTTGTCACCAGTTAACACTAAATCTAGTGTATTGAACAATTAGTTACGATGCAGCATTGAAATTCGCGAACTCAGTTCTTTTCCGCTTATTTTGGTTTAGATGTAGAGGGGACAGCAACAACCAGTAAACCCAATCGGGACTAAACTCTCAGGGTAGAATGCATTAAGGAAGTGTAGTTCATATCTTGATATACCATTCCTCTTGAATAGCGTTTAACGCCTTCCCCATCAGGTCTGAAACGATAATTGTTTTCGCTTAAATTTTCAAAGTATTTCAGATAAAAGCTAGAATATATTTGTTTTGCTCCGAATGTGTATAACTAAGCGAAAGACAGACATCAGTTGCTTCTTTGTCACAGTATATAAAATACTACAATACATGGCCACACTGTTCGTTTAATAAAATAAAATTAGCTTAGCTGTCAATGGCACGTCGCTCTGCAAGCATAGTGTTTGTTTGTATGTTTTTGATAAGGTTGGAATTTTTATATTTGTATATATGCTCATATCTGTTATTATAGTTCAGTTGATGATGGACTTTTATGGATGCCACTGATGCCATAGAGAGCGTTCCAGGCTTTCGGGCGGTCCTTTTCGGGGCCCACAGATTTTATTAAGAGAGATTTGCAAGGCTGTATATATTGACCAAGTTTCTATTTTATTCTCTCCTATAATTTCCTCCCGCATCCGCTAGATGTCACTACGAACCATATTTACTCACGTGTAACATCTAAAAGTACCTATATAGAGAGGGTCTCTAATGAGTCGCAGTTAGATACGAAATGTGTTACCATAGTGCACTAAATTCGAGCCGAGCTCATCAAACGGCCGTTTAATGTCAGTACATTTCTCAACAAATATTTATTATGCAAAGGCATTATTTTGTATGGTCTGTCTTATATTTCCTGACCATCCCATCAGTCCATGTCTGTTTCTTTTATCACTTTGTCTTCTCTTTCCGTTGCTCATACTAGCACACGGACGTCCTCCAATCCCTAAAACACCCTTACTAAATTACATACGTTTAACTCTTCCAATATTAAAGATGCATAATCCGAATTAACGCGCCTAAGTTACTATTTCTCTGGCTTCGGGGGTTAAACAAAATATCTGATTCGAGTCGATGAACCCATCGATCAAAGCTCAGAGTGATCAGATATCGATTTTTGAAAATTTCCCGAGATATGTAATGTTTGGCGGCCTGGCAAATATTCTTTAATCCGAGGGTCTCTGACCATATTGCGGATGAAGATGGATAACTCTAAAATCAATTTGCTTTGGGTGTTAATTATTTGACAATCCGTCCAAAATGTTGGGCCAATTTTATACTATAGTTGACAGTGGTTAACGTTATTGTTAGACAATTAATCGATTTTGATAAATGAAGCGGCATTTCAAGAATTGTTGTTGTCGTTGGAATCTGATGATATAGTTCTCTATGATAACCGAGATGTTAATAAGATGAATATATATATATATATATATATATATATATACAGTGTATATATATAGTTGTCCATGATACCCATCCCATTGCCATCCGAATATTACAATTCAGTCAATTTATTTTTCATAGTTTCTGAAACAAAATCATATTTTACCGATAAGTACTTTACATTATACCCGCTCAAATTAGGATATCGAGAAATAGTCCACTGCATTTATGAGATAATAATGACAAACGCGGAACCAATCGCAACTGAAGTTTACTTCTCATGAATAAGTACATAAAGCCACAATCAAAAAATTTACATCAAAAGAAAGGAAATTTCATGGCCAATAAGACACAATGAAATACATTGTGACTGAGAAGAAATATGAGGATATATGAGGAATATGATAGATTGTGTGTTTTCCCCAAAATCGGACTTGTGAACATTGTCACTGTTATAGTATATATTGGTATATCTGGTATTTATCCCCAGGGGCCTGTGATTTGAAGCAAGAAGGGTGCTCTCTCTGAAATACAAAACTGACTATTAACTATTTCTGTCGATTCCGTTGGGGGTGATATTATTCTTCCCATTATTCTGAAGAGAATGTGGTGGTTTTATCATCAAAATTAAAAACAGTTCCATTCTTAAGATTTTGTACTGGAATACTACGTCCTGAATATATATAATTGAAGAATGTTGAGGCCCCATGAGTGTGATATCAGACCACAGTCATACATGGGCACCCGGACCAAGCAGTGTATGATGCATCTGATCATAAGTGGAAATTTGCACAATGATTACAATGTCCCAGAATAGAGGCAATCTGGTCGTCACTGGATTCTGTTACATTGGTTGTCAGAGAATGTTCATGGTAAAGTATGGTCACGCATCGCTGTGCATTCTGCTGCACTGTTCCAGGATAATGGATATGGGTAATCTGGTAAGAATATAATTGAGACCTTCGCAACATCACGATTTGCGATTACGGATATGGACATTATCCTAACAGTTTACGGCTAAAAAATCGATCATTACACACGGGGTTATTCTGTGAGACAAAATATACCCCACCCAGTTTAATTATGTGCAAATGTTGAATGGTGAGCTACCGGTCCTGCTTGGGGTTCTCTAAGATAATCCGCGTGGTGTATAACACACAGATAAGAACATTTATCACATAATTTGGCCATAAAAGCAGTTTCATAATTATCGGTAATAGACACGTTTAATATCAGCGCGTGCGATGACGTCACGGCGTTCTTCAAATAACTTGCGATCGCTGTAGTTTATGATTGTTGTTTTCGATGAATATTTCGCGTTGCTTCGGGTTTATTTGATCATGTGATAAAAGGTATCTCACACTCGTCCTATTTTATACGTAATTTATCAACCTCGTCCTCTAAATTCTATTTGAGCCTCGGTAAACCTCGGCTCAAATCGAATTTAGTGAACTCGGTTGATAAATTCCGTATAAAATAGAAACTCATGTGAGATCCTCTATTTATTATATGACTCATTATTTTCACTAAATACCACTATCGTTTGGTGATGGTTTTCTGATAAATCGTGATCCGATTCCATATATAGCATGCGATTCCTAATCAGAACGAGGCTCCTGACCTATTTTAAATTGATACATTTCTTCTTAAAATTGTTGTTGATTAAATTAGATTCATTTATTAAATTTGAATTCAACTTATTACCTTTTTTCGCAATAAAATTTCGGAGGTTAGTTGTAATAATTACGTTCAGTTGGTCATATAATAAACATATTATTACTGCAGTGAAGTGATCTGAGTCTCCACATCACGTGTCGTTGAGAAGGTGATCTCACGGATCAGACTCGTAGCCTGCGCAGCTCGTCTAATCCGGGATCTCACCTGTTCAACTCGACGTCATATGGAGACTCAGATCACTTCACTGTAGTCATAATCTCTATGGATCTGAAAGATCACTTTTTCTATCAAATATTTGTGTAACTGAATAGAGTGGGGTATATGCCTTCTCGCCAATTAACATGCATCATATGTAAGTTATGACGGTGTCCACCTTACGATAATATATACGATCCGTAATCGTAATAGTGACTTTGCGAAAGGTCTCTATTGTCATTGCTAGATACGTGAAGGCCACACATTTTAATGACATTGCTGTTCGCGTAAAGCTACTTCTCTTATAATTAACCATCGAAATAAGGATACCTATACCATACCGATATCCTAGATATAGTCAGAGACAAGTTCACAAGTCCCGGTTTCGGAGTATGTACAATACACCATCGTGTGTGACATTGCATTGTCTTCCAGTCCAACGATACATGTAAATTAGATACAGCCAGAGAAAGTGTCATACCACGGAGTATATACCGGTATGTTTATATCTGGTCATCACTAAAAATTAGCAATTTTACTACTCAGTCCCTATATCGCTATGCCTCTATATCTGATCAATCCTAGAATAGATGCATATATACGTTCCGGGTACATTAAATGGTTTAAATGCATGGTTGTATGTTAATGTTATGTGTGGGTGTTGTTTGGAATATGAGTGATTTGCATGGTCGCTGATTTAGACCATCATTCACACTGGACATGCACACAGGCCTTATAGCACAGGGGGCTGTAACGCGCTCCGCTGTCCGCCCCCCTTTTGCACTGCCCATATACGCCGCCTATATATACGCGCCTTCTTCGCGTTAATGGAACATTATATAGACAATGTTCCATTAACGCGAAGAAGGCGCGTATATAGAGGCGACATATATGGGCAGTGCAAAATGGGGGTGGACAGCGGACCGCGTTACAGGCCCCTGTGCCTTATAGATACCACTACTCTGGGCAATAATGAAGTACCGGATAACAGAATCTGCGGATACTGTAAGGTACCCCGTCTCCGTATATCAGGGGCTTGTTAATAAATATATAGTTAACCTGCAATCAAGTTCCCGGACATCGCTGTTCTATTTGGCAATCTGACCAACAGCTTTCTGAATACGGGCACTATAATGATCCAAGTTAAGATACCGGCCAATCATATATGCATGTCCATTCGTGTGTATATAAATTATACTGTACATTAATAGCCTTGTTTGCTCATTTATTTCAAAACGAAACCTCATTTTTCAACAGATCTATATACGAGGAGCTGGCAAATCAAAGGGTACGATAGCTAAAACAATGGCCAACATATAGTGACGGCCAGAAGATACAGGTATACGATCCTAACATGTTTCGTCTCCCTTGATTTGTATTAACTTTGGACACCGTTTACAAAAGCAGATTAGTATATATTATCGTGGCCGGCAGATGACGCCCATCATTTTTATATACAGAAATGAAAAATTCAAGGGGATGCAACGAAACCTGATATTTTTCAGGATTGACTCACTGACAAATAGGGGTCATATCGTCGGATACTCGCACGGAGTCACGTGGCGGCTATTAGCTCGGGGGGAAAGATCAGAGATACCCTAAAACAAAGAAAATTATGCGACTGTAACCTTGTTTTATGAATTATATTACTGATACGTACTTATAATAGCAACTCAGTGATGAAAAAACATGATTGTGTCAACTAAATAACTTCAACCGTTATAATCTCCGACTTCAGAAGGAGAGCGGCGATGCCTTACATAAACTTTATGGTTAATGCACACGATTCAAACTTGAGATAAGCTATTTTTAAAGTAGTCAGTGTGTCACGGACACACGTATATCGGTGCTGTGAGCTCCATAAGCGGCTACCATGTTTTTATATCCATGCTCAATTGTTGCCAATTAAAAATGTTCTATCTCCAATCGCCCGTATTCGCAAAATACCGAAAAATTACAACATTAGTAAAAATAGCGGTACTTTTTCGTAACAACATCAATATGCTCTACCATGCAGCGCCATAGCAATTCACCAGGACCTACTAACATCATAGAAAATTAGCAGCATACAGGGCAACTTAAACAATGGTGTTATTATGTATAGGCTAATATTGGGTATCCAGGGGTGTTTTAATATATAGCCCAATGTGGGGGTGGGGGTTTACCATTTAAACCTTTCTATACTTCATACTCATTGACGACTATAGTTACTTGCGCCAGTCCATACTGGACGCAAGTAATGTTTTCGGTCCGGATCTTTGTCTGTCCTTCCGGGAATATGTTACGTCATGACCGAGATAACGGAAGCAGAAAAAGAGGCAACGCGCATGCGTTGTTGTTCCAGTAATTTGTATGAAGCGTTGAAGTTGGAAATTTATGCATTGTTATCTGGTTTTATTTTGGTAATAAATGAACAATATTGAAAAATTTCAAAAATTTCAAAAAGTTCAAAAATTTCAAAAAGTTCAAAAATTTCAAAAAGTTCAAAAATTTCAAAAAGTTCAAAAATTTCAAAAATTTCAAAAAATTCACAAATTTCAAAAAATTTACAAATTTCAAAAAAATTAGTAATTTTTTATAGGCGCCAAATTACCATCCAAGACGTATACTCTTATAAACTGCGGGTCAGTCCTAGTAACGCGCACGTCAACGCGTTTGAAGTTTTTGAAGTTTTCAATGCAAATGTCACTTTAACATTATCCCACAGTGAGTGCCTAGTGTTACTTTAACATTCATCCATAGTGAGTGCCTTGTGTCACTTTAACAATCATCCCCCGTGAGAGCCTATTGTCCCTTTAATATTCAAATACTGAGTGCATTTTGTCCCTTTAATATTCATGGCGGAAGCTGCCCATCGTTCAGCGAGGTCATCACGTGATATACATGTAGATAATACATCGTTCACATGGAGAGACTTCGTTCAGCGAGCGCAGTGTGTCACTTTAACATTCAAGACTGAAGCTATCCCCATCAAGGTCCTCACGTAATATACATGTAGATAATACACCATGCATAGGAGTGGCCTAAATCTGATAGTTGGTTAACAGGTGAAAAACACTACCAATATGTCTCACCTGTAATTAGATCGGATAGAGTTATCGTTCCTAATATGCAGCCAACTGGGGTCCATATCATCATAACAGGGATATTATGTTCGTACACACAACTATTTCAGCGATGGATGAACAGAGATTTGATATCTAGATTTTTTTTATCGATCTCTCAAACGAGGGGCCAGCACCCGTGGTTCAAACTGTTGTTGGCAAGATACCACACAACATGCCAAAATGTGTGATGGGCGCAAGTATAGGCAGCTCCAGTGAGTGCATTCTAGTTCAATTATGAAATGCTCAGATAATAAGATCATATGTCGTTTATTGAGTTTATTATCTGAATATTTTCCGACTATGAATAGGAAATCTCCTGCACTGGTTGGTATTGTCTTTGTATATGTCTGTCGTCTGCTCACTTTTCCTGAACACCTCTCCAGATGAACAATAAACCATTCCATTATATTCTTTTATAACTGAGTGGGATAATTCATTTAGCATGCAAATGTTTAAGATGGCGCCAATTTTTCATACTGCCAGTATTCTCATTTCTTCAGATCTGTCAACTAGAAATATATAGGATGAATTTAATTAAAGATCGTCTGTCTCTTTCTAAGTTCTGGTATATAGCTTCCAGCGTATGCAATAAAAAATATATGAGTCGAAGACATCTGTCAGAAAACGTTTCTACTAATTAATATTGATTTTATATTGATGTGTTCTTAGTATATAATTAATGCGAACCAATTGGGACAATTTTTGTGACTAATTTTAGACAGTTCGTCATGAGAAATTTCGAAATAAAATAAATATTAATTGATAGAAGCGTTTCGGGACAGGTGTCTTGTATTCATATTTATTATTTTGCACCCAGGAAACTATCTAACACGTGTTTTTATAGGAAGAGATAAATCATATTTAATAACCTATTAGCAGCACCACTCAAATTGAAACTTATAATGCTGATAGTACACTTTCTTGTCTCTGAGTTCAAATGTATTCATCTTTGTAGAAACCAATTGTTTTTTGTTGTGATAACCAGGACGTGTCGCTTTGGAAGATGTGTCGCCAGAAACAGTAACATCCTGATCATGAACCATTATGTGCATTATTTACTTGTCATGGATGTTCAGAGAATCCATTTTTGTGGACGAATTAGTTTTTATTGGATAAGATATAATGTATAGAAGATTTAATGTATAGAAAATGTAATGAATATGAGATTTAATGTATACTACATTTAAAGATGCATTATCCGATGGAGGTCAACATATTTGATTCGAGTCGAGGAACCCACACACCAAAGCTCAGAGTGATCAGATATCGGTTTTTGAAATTTGTTATTTCCCGAGATATGTAATTTTTGGTGGCATGGCAAATAATCGACAAGCCGACGGTCTCGGACCAGCTTGCGGATGAAGATGGACAACTATAAAATTAAGTGGCTTTGGTTGTTAGATATTTGACATTCGGCTAAATTTCGTTGAACAAAATACAATAACAAGTTTTGGGCAATTGTATACTATATAGTTGACTGTGGTTAGCATTATTTTTGGGCAATTACTCGATTCTGATAACTGAAGCGACATTTCAAAAAACATTGTTGTTGTTGGAATTTTATGATATGGGGACCATCGAATCGGATTGAGTACCTTCTTGTATAGAAGCTTTAATATACAGAACAGTTAATGGAAACATACGAAACTGAGACAACTTTTGATAACTTCTAACTTCGCTCGTGAAGAAATACCAGAATGTATTGCATACCCATTGGTTTATTTTTTGCGAAATACAAAAAAATAGTCTTATTTCAAAACGTTCAATACAAATATTTGTCTTGTCCTTTAAAATTGCAAAGTATTAACATTGACATTTCAATCTATGGAACCAACATATGTGGCGAATAGTTACTTAAGAATCGTTAGGGCTGTGGCAATTCATCTTGAATTGAAAACACTCCCCATACGAAAGTATCCCCAGACACTAATTTTCATCAAAATCCCGTGATACTCGGGCGCTTGTCCTTGAAATGACCCGATTTCAAGGTCAAGGTCACGTCTCACGGGCAAATTAACAGGCACATGCCACTCTACGGCCGAAAGTACTCCCACATACCAAGTTTCATCGAAATCGGCTTGGCCGTTTTCGAGTCCATCGCGAACACACAGACAGACAGACAGACACACAGATTTCCCAAAATATATAATAGACTAGAAGGTGACCCGACTTCGTCCGGGCTTTGACCTTGAATTGTCCATTTTGAAGGTCAAGGTCAAGTGGGGTCACGATTTGACCAGTCCAAAACACTGCCCGGACAAATGTACCCGACAAACGTGCCCGTCGAAATCCATCCGGTTTTACCCGATTTGATCTTGAATTGATCATTTTGAAGGTAAAGGTGAGGTCGGGGTCACGACTCGACCCGTCCAAAACACTCAGTGGACAAAAGTAACCCCACGTATCAAATTTCGTCGAAATCCCATCAAAATTGGCGACATGACCTTGAATTGACCCGATTTCAAGGTCAATGTCACGTCGCACGGGCAAATGAATATGCTTATGAGACTCCCCGTACGAAAGTATCCCCACATACCAAGTTTCGTCGAAATCCCGTGATATTCGGGCGTTTGATCTTGAAATGACCCGATTTCAAGGTCAATGTCACATCGCACGGGCAATTTAATAGGTTTATGCCACTCCCCGGCCTTATGTATCCCCACATACCAAGTTTCATCGAAATCCCGTGATATTCCGGCGTTTGACCTTGAAATGACCCGATTTCAAGGTCAAGGTCACGTCGCACGGACAAATTAATAGGCCCATGCCACCCACCGGCCGAAAATACCCCCACATACCAAGTTTCATCGAAATCGGCTTGGCCGTTTTCGAGTTCATCGCGAACACACACACAGACACACAGACAGATCTTTCAAAATATATAATAGACTAGCCGATGAGCCCGACGTTGTCCGGGCTATTCAAAAACCAAATTTCAAGTCGATAGCTCTACCCGTTTCCGAGATCTGGTCTGCGCATGCGCGAAGCTGGCGTCGCACGGGCTCGGCGACCAGACAAAATTCGTATCCGTTCAAGATACATTCACATACCAAATTTCAAGTCGATAGCTCCACCAGTTTTCGAGATCTCGTCTGCGCATGCGCGAAGCTGGCGTCGCAGGGCTCGGCGACCCGATAAAATTCGTATCCGGGTCAAGATACATTCACATACCAAATTTCAAGTCGATAGCTCCACCCGTTTCCGAGATCTCGTCTGCGCATGCGCGAAACGACAAAAGTATCCCTAGCTATCGAATTTCGTCGAAATCCGCCAGTATTACCCGATTTGATCTTGAATCGACCATTTTGAAGATCAAGCATCACAATTTGACCCGTCAAAAACACTTCCCGGACAAACGTATCCTTAGGTATCAAGTCTGACGGGCATCTCGGTGGGGACGAAATTTGTTGGCATCCCCATCCACACCAACACCCCAAAAATGGTGGAAATCGGCCCAGCGGATACCGAGATACAGGTTCAATGTCATTTAAAAGGTCAAGGCCACGCCGCACGGGCATCCGGGCGTGAAGAAATTGCTCAGCTACTGAAACTACACCACATACCAAATTTGGTGGAAATCGGCTCAGCGGAGACCTTGAGTTCAAGGTCATTTGAAGGTCAAGGTCACGCCGCACGGGCAAACGGATATGCCCATGTTACTCCTCGGGTCAAACTACATACCCGTACCAAGTTTCGTCAAAATCGGTTAGCCGTTTCCGATTCCATCGCGGAAACACACACACATACATACACACACACCCACACGCACAGACCACAAACTTTCCTCAAATATATAATAGATTCTTTATGGAGGTCAAGTTTAAATTGATATCGTACTCACATGTTTCTGTTCGTCAGATACAGACTCGAGTATGTAGGAGCCTCGATACCGGTATATTTCTAAAGGATAGCTATAAAAGGCCTCTGAATATTGACATGAGCGCGTACATCGCAACACATATCTAGCAAAATGCCACTTTAAGTGAGATGTCTTTCAACAGAGGTCAAGGTCGTTTTATGGTCAAGGTCAAGGTCATATAAGCCCCCCACATCAACTTGACAACAAATTTGGTTGAGGCTTAATTCCAACTTGTCCAACGAAGGCGACCCATGTTATGATGGACATATAATTTGACTTCCTCGCATCCACCACTGCTCACAAATGATTTCAAATAATAAGCCGCGTTCCGATGTTGAGTGTGAATACCTGGCAGCCAGCCAATACTATTCGCGCGACATACAACCGTGAAAAAATCCCCCTTGTTAGGGTAGATTGGTTCAATCATTTATCTCGAAGGAATTGATAAGCCGCTGATATGTCTGTGAGGCCAAATCGTTGCGAGACGGGAACTTATTGAATATGTTGTCCGCCTATTAGGGGGATTTTTCGCTAAGCAATTTGTCCGGAGGAAAATTACACGCAGCTAAGGCGGGATCGTTATTACAAAACACCATAAGTAAACATCGGCGCAACACACGATGTCGTGCTATACATTGTTGGAAAGGGTACATCCTTGGCTATTCAACTGTGGTAATTTGATTCTGAAGCAGGCACGTTTGCTTGTGCTATTTTCGCATATATCTTTTGCGAAAACGGTTATAAATGCAACCAAGTCTAGTATACTGATGTGCAATCAGTGTTTTCTGCGGAGACCAATTTTTTCTGGATTCTAGCCCTCAACACCAAATGACGCAAATGACGCCATGGACCATGTCATGACGTCTTCGCTGATTTTATTCAGCTAACCAACGAAATTGGTCAAACGAAACTAATCTATAGGCCAAAATCACGTAGGAATTGTTCAGAAAAACTAAAGTTGTTAATTTTATAACCATCCCGTTGGTCCACTTCCGATTCTGTGTCACCGTTTCTTTTTGGGATATTATTGTTCCCATGATTCTATGCGAAAGCGAAGCGGAAGTCACGTGATTTTTAACCCATTTTTCTTGTCCGGATTTTCATCGCGTCGAAATGCTGTTTCATGGTATTGTAAAAATTAATGACGTCATTCACGCCTAAACTTGAAAAGCAACAACGCGCCTGCGGCGCGTTGTGGTTGCTATTATATTGAGCGTATACCCGCGCGATATTTCGTTGAATGGTGCAATGAATACACACTATAAAGTGGTAAGTCGCGTCGATGAAGAAAAAGTAGATTAAGTAGTGTCAAAATGAGCTTATTTCATATTGAAATAGCAACTAAACGGGCTTAGTTCCAAATACGCTCTTCACGGGCTTAAAACGCAACATTCAAAATAAGCCCGTATTATGCTTATTTCCACGAGAACAGGCTGCGGCCAACGCCATTGAACGTACTAAAGGTTATAAGTTCACTATGGGCTTATTTCAGAATCAAATCAGTCCAATGTGAATATTTAGGTCCAATATGAACATATTACACTAGGATGTGTTGAAATATAAGACGAGGTAACGATCTGTAAGATGACACAAATTCCAACCACCTGCGTGACCTTATCAAGCAATGGCTAAACTATATATGGTAAGTTATTCACACCCAGACGCTTGTGTTGTTCAAGAAGGGCTATGGTTCAGTTTGTCATGTAACCTGACTCGATCGGTTGATTGTATCAAACGTTACAGGCATCGGAATAGAAACATTTCTGGTCGGCCATTTAACGGATACAGCTCATGCCGTTCGCCGTATATTCTAAAACGACGAAACAATTATTTACCAAATTTAATATAAAATCTTATTTCAAAATTTGTTCTCGGATCATATTGCAATTTCTGAATAATTCACAACAGTGAACCAATCATGCAAACGTGTTTTCAACATGAGTTTCATAGAAGGAAGTGTTTGTTGTCTTCTGGATTGTAACACAATTGTCTTTGAAGATTCAAGAAATTAGTGCCACACTGAGATCCGATGGAAGTGTGATATTTTTTAAACTGAACTTTGTGGTAAAGTGTTTAAAACATTTATGGCTGGTGAAATAGTGAAAACAACTAGTCAACAAGAGCATTGGATACATGTCGTATTCACAGCACCATGTCACAAAAGGTGCCGTGCCATTACGGTGCCAATCAACCTGTCACCAAGTATTATGAGACCAAAATATACAATTTGCCGATGTTCAAAACCATGAAAACAGCAATCAAATTGTCTTGTTGTCTCTGAATGGAACATGTTTCTGGAAAAATTATCAGATGCTCTCATCTGTAATCAAATATCGGACATTTGTGTTGAGTCCGTTACCTGTCTACATTGCGAAGAAGAGCCAGAATTTGATAATGTATGTACCCAGTTAGAAAAAAATTGTGCTTAAAAATTATCGAAATATTTGTCATTCCTTATACAATGAGAATAATGAGAAATATAGTATGCCTACTAGCTGATGTACCCGCCGTTGTGCGGGCCAAGTGTGGCGAAATTAAATAGTTCGTAATAAATTAAGAACTGACGTTTGATAAAACTCCCCTAATCATTTCACCGGGCTTGGTTTACGGTATTATGAATGACAGAATAAACGCAAGCTTTCGCTGTCCCGATAAGGTCATGTATAAAGAGCGTTAGAGTCGAACTTTGTCCAAATGCGGTAAATATAAAAATCGTTTATGTCGTGTTATTCCGTTCGGTAATGCGGAATGACGCCATAACGTCAAAAGGCGACGTCGTTCAGCCTCGGGACCTTTCCCAAGTTATCCGAGGAGTCGAAATACATATATATCCAAAATGTCATCGCAAACGATGCAGAATTGTGGAAGTTATTCGACTCAGAATCGGTCCAGAAATGTGAATGTTCAGCCTTCATCGTTTAACATTCGACTGCACATATTTTCACAAGTTCCTGTATACAATGTACACAGAGAATATTCTTGAAATTGCCAACACTATCTCTCTCCCTCCCATCTCTATCTATCTTTCCTCTCTCTCCCTCTGTGTCAATTTTCTCTTTCTATATATATATATATATATGCATATATATCTCTACCTCCATCTCCCTTTCGATCTATCTTTCTCTCCCCCTCTATCAATTTCTTTCTCACACGCTATCCCCCCTCTCTCTCTCTCTCTCCATCCCCTCTCTCTCTCTCTCTCTCTCTCTCTCTCTCTCTCTCTCTCTCTCTCTCTCTCTCTCTCTCTATCTCTCTCCCCTCTCTCTCTCTCTCTATATCTCTCTCTATATAATAAACGACGTTGAACTTATTGTCTGATAACTACTCGCCAATGAGTTAGTATGTAGAAAGGGTTAAAGTAATTGTTCTCTAGTTGACCTTACGTTTCTGGCGTGCCAGCTCCCGTGGGACAGCCGCTTCTTTTACTTGGACAACACCTCGTTCTGGATGATGATCATTGTTTATATGGCATGGACATTACTAATCCTTAAAGGGGAAACCATCTTCGATATGAAACGCCGCGTAACGCCTGTATTCTCTCGTTGCATTTTAGATCATGCCATGAATCGCTACTCTTTAGCTACGCATGCAGAGATCACACTCCATCCGTTCAATATACACGTACGTGGGAACTGCTTGGTGTCCAGGTGGGGAACTTTATGACATTCAAAAACAATGCATGTTTTATCTTTTGTAGTTAATATCCGTTCCTTCACAATGTATTTCACAGTAGGTGAAGGTCCCAGTTCGAGATTGCATGATTTAGGTGACTTTTTGTGCCATTTTGCTATGCGCGCTTATACAATCATGGAATTTCTTCTGGGTAATTAATTCTATGTTCAATGCGATATCGGATCACAAAAAAGCATGCAATCTCGAGCTGGGACCACTCCTTAATGTGAAGTAGATTACAGAGGAACAAGTTTTAGCAAAGAAATATATTCCCTGTCTGTTTTGTTCAATGTTAAAAAGTACCCTGTCAAGACGGGTTAGAACATGAAAAAGTTCTCAGGTTTTATTGGTGGAATATGATCTGTATGGGCGTAGCTAGAGAAGATATTCATGGAATGATATATAGACAATAGTTGGATTTATATGACAACCACGTTGTTGAGATAAATATAGAATGTGATTTTGGGTGAACTTTTATTAATTTTCAGTGGATAATCATTCAGCAGTAATCATCAACACATCTTCTGCATGTCGACGCGTTATCTGAAACGAAAGAATCAACATTATTACGATATCATGATACCAATCGTAAATTGAATTTCCCAAAACGCATGCATTTCTTGTATGTTTTACTCCGAAGCTGATTGCTGGCCCAGTCTTCGCTCCATCGTTTGTATTAATGTACAAGACTAATATATGAGTATACCATATGCAGTACGTATATTACATGTTTTACAGTCTAGACATTATATGAAGTACCTATATATACTTATAATCAAATAACCACTTTACATATATTCAATTCAATGCTTGAAACAATTATATACATGTATACAATGCGCCCTATATAGATCCCACTCCCCACCATTATATATTTAAGTACCTATACCCGTCCGAACGACCACTTTATTTAGATCCGCTTCAATATGTATCAAAATGCTTGTATGTTTACATATATATATTGTAACCCCCCCCCCCCCATAATATATTTAAAACGTCCATATTTACCAAAACGACCAATTCACTTATATTCGCTTCAATTTCTGCATTAGTGTATGTGCTTTATTAATATTAAGGTATCATATTCAAAAAATCCAGAATATACATAAGGTACGGAGTAGCAATACCTGATCAATTAACCACTTTATTCATATAGCTCTTGGTATAATGTACATGCATATTCAATTTACGTATATCTAATACAAGCAGCAATTAGTTCACAGCCAGAATAAATAGGATTTAATATGTATAATACGCCGTGTATCCATATCTAACCAAACGACCCTTAACTTAGTATACCCGTTCCCATGATTTTACTAAATTATATTTGATGTGCTCACAGCTTTGTTACAAAGTAGTTATGAACCTCGGTTTGCCATATTGACGCATGCTTTGATCAATTAGCAATGGAAACCCATTCATTTCTGAAGTGGCGACCGGCGCATGCAATACTTCTCATAATGACCATGATAAATTAAATAATTGAATTGAATTGAATTACCGATATATACTAGTTTTTCCCTAAAACGATTTAAGAATTGTCAACCTGAAATATTTTTTCGCGATTTGTTGAGTGCTACTTGTCAACTTGAGACGGGGTTTCTCGTCGTGATTGCAACGAAGTGGTCACGTGAATATATGCCTTTCCGCTGAAGCGTGCATATTGGTGCTTGCATGTATACGTTTATATAAGTTTATCGCATATTATTGTGTAATCTAATTTAATTACTGCTGTATATAAACATGCATATGTATATGAAATGAACAATGATGAATGTGATATCCAAATGTGTGTACATAGTGTATAATTATAGGGTGTACGTGTTTCACTGTTGCAATAAATCAATAAATCAATTATAATAGCCCCCCCCCCACCATGACTGGGCTAAATAAGATAATCGCTCGGAAATTTTGGTACTGTATAATTATCACGGTGGGGAATCACCTAGTTTCGAGTTGATGAGTATTACGCACTCAAAATGGCTGAAGCGAACGCAAACGCGACCAGAAACTAGGAAAGATATAATAAACTATGATAATGATATATTACATTGTATTTTGGCAGCATCGAGCATATGCTATACTCTGTTACCTCGTTTGTCTACAAACTCACATTTATTTGTTTAAACATTCTGACCAAAGTTGCCAGTCGAATGATTCTCCCACAAGGACTTCTGAATTCTACGAACCTCCGATTGGAAACTTTGGTCAGAATGTTATAGAAAAATGTTATAGAGTATTTCGAACACATAATGTATCAACTTGTTTTTGAAATAAAATAGCATAATCTCGTAACAGTCAAAATGCTATGTTTTGTGTCAGTTCCTCATTTATTATTTTATTATGTTTTCATGCGTTTTCGTATTTTGAATGCGTTGTACTCACTAACTATGAAACCACGTGATTCCCCACCGTGTATATGTCGCGATAGACTCGATAATAGACTCATATAAACTAAACCAAACTATCTTTACTGTTGCTATACGTAAGTTAAATTGTTAAACGTCGCCTGTTTGTTGTGGTTGAAATTTTGACGCGCTGTACACTGAGAAAAACGGTTAGTCAATATGACTAACTTATGTTAATCAAAGTTTTGTTATCAGACTGATTAACTTGGGTTAGTCATATTGACTAACTCGGAAAGTTAGTCATAATGGACATATTGTTGTTAGTCATAACGACTAAGACAAGTTTAGTCAAAATTATTAGGACTGATTCAATCTGATTGACTTCTCTTAGCCACAGGGACTGTGAACATGTAATTTTGAGGAACTATTGTGTAAATTAATCAAAGACTCAACCAGATACTGCAATATCCAGAATCAGAGACCAGGTTGAAAGCATGCCAATCTTTCAATTAATTCTCAGAAATTCAGATTTCAGTACTGGTATGTTGAGATGTGTAACAATGGTTTCTGATATAGGTCTATGTATAGCTTGGTTCATTTCCGGGATGGCTGTGATGTTTATGAACTAGAACCTGTTATCCAAATATTGTAGCCTTTGATCTGTTATATATGCCATAATCTCGGATCACATTAGTTTCTTTATAGATTGTACATAATTACGATACAATGGATGCTAAACATTTAACAATTATATTAAACATAATTTAAGGCAATGTTGTAATATAGTTATTATTCACGTAACTTAGTCACCATGACTAAGGCCAGAGTTAGTCATATATAGTGACTTGTGGGAGTGTATGGTTAGTCCAAATGACTCCAAAATGCTTGTGACTAATCATAAGTTAGTCATATTGACAAGATTGGATTTCCAGTGTACCATGCAGTATATAGTCGTTGCAAATTGGTGTGATTGTGTGTAATCTGTATTTTATGTTCGTTATGTGTAAAATATTTATGTTGGGAGAGAGACCCTTTGTAAATTGTAAAACTTGTGTCTCAATCCCGTTGCTTTGTAATGCAATAAAATATGTTTACACCCCTCCGATGAAAAATAGGCCATTCAAATAATTACTCTTGTAACTGAATGGGGAAAATCAAGTTGGTATAGAAAGCGTTAAAACAGTGTAAATGTGTATTGAGGGCGGGGATGTGGCGACAATGGGTGGGGCATTGAGGGCGGGGATGCGGAGCCAGGGGGTAAATGTTTTCCATAGGCCTCAGTGCGAACGTTTTACTGTATACTCTGTCACCAGTTAACACTAAATCTAGTGTATTGAACAATTAGTTACGATGCAGCATTGAAATTCGCGAACTCAGTTCCTTTCCGCTTATTTTAGTTTAGATGTAGAGGGGACAGCAACAACAAGTAAACCCAATCGGGACTAAACTCTCAGGATATAGAATGCATTAAGGAAGTGTAGTTCATATCTTGATATACCATTCATCTTGATTAGCGTTTAACGCCTACCCCGTCAGGTCTGAAACGATAATTGTTTTCGCTTAAATTTTCAAAGTATTTCAGATAAAAGCTAGAATATATATTTTTTTTGCCCCGAATGTGTATAACTTAGCGAAAGACAGACATCAGTTGCTTCTTTGTCACAGTATATAAAATACTACGTACCATTGCCAGCTAAGCTAATTTTTTATTTTATTAAATGAACAGTGTGTTCATTTAATGAAATAAAATTAGCTTAGCTGGCAATGGTACGTCGCTCTACAAGCAGAGTGTCTGTTTGTATGTTTTTGATAAGGTTGGAATTTTTATATTTGTATATATGCTCATATCTGTTATTATAGTTCAGTTGATGATGGACTTTGATGGATGCCACTGATGCCACAGAGAGCGTTACAGGCTTTCGGGGCCCACAGATCTTATTAAGAGAGATTTGCAAGGATGTATTGACCAAGTTTCTATTTTATTCTCTCCTATAATTTCCTCCCGCAAGGTCAGGTGGGGTCACGATTTGACCCGTCCAAAACACTGCCCGGACAAAAGAACCCGACAAAAGTACCCGTCGAAATCCATCCGGTTTTACCCGATTTGACCTCGAATTGATAATTTTGAAGGTCAAGGTCAAGTGGGGTCACGATTTGACCAGTCCAAAACACTACCCGGACAAATGTACCCGACAAACGTGCCCGTCGAAATCCATCCGGTTTTACCCGATTTGATCTTGAATTGATCATTTTGAAGGTAAAGGTAAGGTCGGGGTCACGACTCGTCCAAAACACTCAGTGGACAAAAGTAACCCCACGTATCAAATTTCGTCGAAATCCCATCAAAATTGGCGACATGACCTTGAATTGACCCGATTTCAAGGTCAATGTCACGTCGCACGGGCAAATGAATATGCTTATGAGACTCCCCGTACGAAAGTATCCCCACATACCAAGTTTCGTCGAAATCCCGTGATATTCGGGCGTTTGATCTTGAAATGACCCGATTTCAAGGTCAATGTCACATCGCACGGGCAATTTAATAGGTTTATGCCACTCCCCGGCCTTATGTATTCCCACATACCAAGTTTCATCGAAATCCCGTGATATTCCGGAGTTTGACCTTGAAATTACCCGATTTCAAGGTCAAGGTCACGTCGCACGGACAAATTAATAGGCCCATGCCACCCACCGGCCGAAAATACCCCCACATACCAAGTTTCATCGAAATCGGCCAGACAAAATTCGTATCCGTTCAAGATACATTCACATACCAAATTTCAAGTCGATAGCTCCACCAGTTTTCGAGATCTCGTCTGCGCATGCGCGAAGCTGGCGTCGCAGGGCTCGGCGACCCGATAAAATTCGTATCCGGGTCAAGATACATTCACATACCAAATTTCAAGTCGATAGCTCCACCCGTTTCCGAGATCTCGTCTGCGCATGCGCGAAACGACAAAAGTATCCCTAGCTATCGAATTTCGTCGAAATCCGCCAGTATTACCCGATTTGATCTTGAATCGACCATTTTGAAGATCAAGCATCACAATTTGACCCGTCAAAAACACTTCCCGGACAAACGTATCCTTAGGTATCAAGTCTGACGGGCATCTCGGTGGGGACGAAATTTGTTGGCATCCCCATCCACACCAACACCCCAAAAATGGTGGAAATCGGCCCAGCGGATACCGAGATACAGGTTCAATGTCATTTAAAAGGTCAAGGCCACGCCGCCCGGGCATCCGGGCGTGACGAAATTGCTCAGCTACTGAAACTACACCACATACCAAATTTGGTGGAAATCGGCTCAGCGGAGACCTTGAGTTCAAGGTCATTTGAAGGGCAAGGTCACGCCGCACGGGAAAACGGATATGCCCATGTTACTCCTCGGGTCAAACTACATACCCGTACCAAGTTTCGTCAAAATCGGTTAGCCGTTTCCGATTCCATCGCGGAAACACACACACACATACATACACACACACCCACACGCACAGACCACAAACTTTCCTCAAATATATAATAGATTCTTTATGGAGGTCAAGTTTAAATTGATATCGTACTCCCATGTTTCTGTTCGTCAGATACAGACTCGAGTATGTAGGAGCCTCGATACCGGTATATTTCTAAAGGATAGCTATAAAAGGCCTCTGAATATTGACATGAGCGCGTACATCGCAACACATATCTAGCAAAATGCCACTTTAAGTGAGATGTCTTTCAACAGAGGTCAAGGTCGTTTTATGGTCAAGGTCAAGGTCATATAAGCCCCCCACATCAACTTGACAACAAATTTGGTTGAGGCTTAATTCCAACTTGTCCAACGAAGGCGACCCATGTTATGATGGACATATAATTTGACTTCCTCGCATCCACCACTGCTCACAAATGATTTCAAATAATAAGCCGCGTTCCGATGTTGAGTGTGAATACCTGGCAGCCAGCCAATACTATTCGCGCGACATACAACCGTGAAAAAATCCCCCTTGTTAGGGTAGATTGGTTCAATCATTTATCTCGAAGGAATTGATAAGCCGCTGATATGTCTGTGAGGCCAAATCGTTGCGAGACGGGAACTTATTGAATATGTTGTCCGCCTATTAGGGGGATTTTTCGCTAAGCAATTTGTCCGGAGGAAAATTACACGCAGCTAAGGCGGGATCGTTATTACAAAACACCACAAGTAAACATCGGCGCAACACACGATGTCGTGCTATACATTGTTGGAAAGGGTACATCCTTGGCTATTCAACTGTGGTAATTTGATTCTGAAGCAGGCACGTTTGCTTGTGCTATTTTCGCATATATCTTTTGCGAAAACGGTTATAAATGCAACCAAGTCTAGTATACTGATGTGAAATCAGTGTTTTCTGCGGAGACCAATTTTTTCTGGATTCTAGCCCACAACACCAAATGACGCAAATGACGTCATGGACCATGTCATGACGTCTTCGCTGATTTTATTCAGCTAACCAACGAAATTGGTCAAACGAAACTAATCTATAGGCCAAAATCACGTAGGAATTGTTCAGAAAAACTAAAGTTGTTAATTTTATAACCATCCCGTTGGTCCACTTCCGATTCTGTGTCACCGTTTCTTTTTGGGATATTATTGTTCCCATGATTCTATGCGAAAGCGAAGCGGAAGTCACGTGATTTTTAACCCATTTTTCTTGTCCGGATTTTCATCGCGTCGAAATGCTGTTTCATGGTATTGTAAAAATTAATGACGTCATTCACGCCTAAACTTGAAAAGCAACAACGCGCCTGCGGCGCGTTGTGGTTGCTATTATATTGAGCGTATACCCGCGCGATATTTCGTTGAATGGTGCAATGAATACACACTATAAAGTGGTAAGTCGCGTCGATGAAGAAAAAGTAGATTAAGTAGTGTCAAAATGAGCTTATTTCATATTGAAATAGCAACTATACGGGCTTAGTTCCAAATACGCTCTTCACGGGCTTAAAACGCAACATTCAAAATAAGCCCGTATTATGCTTATTTCCACGAGAACAGGCTGCGGCCAACGCCATTGAACGTACTAAAGGTTATAAGTTCACTATGGGCTTATTTCAGAATCAAATCAGTCCAATGTGAATATTTAGGTCCAATATGAACATATTACACTAGGATGTGTTGAAATGTAAGACGAGGTAACGATCTGTAAGATGACACAAATTCCAACCACCTGCGTGACCTTATCAATCAATGGCTAAACTATATATGGTAAGTTATTCACACCCAGACGCTTGTGTTGTTCAAGAAGGGCTATGGTTCAGTTTGTCATGTAACCTGACTCGATCGGTTGATTGTATCAAACGTTACAGGCATCGGAATAGAAACATTTCTGGTCGGCCATTTAACGGATACAGCTCATGCCGTTCGCCGTATATTCTAAAACGACGAAACAATTATTTACCAAATTTAATATAAAATCTTATTTCAAAATTTGTTCTCGGATCATATTGCAATTTCTGAATAATTCACAACAGTGAACCAATCATGCAAACGTGTTTTCAACATGAGTTTCATAGAAGGAAGTGTTTGTTGTCTTCTGGATTGTAACACAATTGGCTTTGAAGATTCAAGAAATTAGTGCCACACTGAGATCCGATGGAAGTGTGATATTTTTTAAACTGAACTTTGTGGTAAAGTGTTTAAAACATTTATGGCTGGTGAAATAGTGAAAACAACTAGTCAACAAGAGCATTGGATACATGTCGTATTCACAGCACCATGTCACAAAAGGTGCCGTGCCATTACGGTGCCAATCAACCTGTCACCAAGTATTATGAGACCAAAATATACAATTTGCCGATGTTCAAAACCATGAAAACAGCAATCAAATTGTCTTGTTGTCTCTGAATGGAACATGTTTCTGGAAAAATTATCAGATGCTCTCATCTGTAATCAAATATCGGACATTTGTGTTGAGTCCGTTACCTGTCTACATTGCGAAGAAGAGCCAGAATTTGATAATGTATGTACCCAGTTAGAAAAAAATTGTGCTTAAAAATTATCGAAATATTTGTCATTCCTTATACAATGAGAATAATGAGAAATATAGTATGCCTACTAGCTGATGTACCCGCCGTTGTGCGGGCCAAGTGTGGCGAAATTAAATAGTTCGTAATAAATTAAGAACTGACGTTTGATAAAACTCCCCTAATCATTTCACCGGGCTTGGTTCACGGTATTATGAATGACAGAATAAACGCAAGCTTTCGCTGTCCCGATAAGGTCATGTATAAAGAGCGTTAGAGTCGAACTTTGTCCAAATGCGGTAAATATAAAAATCGTTTATGTCGTGTTATTCCGTTCGGTAATGCGGAATGACGCCATAACGTCAAAAGACGACGTCGTTCAGCCTCGGGACCTTTCCCAAGTTATCCGAGGAGTCGAAATACATATATATCCAAAATTTCATCGCAAACGATGCAGAATTGTGGAAGTTATTCGACTCAGAATATTTTCAAGATTTCCTATTATATGCAATATGTTCTCTATCTCCGCAATCGGTCCAGAAATGTGAATGTTCAGCCTTCATCGTTTAACATTCGACTGCACATATTTTCACAAGTTCCTGTATACAATGTACACAGAGAATATTCTTGAAATTGCCAACACTATCTCTCTCCCTCCCATCTCTATCTATCTTTCCTCTCTCTCCCTCTGTGTCAATTTTCTCTTTATATATATATATATATATATGCATATATATCTCTATCTCCATCTCCCTTTCGATCTATCTTTCTCTCCCCCTCTATCAATTTCTTTCTCACACGCTATCCCCCCTCTCTCTCTCTCTCTCCATCCCCTCTCTCTCTCTCTCTCTCTCTCTCTCTCTCTCTCTCTCTCTCTCTCTCTATCTCTCTCCCCTCTCTCTCTCTCTATACATCTCTCTCTACACTCTTAAAAATATAGGTTCTTCAGAGTACCTACGTAGGTACTAAGCTTTGTCTCAGGGGGAGTACCAACTTTTTGGTACTCTGGAGTACCAAAAGTTTAGGTACTCTAGAGTACCAAAATGTTTGGTACTCTGGAGTACCAACTTCTTGGTACTCTAGAGTACCAAATTGTTGGTACTCTGGATTACCTAATAATTATTTAAGTTCTACCCGGGCATTGTGCATATAATACCCACCCCGCATTTATGTCACCCAAGCCATGACGCTCACGATATGAGGTGCCAATAAATAGATGCTTTCATGATACGCCCTATATATTATCTGAAGTACCAAAATATCAAGACAGGTACTCTGAAGTATTTAGGTACTACGCATAGATCCAGCAATTTGATACTCCAGAGAACAAAACAGCCCTGATGCCGGCAAATTTAACAATGTGACATGTTACATTCCAAATTATGCTGCCGCGTTTAAACATCCAATTAAGTACAAAACCACAAAGATTCCCTTGCATAGTGCTAAATGAAATAATCCTACAGATCTACGACCGCGAGTCGACGGGCGGCCATTTTTCTCTTTAATTTAATCGTTTGCACACGGCACTCGATATTGACACACCCACGGTCTCACCCAATTAGCATGGAGCCAACGATTGGCACTCTGTGGAGTACCAACTCATGTGGTTCTATAACGCTAAAAAGGCTCTAAAGGCTTATAGTACCAAACTGTCTGGTACTATCGCGGCTTTAGGTTCCATGGGGTACCTAAATCAATTGCTTTATTTGAGAGTGTATATAATAAACGACGTTGAACTTATTGTCTGATAACTACTCGCCAATGAGTTAGTATGTAGAAAGGGTTAAAGTAATTGTTCTCTAGTTGACCTTACGTTTCTGGCGTGCCAGCTCCCGTGGGACAGCCGCTTCTTTTACTTGGACAACACCTCGTTCTGGATGATGATCATTGTTTATATGGCATGGACATTACTAATCCTTAAAGGGGAAACCATCTTCGATATGAAACGCCGCGTAACGCCTGTATTCTCTCGTTGCATTTTAGATCATGCCATGAATCGCTACTCTTTAGCTACGCATGCAGAGATCACACTCCATCCGTTCAATATACACGTACGTGGGAACTGCTTGGTGTCCAGGTGGGGAACTTTATGACATTCAAAAACAATGCATGTTTTATCTTTTGTAGTTAATATCCGTTCCTTCACAATGTATTTCACAGTAGGTGAAGGTCCCAGTTCGAGATTGCATGATTTAGGTGACTTTTTGTGCCATTTTGCTATGCGCGCTTATACAATCATGGAATTTCTTCTGGGTAATTAATTCTATGTTCAATGCGATATCGGATCACAAAAAAGCATGCAATCTCGAGCTGGGACCACTCCTTAATGTGAAGTAGATTACAGAGGAACAAGTTTTAGCAAAGAAATATATTCCCTGTCTGTTTTGTTCAATGTTAAAAAGTACCCTGTCAAGACGGGTTAGAACATGAAAAAGTTCTCAGGTTTTATTGGTGGAATATGATCTGTATGGGCGTAGCTAGAGAAGATATTCATGGAATGATATATAGACAATAGTTGGATTTATATGACAACCACGTTGTTGAGATAAATATAGAATGTGATTTTGGGTGAACTTTTATTAATTTTCAGTGGATAATCATTTAATAGTAATCATCCAGACAGCTTCTGCGTGTCCACGCGTTATCTGAAACGAAAGAATCAACATTATTACGATATCATTATACCAATCGTAAATTGAATTCCCAAAACGCATGCATTTCTTGTATGTTTTACTCCGAAGCTGATTGCTGGCCCAGTCTTCGCTCCATTGTTTGTATTAATGTACAAGACTAATATATGAATATACTATATGCAGTACGTAATACGTGTTTTACAGTCTAGACATTATATGAAGTACCTATACTTATAATCAAATAACCACTTTACATATATTCAATTCAATGCTTGAAACAATTATATACACGTATAAAATACGCCATACATAGATCCCACTCCCCACCATTATAGATTTAAGTACCTATACCCGTCCGAACGACCACTTTATTTAGATCCGCTTCAATATGTATCAAAATGCATGTATGTTTACATATATATAGTGTAACCCCCCCCCCCACCATAATATAATTAAAATGCCCATATTTACAAAAACGACCAATTAACTTATATTCGCTTCAATTTCTGCATTAGTGTATGTGCTTTATTAATATTAAGGTATCATATTCAATAAATCCAGAATATACATAAGATACGGAGTAGCAATACCTGGTCAATTAACCACTTTATTCATATAGCTCTTGGTATAATGTACATGCATATTCAATTTACATATATCTAATACACGCAGCAATTAGTTCACAGCCAGGATAAATAGGATTTAATGTGACAATTGTGTAATACGCCGTGTATCCATATCTAACCAAACTACCCTTAACTTAGTATACCCGTTCCCATGATTTTACTAAATTATATTTGATGTTCTCACAGCTTTGTTACAAAGTAGTTATGAACCTCGGTTTGCCATATTGACGCATACTTTGATCAATTAGCAATGGAAACCCATTCATTTCTGAAGTGGCGACCGGCGCATGCAATACTTCTCATAATGACCATGATAAATTAAATAATTGAATTGAATTGAATTACCGATATATACTAGTTTTTCCCTAAAACGATTTAAGAATTGTCAACCTGAAATATTTTTTCGCGATTTGTTGAGTGCTACTTGTCAACTTGAGACGGGGTTTCTCGTCGTGATTGCAACGAAGTGGTCACGTGAATATATGCCTTTCCGCTGAAGCGTGCATATTGGTGCTTGCATGTATACGTTTATATAAGTTTATCGCATATTATTGTGTAATCTAATTTAATTACTGCTGTATATAAACATGCATATGTATATGAAATGAACAATGATGAATGTGATATCCAAATGTGTGTACATAGTGTATACTTATAGGGTGTACGTGTTTCACTGTTGCAATAAATCAATAAATCAATTATAGTAGCCCCCCCCCCCCCCCACCATGACTGGGCTAAATAAGATAATCGCTCGGAAATTTTGGTACTGTATAATTATCACGGTGGGGAATCACCTAGTTTCGAGTTGATGAGTATTACGCACTCAAAATGGCTGAAGCGAACGCAAACGCGACCAGAAACTAGGAAAGATATAATAAACTATGATAATGATATATTACATTGTATTTTGGCAGCATCGAGCATATGCTATACTCTGTTACCTCGTTTGTCTACAAACTCACATTTATTTGTTTAAACATTCTGACCAAAGTTGCCAGTCGAATGATTCTCCCACAAGGACTTCTGAATTCTACGAACCTCCGATTGGAAACTTTGGTCAGAATGTTATAGAAAAATGTTATAGAGTATTTCGAACACATAATGTATCAACTTGTTTTTGAAATAAAATAGCATAATCTCGTAACAGTCAAAATGCTATGTTTTGTGTCAGTTCCTCATTTATTATTTTATTATGTTTTCATGCGTTTTCGTATTTTGAATGCGTTGTACTCACTAACTATGAAACCACGTGATTCCCCACCGTGTATATGTCGCGATAGACTCGATAATAGACTCATATAAACTAAACCAAACTGTCTTTACTGTTGCTATACGTAAGTTAAATTGTTAAACGTCGCCTGTTTGTTGTGGTTGAAATTTTGACGCGCTGTACACTGAGAAAAACGGTTAGTCAATATGACTAACTTATGTTAATATAAAACACAAATAAAGTTTTGTTATCAGACTGATTAACTTGGGTTAGTCATATTGACTAACTCGGAAAGTTAGTCATAATGGACATATTGTTGTTAGTCATAACGACTAAGACAAGTTTAGTCAAAAGTATTAGGACTGATTCAATCTGATTGACTTCTCTTAGCCACAGGGACTGTGAACATGTAATTTTGAGGAACTATTGTGTAAATTAATCAAAGACTCAACCAGATACTGCAATATCCAGAATCAGAGACCAGGTTGAAAGCATGCCAATCTTTCAATTAATTCTCAGAAATTCAGATTTCAGTACTGGTATGTTGAGATGTGTAACAATGGTTTCTGATATAGGTCTATGTATAGCTTGGTTCATTTCCGGGATGGCTGTGATGTTTATGAACTAGAACCTGTTATCCAAATATTGTAGCCTTTGATCTGTTATATATGCCATAATCTCGGATCACATTAGTTTCTTTATAGATTGTACATAATTACGATACAATGGATGCTAAACATTTAACAATTATATTAAACATAATTTAAGGCAATGTTGTAATATAGTTATTATTCACGTAACTTAGTCACCATGACTAAGGCCAGAGTTAGTCATATATAGTGACTTGTGGGAGTGTATGGTTAGTCCAAATGACTCCAAAATGCTTGTGACTAATCATAAGTTAGTCATATTGACAAGATTGGATTTCCAGTGTACCATGCAGTATATAGTCGTTGCAAATTGGTGTAATGTAACCAAAATGGTACTAACATTACTGCTACAAACGGAATATCGTTAGAAATAAACAATGCAAGCAAGCTTATATTGTGTGGTCAATGTGCGGATAGTGGCACATTCTAATAATTTTAGCCCGCAATTCCTTTAGCAAGGAATCAAGTGGCATCCAAAACCAGTCTCGTTCTGAGAAAAGACTAAAATAGAGCTGTCGATACTTTTACACTCACCAATCATCATCTGGAGAGCATCCGGAACTTGATGTGCTAGACGCCGAACTAGTACCGTCAACACAACTGCGTCTCTCACGGTGCTACAAACAGAGGAAATATAGTACATTTAATATGGGAGCAGGGGCGTGGCTGCACGGTTTCCTATATGGGGTGTCATATTCTACTATAAACTGAGGACGAATTGTCGATTTTTTTTATTACATAATCCAAAACATCAACAAAACACACTGAATTGTACTCAATCCGATCAGACCGTCCCCATACCATCAAGATGCAACAACAACAACATTTCTTCAAAATACGCTTTGGTTATCAGAATCGATGTATTGAAACAAAATAATGCTAACCACTGTCAACTATGGTATCAAATTTCCCAAAACTTGTTATTTATCAACATTTTATTCAACAAAATATGGCCGTATTATCACTAAAGTATCACGAAATTTGACAGTATTGCCACTTGATTTTAGAGTTATCCATCATCATCCGCAATTTTGTCCGAGGCCCTCCGTGTGACCACGTGTCTCTCTGGACCACTTATAATTACACATCTCGAGAAATAACAAACTTCAAAAATCGATATCTGATCATTCTGAGCTTAGACAGGTCGGTTCCTCGACTCGAATCAAATACTTTTTACCCCCGAAGCCAAAGAAATAGTAATTTCGGAGCGTCTGATCGGATTGAGTACCGTTAAGTCAACAAATGGGATGCGAAACTAACATCGGCTTCTATAAGGAATGTGATGATGTTTCACGTAACTATGCGTTGTTTGCCAAATAAATAAAGACTTATTGGCGTATTTAATGTCGTATATTTAATGACATAACTTTTCAAAGTATTCATTTATTATAGTTTGTTTGAAAAATATTGGAAGCCATAGCATTTTGAGACGTAGCGTACGGAATGTAAACAGACGACAAACCGGAAGTCAAAGGTCACCTGGTACTATTTCCTGTTATTAAACGAACGTTTAATATCACAATTTATAGATTGGGTTTATTGAATGGAATAAGGGTAGGATCGTGTAATAAATATAATTTCATTGAATCAGACCGAACTTCTCTAGTCCGGGACTTGCACCCATTGGGTTAGAAGACTCCAACTCAGGCTTTCATAAGTTCCAAATTCAAATATTCAACATCTAGCGCCACCGAATATGATTGGAAAGTTTTCCAGCTAATGACCTGTTTACTCCAAATATTTAACCAGAAGTAACAAACTGTTCGACTTTTTGGTCTAAAAACGGCATATAATGCTAGTTTAGGGTATGAAATTTCCTTTTGTTGAAAACTGCATTCTAAATCAGGAGGGGTGGGGAACTCATCAAACAGCCCTGTTGTCACACCTCTATCAAAATGGCATCGTATCAATATTAACGGCTCCGCCCTTATTTCATATTATCATATTATATACCATTGGAAATAGGAAGCTTAGTTTCGATCTGGTCTGTACTGCCAGTTTATTGTTCTCAATGGAAGAGAAATAATACACTATCACATGAAACCCCTATTATATCTTTTAAAAACCCATTACATATATCCTTATATGTCACTAGTTATAAATTGTTAAACATATCAATTGGCACCCCCCCCCCCCCCCCAAAGTCAGCGGTGCGTCTTCACATTGATTCAGACGGATTAATATTATTTCGAAAACCCGCGCATGACACCATATATTTCAAAATGATTGCTTTGTTCTTTAAAGTTAAATTATTGTCTAACTTTGTTGTACCAACGAAAATAGACACAAAACAGTGAGGCAAATTGGGGGACTGTATTTTATATCGCCAGCCCCAGAGCGCAATACTGTCGTATGCGGCTGTGAAGCGCCTCAGCCAACGCTGTAAACATATGCATTTGGCAATTTCTTTTAAGGTTTTATGGGGAGGTTATTTATGGCAGAGATTTCATTGTCGAGTAATTATTGTACAGGTTTTCTAGCAAATGTATCAAATAAATGTTATATTATATGCACAGTCACTAGTCAGTGAGTGGATTGAGTTTATAAAGGCAACTACCAGTAGAACCGTTATACAGACATTGCATCGTTCGCGTTGGTAAATATGCATGTTAGATGCACGTTTCCGTTCATATTCCGTTCATTTCCATGACGAACTGCCTGCAAAAAATGCCGTGCAAACTTGCCAGTGTATGAACGTACCCTAACTCTTTACGTGGAGTATATTCTGCATGGTTACAAAGGTGTAAATATGTTTTGGAGCGACCCGTGGCGTCTCTTGGCTCTGAGTGGTCAATATGAGCATTGTATTGTTAGTGTTTTACATAACAAATACAAGACACCTCTTCCCAATAAATGTCCAAAGTTAGAATGGTCCTTGGCACAGAAGTTATATGTGCATTCAGGTTCCCAGCCTTCCAGTTATAACAAAAACATAAACATATAATCTAACATCGTTTTTACTCTGTTCTGTAGAACAAAATTTGAAAACCGAATATGACATGTATAACAGGTCTACACATAACAACGAACATCATTTTGTTATTGAAAAATTAACAAAATAAATGTTGAATTCCATCGGAAACATCGAAATTGTATGAAATACATGCATAGAAAATTCATTATCGAACAAAATATCGTCTTTCTTGTAGCGCTTCTTGTTCCAAACATTTTATTTTATACAATAGAATCTAACTAACAAGTAAAATAAGTTTCATAGTAATCGGTCTGGAACCCAAGTACATATTTTTACGAAAACAAATGATTTAAAGGCATATTCCCAGCTAGACGTACATATGTCTGGCTTTTTTTGTTTTGCATAAATAATTACACCAAATGCCAATCTTTCAGAGTTTAAGAACATTCAGGACCTGCATTGACATATTTACACCAGTGTAACCTTCTGTTGCAGTTAAGGGGTTTACTGTAATATTTGTATGCGCATTATGTCAAGAATAGACGCTTTAGCAGCTTGCATATAATCATAATGTACTTACCAGTGGAGCAGCGTGCACGTTGACGACTAGATCCTGTAATGAAAAATAATAATAATGTTGTATTTAATTTGCATCAGGTTTTATAACATTAAAGACTCCGCCTTGATCACGCTCGCTGAAACAAGCACATTTGAAGAATGAACACCCATACTGAGTCCGTGCCTTCATCATTCTGATATATATATATATATCAAATTATGGAGGCAGAACTCAGTATGAGTGTTTATTGCTTCAAATAATTATGCTTGCTTCAGTGGGCGTGAATACATTCTCATTGCTTATCGAAATGATCATCTATCGACCAGCATGAGACATTGAAATATCCCTCAACCTCCTTGAAAGGAAGCCCTTTTCACCGAGAGTTAGGAAGCATTTCAGTCTGAACATGGGTTCGAATATTTACATGGAACGGAGCTGTTATTATGTTGGAACAGAACAATGCACTTCCTCTTAAATTGTATCTGTGGCCATACCATTACTGGTACTGGCGTATAAATAGATCAAATTACGGAGACAGACTCAGTATGAGTGTTCATTGCTTCAAATATGCTTGATTCAGTGAGCGTGATCAAACTCTCATGGAATATGGAAATGGCCATATATCGATCAGAATGGCACATTGAGGTGTCCCTCAAATTAAATTAAGCTTGAAACAACCATCATCGCCATGGCGATCTCGCGAACACTCACTTGTTTATATAAAGGGGAATCAAATCATTATGTTTTCGATTGATACTGGCCAGTTCGCGCTGGCCCAAAACAGATTGTAGCCAAAATGTTAGCCACATATAGACTTTGTTTAGCCAAATGAAAACATTTAAAGCCACTTTTTACCCCTGAGTGTAATCTGTTTGTTTACATTATGAATATTGGATTTAGCAGATACCCGGATGCTAACCAGATATATCAACGTATAGTATTTTGGTAAAATACGGCTGTCAATTAAGATTACCCGGTTGTAATATTGTCCTAATTTATACACGAAATTACGTTTAGGGTTTATTCTTTCGACAAACCGTTGTGTATGGAATGTAATCAATAATAATCGCCCACGAAATAATAATTAAGGCTTATGTGAAACATGTATGGGTGGAATCTATTAACTGATTTTGATAAGAATTTGTTTTAAAGTCACATATACCCTCATGTGAGTGGTTTAGCTTTGGTTCGTTAATTACGCTAACGCGTGGTCATATCATTTTACTCAATGTCATTCAATAGAAAAGTGAAAATAGTATGAGAGGCCAAATTCATATTTACTAGATAATCACCATTATATATGGTCTATCTCTTCCCAGCAAGGTTTATATAAATTCCAGGGTATAAAATACTAGATATGAGTCGAGGACACCTGTCCGGAAAAGCTTTTATAATTCATATCAATTTTATTTAGATTGTCTTATGACATGCGCGGGACCGTTGAGAACATGAATCCACAAGAAAACATCCGGAGCGTACCAAGAAGGATAACTCTATATTCTTAGCCCCAATCCCGGAACAATGCAGATCAACTAAGAGATTTAAGCTGAATTACGATCACTTTATTATGCCTTTATATAGACAATTAATATGCCCCATCTTCAGTTTTATATGTGTGTATAACCGGCAGTTAAATGCGTCCATCGAACTATTCCCCTATGTAACATAGTATATAATACACAGGAAAACATTACTGCTCCCATAGCCCTCCCTGAATGGCCTGCACTGATAGTCCACTGTGCCAACTATAATGTACCAATATTATCGATTTACATGTTTTTCTGCTACATTCCGTTGAGAGGATATCAACAAAATGGGAGAAGTTGACGTAACCATATGAGTCTGTACACCCTAATGTTTTGCTTTATGCACGAGTCCCATTACCCGGTCGAACTGGAGATCGCCATGTGCCCTTCCACCATGTAAATACGCAACAGGTTACGTAAACCTTCCCATTATAATTGTTTGTCAACACTCAATTTGTGATTGTGAATCCTCGAAATGGACAGACAACACTGATGTGCCTATGTGATACCCTGATAGGCCGCTGTTTGCACTGATATGCCCATGTGGAACACTGATATGCCTAGGTGGGACCCTAATATGCATATGTGGGGCCCTGATATGCCTATGTAGGACCATGATAGGCCGCTGTTTGCACTGATATATATGCCGCGTGCCGGTTGGTACAGTTATCTCATGAAATAGGGATCCAAGGGTTTAATTATGACACTTAAGTGGTGCTGTCGGTGTGAGGGTTCAAACTTATATTATAATAGTTTGATTTAAAAGAGAATATATGTGGTATGATTCAAAGTTACAAAAGTTACACCGTAAATTGTCAGCGGTGAAAGATTGGGGGAGGAACACCAACATTTATAAAACAGTTACATGTCCATCGCGGATATCTGGGTGGGTGGGTCTGTGCTCAAGATGACCCAAACAGAATTGTTTTTGCACAGCTAAAAAAATATAAATTCCTCGGTATTTTTCAACTATTGTTGGCCTTGAAACTTAGAGATAATGTAATTATAACACAAAAAATGCAAATTGCATGCAGACAATCAGTATATTAGTATATTGTTTCTTGCTGTAAAATTACTAAATACCGGTATAATTCAAAAATGGTCAAAGGTAAAAAATAATCATACATGTCTGAAATGTTTTACCGACAGCCTCTTGAAACTATGCCGAAATATCCAATAACGAAAACATTATACAGCATCGAAGATAAAAGAAATACAGATATAGTAAAAAAAATAGTAAAGGAAATAAATCATTTTATCGTTATAAAAGACGAAAGTAAAAAGTCAAGAGACAGGAAAGAAAATGAGAGAAAGCTTCAGAAAAGTCGGAGAGGGAGATGGAAAGCAGATTGTGATGTTTTAATGTACAAGAAATAACCGTTTAATCATATGTTGCTTCAAATTGTTTTCAGTCTTTTCACTCGGCCCTCTGGTCAGCCAGGATTTGTTAGGAAAAATGTGGCAAATGACCCCCAATGCGTCTGTGGTCACCTTGGCGAAACATTTGGGCCTGAAAGGTTCAAAAAGTGCCGCTCTGCATGCTTGGTCGGGAAAATTTCGGAATTTTTGGCAAATAACCATGGGAACGTCCTTAGTGAAGTAGGACGTACATTTGGGCCGAAAGAAATTCGAGCAGAAATTGGTCGAAAATAGAAAAAGTCAGAAAATAAACGGAAATTGACCGAAATAACTTCAGAATCGTAAGTGGCCGTAAATCCAGTCCAATCCAACTACAACTACCAGGAACACACGAGCTGCGAAGGTTGGTGCCCGATCAGCGCGTGCAAACTGTCCGCTATTCAAACAAAAGCGATGAATTTATTACGCCACATGCATTTGATCAATCGGTAATTCTATGTTTGAGTGAAAGCGTACGTGTTAATTTAAACTTTATATTAGGCCTCAGCTATTCCCTGTTTGTTAACACTGACACGTGCGCTCTTGAATTAAGTTGAGTTAATAATTTAATAAAGTAAGAATTAATTGAGCAAACATTGATATTTAGTATATCAAGCGCATATAATAAAAATAATACAATCTCATTCCTGTCTCGAAAGAACTATTGAATTTTCACTCGCGGCTTGCAGCCCCTCGTGAAATTCGATATTTCTTTCCAGGCATTCAAACAAAACTTGTAGCTATTCTCTATTTTCCACACTAAATACTGGTTGAAATATTAAGCTATCATGACAGGTGAACTTACTTTTTGTCTCGAATTTTCAACTAGTACTGTGACATACATGACATTTCCAACTAGCGCTGTGACAGACATGACATTTCCAACTAGTATTGTTATTACAGACATGACATTTCCAATTTTTGAAAAAAAAAGTATAGCCTGAGTCGGTGGAGTGAGATACACCTCTGCCCTGAATTCAAATGTAACAGTCACTTACCTGTTCTTCGAGAGAGACACTAGAGGGAGAGCCCATGCTGTAAACCTGGTTGACCAGCAGCATGGCGACAACAGCGATGACCAAGAAACTCTTCATCTTCTCGATATCAATAGAATTCAGCTAGACTTCTGGGTGAACTTCAGATTGAGTTTGGCGTCGAGTTCCGAAGATTCATTATATGACCAGTTTCTTATCATGAAATCTGCTGACGTTGGTGTTGAACACGTTGGTGCTATATTGGTATACCCGCGGGAGAAATATAAAAAATATGATGATTTTATCTCACACTGAGAAATTAACATTTTGTCCTTGATCACCCCGTGTACGTGGTATCACCAACCCGGGAGGTATCACCAAACCAGACCATTCAGTTTTAATAAATGAACATATATTCTCCCTCAGATGAATCTGTTTATCTCCCAGTTGAATGATATATACACTATTCAAAACATAAGTTTGTAAAGCCGAATTTTCCGTCAATGTGATAGCGACCATAACTTGCTCTCACCCCGATAAATTCCGGCTCATTTCCGATTTTGTCATATACAGTCGCCACTTTCTGACGTTCGGTAGTTCGTTTGACACATACGTATCAGCCATTGACGGCGGATAATCCGTGGAATCAATGGAAAAATATGTGTGTAATTTACCATGAAATGTTCCACCCTACAGTGCGGTTCGCAAAAATATTATCCTCGACCAAGTGTGAGCACCCACCATAATTTCGGGCGGCAAAGGCGCGGATCGATCTTTGATGAAATGTCACCTAACCAGATTTGGGATGTCAGACTCAAAGATGCGGATGATATACTTCGCATTTTGACCGTTTCTGTTTGAAATTATATCAACATTATCTTTCGGACAGGCCGGCACATGGACAATCTTTAGGGTGCGGGCGCATGTGTGTAAGTGCGACTTCGTGTATGTTTGTTTGTTTATTATGTTCTAATGTCCTATTAATAGTATAGGCTATACTGGGCTATTCGATAATGTAGGCCCGGAACTGCACAACGAATGGTAACATTAAATCAATGTAAATACACAATTTTACCCAGTAATATATCTCATACTATTGTATAGTCAGTGGATTTTGAAAGGTTTGATGTTGTATATATTAAAATGAATGATTAACGGTTATATGCGCGATACTGCTCTGACTCCTCTGAGCACAAATTTCTGCTTCTACAAAAGGTCACATATTCAATAAATCTCAACTAAATCCCATTTAACTGTTTAATTACACACATATCAGACGAGTCAAGATAAACAATTCAAATAAAACTGCGTTATTTTTCCGTTTCTGTGTGCCCAAAAGTGCAGGTTTAACTGTTGTTTGAGACCATGCTTTCAAACGTTCTCTCGTGAGATATATTATAGAGAGAGTTCGTACATATCTTATCAGAAATTTCTCTTATACTCTGCAATCATTCTTCCTCGCATAATTCGAGCGTTTGAACCCCATTTTGCTTTTGAGTGCAATGCTATTTCACGACTGCTGATCCATGCTGGGACAAGAGTTATCATTAATATTGCGGCCAGTTCTTTTTATCAAAACTGTCGCGAAATGGGACCGATATCTAAACCTAGCCCATAACTAACGTCACTGAATTTACCGATATCTGGTACCCCACGAAAATGCTCGATTATGAAACGTGGGGAACCCTAATAGAATTTAGTACGAGAATTGTCCCGAAAATGGAATTTATACTTGAACAATTGACAAGTTATGTATAATGTATAATCGAACCCGTGCGTATAGATTCTTAAAGTCTTAATATACAAAGTAGTGCTTAGAAGCCCGCCGACGATGGGTGCATTGCCCTTTATAAACTTGATAAACCCATCCGATTAAAATAGCAAAAATAAATCTCCAACATGGCCTATAGGTTTATGAATAACCAACAGCGACCGATTCGGAACAAGTGATATAATCCAACCATCTTCGTGCTTTATCTTGATGCTCAACAATATCACAAAGTGTACAGGCCTGGTGGTATTCACGACACTCAGCAGATGTTTTCTGCCATATTGTAGCTTTCTATACCGAAATACCCGCAAAAGATTACCTGGCACAATTGCGAGTGTGCGAACATCCAAATCTGATGATTTCAGAGGTCCTTTAGTCGACAGTCAACGCTGAAACCCTCTTCCCCGTAATAAACAAGTCATGTCCATTTACAAACTCGCGCTCACTGCTAAATACTTATTGCTTCAGTATCAACATCAATTTAGTTGGAAAGGAGTCTATTGACTCTTTATAGTTTCCGTATTACATTATGATAGAAATCAACGTTAATAATGAAGTCACTCACTATGTTCAATGAATTTTAGCATTCAATAATTTCATCATCTTCCAAACGGAAATTCTTGATTGGGTGTTCTTTTCGGTTTTTCACGAGCTCAGTTCTCAGCTTGTTTATATATAATCTTTATTTCACGTCTTATTTGCTCCTTATTGAAATATATTTCCGAAGGACCGGGTTTTGTGCATATGTCTTTATCATATGTTATAGCATCGCTGATCATTTCGTCCCTCAGTTGCTTTGACTTTAATATAAGTTTTACTGGATGAGTTTTGTTTTTTCTCTATTTCCTATTCGGTAGAATGACACCATTTCTTCTTCGCTGTGCTTTGGCATCTCACGAATTGTCGTCGAAATGCCGATAAAGGCTTCTTTTTGCTTGAGTAGTTATCCCTTAGGAAATGTTCAGATAATAAGTTCATGCATTAAACGTTTGTTGAACTTATTATGTCCATTTAAAAACTCGCGCTTAAACATATGAGTGACTGCTAAATACTCATTCCATGAATAGTTATCCCTTAAGAAATGTTCAGGTAATAAGTTCAGCAAACGACCTATGAACAAACAACCATCGTTTGTCGAATTTATTATCTGAACATTTCCTAAGGGATAACTGGTATCAATCAAGAATCAATCATACAGGTATTTTAAGGCAATGTGTTAGCAGCACCGTTACATGTGGAACTACCGACATTATACTTCTCACGTCTTAAGCATCTGAAAATTTCCCTCCAATAAATGTAGGACTCCTTCTGCACTTTTATTATCGGTTGTCTGCTTATTTTTCATGAACCCCCCCCCCCCCCCAGTTTCGTAACTTCATATCGGACAACCCAAGCTATTGTGTTCATACGGCAGATGAAGCATATCATTATATTTGTGTCTGTCCATTTTATACAGATCAACGACGTTTGTTGTTTCACCAACTTGCTACCCTGGGTGTAATAAATATTAACCTCGAGAAACTCCTCCTCGGAGAGACTACTCTGAATAATACACAAAACAGGAACATATTTAGCGCTGTCCAGTTGTTCATAACCTCGACATCGCGGTTTGAAATTTAATTATACTCCTATACTGTTCATACCTGTGCCGCAAAATGAAATACATTAAAAATGCACCTGAGCCGCCAAACCACGAGATGAAACACCTCATCCCCCCCCCCCCCCCCATCGTTATCGCCATACTCAAGACTATCTCATATATCGATATCAGTGAAACGATGTTATACATAATTATGAATTATCGTGATTGTGTGTAATCTGTATTTTATGTTCGTTATGTGTAAAATATTTATGTTGGGAGAGAGACCCTTTGTAAATTGTAAAACTTGTATCTCAATCCCGTTGCTTTGTAATGCAATAAAATATGTTTACACCCCTCCGATGAAAAATCGGCCATTCAAGTAATTACTCTTGTAACTGAATGAGGAAAATCAAGTTGGTATAGAAAGCGTTAAAACAGTGTAAATGTGTATTGATGGCGGGGATGTGGCGACAATGGGTGGGGCATCGAGGGCGGATATGCGGGGCCAGGTAAATGTTTTCCATAGGCCTCAGTGCGAACGTTTTAGTGTATACTTTGTCACCAGTTAACACTAAATCTAGTGTATTGAACAATTAGTTACGATGCAGCATTGAAATTCGCGAACTCAGTTCTTTTCCGCTTATTTTGGTTTAGATGTAGAGGGGACAGCAACAACCAGTAAACCCAATCGGGACTAAACTCTCAGGGTAGAATGCATTAAGGAAGTGTAGTTCATATCTTGATATACCATTCCTCTTGAATAGCGTTTAACGCCTTCCCCATCAGGTCTGAAACGATAATTGTTTTCGCTTAAATTTTCAAAGTATTTCAGATAAAAGCTAGAATATATTTGTTTTGCTCCGAATGTGTATAACTAAGCGAAAGACAGACATCAGTTGCTTCTTTGTCACAGTATATAAAATACTACAATACATGGCCACACTGTTCGTTTAATAAAATAAAATTAGCTTAGCTGTCAATGGCACGTCGCTCTGCAAGCATAGTGTTTGTTTGTATGTTTTTGATAAGGTTGGAATTTTTATATTTGTATATATGCTCATATCTGTTATTATAGTTCAGTTGATGATGGACTTTTATGGATGCCACTGATGCCATAGAGAGCGTTCCAGGCTTTCGGGCGGTCCTTTTCGGGGCCCACAGATTTTATTAAGAGAGATTTGCAAGGCTGTATATATTGACCAAGTTTCTATTTTATTCTCTCCTATAATTTCCTCCCGCATCCGCTAGATGTCACTACGAACCATATTTACTCACGTGTAACATCTAAAAGTACCTATATAGAGAGGGTCTCTAATGAGTCGCAGTTAGATACGAAATGTGTTACCATAGTGCACTAAATTCGAGCCGAGCTCATCAAACGGCCGTTTAATGTCAGTACATTTCTCAACAAATATTTATTCTGCAAAGGCATTATTTTGTATGGTCTGTCTTATATTTCCTGACCATCCCATCAGTCCATGTCTGTTTCTTTTATCACTTTGTCTTCTCTTTCCGTTGCTCATACTAGCACACGGACGTCCTCCAATCCCTAAAACACCCTTACTAAATTACATACGTTTAACTCTTCCAATATTAAAGATGCATAATCCGAATTAACGCGCCTAAGTTACTATTTCTCTGGCTTCGGGGGTTAAACAAAATATCTGATTCGAGTCGATGAACCCATCGATCAAAGCTCAGAGTGATCAGATATCGATTTTTGAAAATTTCCCGAGATATGTAATGTTTGGCGGCCTGGCAAATATTCTTTAATCCGAGGGTCTCTGACCATATTGCGGATGAAGATGGATAACTCTAAAATCAATTTGCTTTGGGTGTTAATTATTTGACAATCCGTCCAAAATGTTGGGCCAATTTTATACTATAGTTGACAGTGGTTAACGTTATTGTTAGACAATTAATCGATTTTGATAAATGAAGCGGCATTTCAAGAATTGTTGTTGTCGTTGGAATCTGATGATATAGTTCTCTATGATAACCGAGATGTTAATAAGATGAATATATATATATATATATATATATATATATATATATATATATATATATATATATATATATATATACAGTGTATATATATAGTTGTCCATGATACCCATCCCATTGCCATCCGAATATTACAATTCAGTCAATTTATTTTTCATAGTTTCTGAAACAAAATCATATTTTACCGATAAGTACTTTACATTATACCCGCTCAAATTAGGATATCGAGAAATAGTCCACTGCATTTATGAGATAATAATGACAAACGCGGAACCAATCGCAACTGAAGTTTACTTCTCATGAATAAGTACATAAAGCCACAATCAAAAAATTTACATCAAAAGAAAGGAAATTTCATGGCCAATAAGACACAATGAAATACATTGTGACTGAGAAGAAATATGAGGATATATGAGGAATATGATAGATTGTGTGTTTTCCCCAAAATCGGACTTGTGAACATTGTCACTGTTATAGTATATATTGGTATATCTGGTATTTATCCCCAGGGGCCTGTGATTTGAAGCAAGAAGGGTGCTCTCTCTGAAATACAAAACTGACTATTAACTATTTCTGTCGATTCCGTTGGGGGTGATATTATTCTTCCCATTATTCTGAAGAGAATGTGGTGGTTTTATCATCAAAATTAAAAACAGTTCCATTCTTAAGATTTTGTACTGGAATACTACGTCCTGATTATATATAATTGAAGAATGTTGAGGCCCCATGAGTGTGATATCAGACCACAGTCATACATGGGCACCCGGACCAAGCAGTGTATGATGCATCTGATCATAAGTGGAAATTTGCACAATGATTACAATGTCCCAGAATAGAGGCAATCTGGTCGTCACTGGATTCTGTTGCATTGGTTGTCAGAGAATGTTCATGGTAAAGTATGGTCACGCATCGCTGTGCATTCTGCTGCACTGTTCCAGGATAATGGATATGGGTAATCTGGTAAGAATATAATAGAGACCTTCGCAACATCACGATTTGCGATTACGGATATGGACATTATCCTAACAGTTTACGGCTAAAAAATCGATCATTACACACGGGGTTATTCTGTGAGACAAAATATACCCCACCCAGTTTAATTATGTGCAAATGTTGAATGGTGAGCTACCGGTCCTGCTTGGGGTTCTCTAAGATAATCCGCGTGGTGTATAACACACAGATAAGAACATTTATCACATAATTTGGCCATAAAAGCAGTTTCATAATTATCGGTAATAGACACGTTTAATATCAGCGCGTGCGATGACGTCACGGCGTTCTTCAAATAACTTGCGATCGCTGTAGTTTATGATTGTTGTTTTCGATGAATATTTCGCGTTGCTTCGGGTTTATTTGATCATGTGATAAAAGGTATCTCACACTCGTCCTATTCTATACGTAATTTATCAACCTCGTCCTCTAAATTCTATTTGAGCCTCGGTAAACCTCGGCTCAAATCGAATTTAGTGAACTCGGTTGATAAATTCCGTATAAAATAGAAACTCATGTGAGATCCTCTATTTATTATATGACTCATTATTTTCACTAAATACCACTATCGTTTGGTGATGGTTTTCTGATAAATCGTGATCCGATTCCATATATAGCATGCGATTCCTAATCAGAACGAGGCTCCTGACCTATTTTAAATTGATACATTTCTTCTTAAAATTGTTGTTGATTAAATTAGATTCATTTATTAAATTTGAATTCAACTTATTACCTTTTTTCGCAATAAAATTTCGGAGGTTAGTTGTAATAATTAAGTTCAGTTGGTCATATAATAAACATATTATTACTGCAGTGAAGTGATCTGAGTCTCCACACCACGTGTCGTTGAGAAGGTGATCTCACGGATCAGACTCGTAGCCTGCGCAGCTCGTCTAATCCGGGATCTCACCTATTCAACTCGACGTCATATGGAGACTCAGATCACTTCACTGTAGTCATAATCTCTATGGATCTGACAGATCACTTTTTCTATCAAATATCTGTGTAACTGAATAGAGTGGGGTATATGCCTTCTCGCCAATTAACATGCATCATATGTAAGTTATGACGGTGTCCACCTTACGATAATATATACGATACGTAATCGTAATAGTGACTTTGCGAAAGGTCTCTATTGTCATTGCTAGAAACGTGAAGGCCACACATTTTAATGACATTGCTGTTCGCGTAAAGCTACTTCTCTTATAATTAACCATCGAAATAAGGATACCTATACCATACCGATATCCTAGATATAGTCAGAGACAAGTTCACAACGTCCCGGTTTCGGAGTATGTACAATACACCATCGTGTGTGACATTGCATTGTCTTCCAGTCCAACGATACATGTAAATTAGATACAGCCAGAGAAAGTGTCATACCACGGAGTATATACCGGTATGTTTATATCTGGTCATCACTAAAAATTAGCAATTTTACTACTCAGTCCCTATATCGCTATGCCTCTATATCTGATCAATCCTAGAATAGATGCATATATACGTTCCGGGTACATTAAATGGTTTAAATGCATGGTTGTATGTTAGCTGGGTAACGGTGCGGCTCGTTTGCAACGAGTGTGTTTTTTATTATGAGAGAATTGGGAATACATGGTTTAAATGCATGGTTGTATGTTAATGTTATGTGTGGGTGTTGTTTGGAATATGAGTGATTTGCATGGTCGCTGATTTAGACCATCATTCACACTGGACATGCACACAGGCCTTATAGCACAGGGGGCTGTAACGCGCTCCGCTGTCCGCCCCCCTTTTGCACTGCCCATATACGCCGCCTATATATACGCGCCTTCTTCGCGTTAATGGAACATTATATAGACAATGTTCCATTAACGCGAAGAAGGCGCGTATATAGAGGCGACATATATGGGCAGTGCAAAATGGGGGTGGACAGCGGACCGCGTTACAGGCCCCTGTGCCTTATAGATACCACTACTCTGGGCAATAATGAAGTACCGGATAACAGAATCTGCGGATACTGTAAGGTACCCCGTCTCCGTATATCAGGGGCTTGTTAATAAATATATAGTTAACCTGCAATCAAGTTCCCGGACATCGCTGTTCTATTTGGCAATCTGACCAACAGCTTTCTGAATACGGGCACTATAATGATCCAAGTTAAGATACCGGTAACCTGCCAATCATATATGCATGTCCATTCGTGTGTATATAAATTATACTGTACATTAATAGCCTTGTTTGCTCATTTATTTCAAAACAAAACCTCATTTTTCAACAGATCTATACGAGGAGCTGGCAAATGAAAGGGTACGATAGCTAAAACAATGGCCAACATATAGTGACGGCCAGAAGATACAGGTATACGATCCTAACATGTTTCGTCTCCCTTGATTTGTATTAACTTTGGACACCGTTTACAAAAGCAGATTAGTATATATTATCGTGGCCGGCAGATGACGCCCATCATTTTTATATACAGAAATGAAAAATTCAAGGGGATGCAACGAAACCTGATATTTTTCAGGATTGACTCACTGACAAATAGGGGTCATATCGTCGGATACTCGCACGGAGTCACGTGGCGGCTATTAGCTCGGGGGGAAAGATCAGAGATACCCTAAAACAAAGAAAAATTATGCGACTGTAACCTTGTTTTATGAATTATATTACTGATACGTACTTATAATAGCAACTCAGTGATGAAAAAACATGATTGTGTCAACTAAATAACTTCAACCGTTATAATCTCCGACTTCAGAAGGAGAGCGGCGATGCCTTACATAAACTTTATGGTTAATGCACACGATTCAAACTTGAGATAAGCTATTTTTAAAGTAGTCAGTGTGTCACGGACACACGTATATCGGTGCTGTGAGCTCCATAAGCGGCTACCATGTTTTTATATCCATGCTCAATTGTTGCCAATTAAAAATGTTATATCTCCAATCGCCCGTATTCGCAAAATACCGAAAAATTACAACATTAGTAAAAATAGCGGTACTTTTTCGTAACAACATCAATATGCTCTACCATGCAGCGCCATAGCAATTCACCAGGACCTACTAACATCATAGAAAATTAGCAGCATACAGGGCAACTTAAACAATGGTGTTATTATGTATAGGCTAATATTGGGTATCCAGGGGTGTTTTAATATATAGCCCAATGTGGGGGTGGGGGTTTACCATTTAAACCTTTCTATACTTCATACTCATTGACGACTATAGTTACTTGCGCCAGTCCATACTGGACGCAAGTAATGTTTTCGGTCCGGATCTTTGTCTGTCCTTCCGGGAATATGTTACGTCATGACCGAGATAACGGAAGCAGAAAAAGAGGCAACGCGCATGCGTTGTTGTTCCAGTAATTTGTATGAAGCGTTGAAGTTGGAAATTTATGCATTGTTATCTGGTTTTATTTTGGTAATAAATGAACAATATTGAAAAATTTCAAAAATTTCAAAAAGTTCAAATTACCATCCAAGACGTATACTCTTATAAACTGTGGGTCAGTCCTAGTAACGCGCACGTCAACGCGTTTGAAGTTTTTGAAGTTTTCAATGCAAATGTCACTTTAACATTATCCCACAGTGAGTGCCTAGTGTTACTTTAACATTCATCCATAGTGAGTGCCTTGTGTCACTTTAACAATCATCCCCCGTGAGAGCCTATTGTCCCTTTAATATTCAAATACTGAGTGCATTTTGTCTTTTTAATATTCATGGCGGAAGCTGCCCATCGTTCAGCGAGGTCATCACGTGATATACATGTAGATAATACATCGTTCACATGGAGAGACTTCGTTCAGCGAGCGCAGTGTGTCACTTTAACATTCAAGACTGAAGCTATCCCCATCAAGGTCCTCACGTAATATACATGTAGATAATACACCATGCATAGGAGTGGCCTAAATCTGATAGTTGGTTAACAGGTGAAAAACACTACCAATATGTCTCACCTGTAATTAGATCGGATAGAGTTATCGTTCCTAATATGCAGCCAACTGGGGTCCATATCATCATAACAGGGATATTATGTTCGTACACACAACTATTTCAGCGATGGATGAACAGAGATTTGATATCTAGATTTTTGTTATCGATCTCTCAAACGAGGGGCCAGCACCCGTGGTTCAAACTGTTGTTGGCAAGATACCACACAACATGCCAAAATGTGTGATGGGCGCAAGTATAGGCAGCTCCAGTGAGTGCATTCTAGTTCAATTATGAAATGCTCAGATAATAAGATCATATGTCGTTTATTGAGTTTATTATCTGAATATTTTCCGACTATGAATAGGAAATCTCCTGCACTGGTTGGTATTGTCTTTGTATATGTCTGTCGTCTGCTCACTTTTCCTGAACACCTCTCCAGATGAACAATAAACCATTCCATTATATTCTTTTATAACTGAGTGGGATAATTCATTTAGCATGCAAATGTTTAAGATGGCGCCAATTTTTCATACTGCCAGTATTCTCATTTCTTCAGATCTGTCAACTAGAAATATATAGGATGAATTTAATTAAAGATCGTCTGTCTCTTTCTAAGTTCTGGTATATAGCTTCCAGCGTATGCAATACAAAATATATGAGTCGAAGACATCTGTCAGAAAACGTTTCTACTAATTAATATTGATTTTATATTGATGTGTTCTTAGTATATAATTAATGCGAACCAATTGGGACAATTTTTGTGACTAATTTTAGACAGTTCGTCATGAGAAATTTCGAAATAAAATAAATATTAATTGATAGAAGCGTTTCGGGACAGGTGTCTTGTATTCATATTTATTATTTTGCACCCAGGAAACTATCTAACACGTGTTTTTATAGGAAGAGATAAATCATATTTAATAACCTATTAGCAGCACCACTCAAATTGAAACTAATAATGCTGATAGTACACTTTCTTGTCTCTGAGTTCAAATGTATTCATCTTTGTAGAAACCAATTGTTTTTTGTTGTGATAACCAGGACGTGTCGCTTTGGAAGATGTGTCGCCAGAAACAGTAACATCCTGATCATGAACCATTATGTGCATTATTTACTTGTCATGGATGTTCAGAGAATCCATTTTTGTGGACGAATTAGTTTTTATTGGATAAGATATAATGTATAGAAGATTTAATGTATAGAAAATGTAATGAATATGAGATTTAATGTATACTACATTTAAAGATGCATTATCCGATGGAGGTCAACATATTTGATTCGAGTCGAGGAACCCACACACCAAAGCTCAGAGTGATCAGATATCGGTTTTTGAAATTTGTTATTTCCCGAGATATGTAATTTTTGGTGGCCTGGCAAATAATCGACAAGCCGACGGTCTCGGACCAGCTTGCGGATGAAGATGGACAACTATAAAATTAAGTGGCTTTGGTTGTTAGATATTTGACATTCGGCTAAATTTCGTTAACAATAACAAGTTTTGGGCAATTGTATACTATATAGTTGACTGTGGTTAGCATTATTTTTGGGCAATTACTCGATTCTGATAACTGAAGCGACATTTCAAAAAACATTGTTGTTATTGGAATTTGATGATATGGGGACCATCGAATCGGATTGAGTACCTTCTTGTATAGAAGCTTTAATATACAGAACAGTTAATGGAAACATACGAAACTGAGACAACTTTTGATAACTTCTAACTTCGCTCGTGAAGAAATACCAGAATGTATTGCATACCCATTGGTTTATTTTTTGCGAAATACAAAAGAATAGTCTTATTTCAAAACGTTCAATAAAAATATTTGTCTTGTCCTTTAAAATTGCAAAGTATTAACATTTCAATCTATGGAACCAACATATGTGGCGAATAGTTACTTAAGAATCGTTAGGGCTGTGACAATTCATCTTGAATTGAAAACACTCCCCATACGAAAGTATCCCCAGACACTAATTTTCATCAAAATCCCGTGATACTCGGGCGCTTGTCCTTGAAATGACCCGATTTCAAGGTCAAGGTCACGTCTCACGGGCAAATTAACGGCCGTTCCATCGCGAACACACAGACAGACAGACAGACACACAGATTCCCCAAAATATATAATAGACTAGAAGGTGACCCGACTTCGTCCGGGCTTTGACCTTGAATTGTCCATTTTGAAGGTCAAGGTCAAGTGGGGTCACGATTTGACCAGTCCAAAACACTGCCCGGACAAATGTACCCGACAAACTTGCCCGTCGAAATCCATCCGGTTTTACCCGATTTGATCTTGAATTGATCATTTTGAAGGTAAAGGTAAGGTCGGGGTCACGACTCGACCCGTCCAAAACACTCAGTGGACAAAAGTAACCCCACGTATCAGATTTCGTCGAAATCCCATCAAAATTGGCGACATGACCTTGAATTGACCCGATTTCAAGGTCAATGTCACGTCGCACGGGCAAATGAATATGCTTATGAGACTCCCCGTACGAAAGTATCCCCACATACCAAGTTTCGTAGAAATCCAGTGATATTCGGGCGTTTGATCTTGAAATGACCCGATTTCAAGGTCAATGTCACATCGCACGGGCAATTTAATAGGTTTATGCCACTACCCCGGCCTTATGTATCCCCACATACCAAGTTTCATCGAAATCCCGTGATATTCCGGCGTTTGACCTTGAAATGACCCGATTTCAAGGTCAAGGTCACGTCGCACGGACAAATTAATAGGCCCATGCCACCCACCGGCCGAAAATACCCCCACATACCAAGTTTCATCGAAATCGGCTTGGCCGTTTTCGAGTTCATCGCGAACACACACACAGACACACAGACAGATCTTCCAAAATATATAATAGACTAGCCGATGAGCCCGACGTTGTCCGGGCTATTCAAAAACCAAATTTCAAGTCGATAGCTCTACCCGTTTCCGAAATCTGGTCTGCGCATGCGCGGAGCTGGCGTCGCACGGGCTCGGCGACCAGACAAAATTCGTATCCGTTCAGGATACATTCACATACCAAATTTCAAGTCGATAGCTCCACCAGTTTTCGAGATCTCGTCTGCGCATGCGCGAAGCTGGCGTCGCAGGGCTCGGCGACCCGATAAAATTCGTATCCGGGTCAAGATACATTCACATACCAAATTTCAAGTCGATAGCTCCACCCGTTTCCGAGATCTCGTCTGCGCATGCGCGAAACGACAAAAGTATCCCTAGCTATCGAATTTCGTCGAAATCCGCCAGTATTACCCGATTTGATCTTGAATCGACCATTTTGAAGATCAAGCATCACAATTTGACCCGTCAAAAACACTTCCCGGACAAACGTATCCTTAGGTATCAAGTCTGACGGGCATCTCGGTGGGGACGAAATTTGTTGGCATCCCCATCCACACCAACACCCCAAAAATGGTGGAAATCGGCCCAGCGGATACCGAGATACAGGTTCAATGTCATTTAAAAGGTCAAGGCCACGCCGCACGGGCATCCGGGCGTGACGAAATTGCTCAGCTACTGAAACTACACCACATACCAAATTTGGTGGAAATCGGCTCAGCGGAGACCTTGAGTTCAAGGTCATTTGAAGGTCAAGGTCACGCCGCACGGGCAAACGGATATGCCCATGTTACTCCTCGGGTCAAACTACATACCCGTACCAAGTTTCGTCAAAATCGGTTAGCCGTTTCCGATTCCATCGCGGAAACACACACACATACATACACACACACCCACACGCACAGACCACAAACTTTCCTCAAATATATAATAGATTCTTTATGGAGGTCAAGTTTAAATTGATATCGTACTCCCATGTTTCTGTTCGTCAGATACAGACTCGAGTATGTAGGAGCCTCGATACCGGTATATTTCTAAAGGATAGCTATAAAAGGCCTCTGAATATTGACATGAGCGCGTACATCGCAACACATATCTAGCAAAATGCCACTTTAAGTGAGATGTCTTTCAACAGAGGTCAAGGTCGTTTTATGGTCAAGGTCAAGGTCATATAAGCCCCCCACATCAACTTGACAACAAATTTGGTTGAGGCTTAATTCCAACTTGTCCAACGAAGGCGACCCATGTTATGATGGACATATAATTTGACTTCCTCGCATCCACCACTGCTCACAAATGATTTCAAATAATAAGCCGCGTTCCGATGTTGAGTGTGAATACCTGGCAGCCAGCCAATACTATTCGCGCGACATACAACCGTGAAAAAATCCCCCTTGTTAGGGTAGATTGGTTCAATCATTTATCTCGAAGGAATTGATAAGCCGCTGATATGTCTGTGAGGCCAAATCGTTGCGAGACGGGAACTTATTGAATATGTTGTCCGCCTATTAGGGGGATTTTTCGCTAAGCAATTTGTCCGGAGGAAAATTACACGCAGCTAAGGCGGGATCGTTATTACAAAACACCATAAGTAAACATCGGCGCAACACACGATGTCGTGCTATACATTGTTGGAAAGGGTACATCCTTGGCTATTCAACTGTGGTAATTTGATTCTGAAGCAGGCACGTTTGCTTGTGCTATTTTCGCATATATCTTTTGCGAAAACGGTTATAAATGCAACCAAGTCTAGTATACTGATGTGAAATCAGTGTTTTCTGCGGAGACCAATTTTTTCTGGATTCTAGCCCACAACACCAAATGACGCAAATGACGTCATGGACCATGTCATGACGTCTTCGCTGATTTTATTCAGCTAACCAACGAAATTGGTCAAACGAAACTAATCTATAGGCCAAAATCACGTAGGAATTGTTCAGAAAAACTAAAGTTGTTAATTTTATAACCATCCCGTTGGTCCACTTCCGATTCTGTGTCACCGTTTCTTTTTGGGATATTATTGTTCCCATGATTTTATGCGAAAGCGAAGCGGAAGTCACGTGATTTTTAACCCATTTTTCTTGTCCGGATTTTCATCGCGTCGAAATGCTGTTTCATGGTATTGTAAAAATTAATGACGTCATTCACGCCTAAACTTGAAAAGCAACAACGCGCCTGCGGCGCGTTGTGGTTGCTATTATATTGAGCGTATACCCGCGCGATATTTCGTTGAATGGTGCAATGAATACACACTATAAAGTGGTAAGTCGCGTCGATGAAGAAAAAGTAGATTAAGTAGTGTCAAAATGAGCTTATTTCATATTGAAATAGCAACTATACGGGCTTAGTTCCAAATACGCTCTTCACGGGCTTAAAACGCAACATTCAAAATAAGCCCGTATTATGCTTATTTCCACGAGAACAGGCTGCGGCCAACGCCATTGAACGTACTAAAGGTTATAAGTTCACTATGGGCTTATTTCAGAATCAAATCAGTCCAATGTGAATATTTAGGTCCAATATGAACATATTACACTAGGATGTGTTGAAATATAAGACGAGGTAACGATCTGTAAGATGACACAAATTCCAACCACCTGCGTGACCTTATCAAGCAATGGCTAAACTATATATGGTAAGTTATTCACACCCAGACGCTTGTGTTGTTCAAGAAGGGCTATGGTTCAGTTTGTCATGTAACCTGACTCGATCGGTTGATTGTATCAAACGTTACAGGCATCGGAATAGAAACATTTCTGGTCGGCCATTTAACGGATACAGCTCATGCCGTTCGCCGTATATTCTAAAACGACGAAACAATTATTTACCAAATTTAATATAAAATCTTATTTCAAAATTTGTTCTCGGATCATATTGCAATTTCTGAATAATTCACAACAGTGAACCAATCATGCAAACGTGTTTTCAACATGAGTTTCATAGAAGGAAGTGTTTGTTGTCTTCTGGATTGTAACACAATTGTCTTTGAAGATTCAAGAAATTAGTGCCACACTGAGATCCGATGGAAGTGTGATATTTTTTAAACTGAACTTTGTGGTAAAGTGTTTAAAACATTTATGGCTGGTGAAATAGTGAAAACAACTAGTCAACAAGAGCATTGGATACATGTCGTATTCACAGCACCATGTCACAAAAGGTGCCGTGCTATTACGGTGCCAATCAACCTGTCACCAAGTATTATGAGACCAAAATATACAATTTGCCGATGTTCAAAACCATGAAAACAGCAATCAAATTGTCTTGTTGTCTCTGAATGGAACATGTTTCTGGAAAAATTATCAGATGCTCTCATCTGTAATCAAATATCGGACATTTGTGTTGAGTCCGTTACTTGTCTACATTGCGAAGAAGAGCCAGAATTTTGATAATGTATGTACCCAGTTAGAAAAAAATTGTGCTTAAAAATTATCGAAATATTTGTCATTCCTTATACAATGAGAATAATGAGAAATATAGTATGCCTACTAGCTGATGTACCCGCCGTTGCGCGGGCCAAGTGTGGCAAAATTAAATAGTTCGTAATAAATTAAGAACTGACGTTTGATAAAACTCCCCTAATCATTTCACCGGGCTTGGTTCACGGTATTATGAATGACAGAATAAACGCAAGCTTTCGCTGTCCCGATAAGGTCATGTATAAAGAGCGTTAGAGTCGAACTTTGTCCAAATGCGGTAAATATAAAAATCGTTTATGTCGTGTTATTCCGTTCGGTAATGCGGAATGACGCCATAACGTCAAAAGGCGACGTCGGTCAGCCTCGGGACCTTTCCCAAGTTATCCGAGGAGTCGAAATACATATATATTCAAAATTTCATCGCAAACGATGCAGAATTGTGGAAGTTATTCGACTCAGAATATTTTCAAGATTTCCTATTATATGCAATATGTTCTCTATCTCCGCAATCGGTCCAGAAATGTGAATGTTCAGCCTTCATCGTTTAACATTCGACTGCACATATTTTCACAAGTTCCTGTATACAATGTACACAGAGAATATTCTTGAAATTGCCAACACTATCTCTCTCCCTCCCATCTCTATCTATCTTTCCTCTCTCTCCCTCTGTGTCAATTTTCTCTTTCTATATATATATATATATATATATGCATATATATCTCTATCTCCATCTCCCTTTCGATCTATCTTTCTCTCCCCCTCTATCAATTTCTTTCTCACGCGCTATCCCCCCCTCTCTCTCTCTCTCTCCGTCCCCCCCTCTCTCTCTCTCTCTCTCTCCCCTCTCTCTCTCTCTCTATATATCTCTCTCTATATAATAAACGACGTTGAACTTATTGTCTGATAACTACTCGCCAATGAGTTAGTATGTAGAAAGGGTTAAAGTAATTGTTCTCTAGTTGACCTTACGTTTCTGGCGTGCCAGCACCCGTGGGACAGCCGCTTCTTTTACTTGGACAACACCTCGTTCTGGATGATGATCATTGTTCATATGGCATGGACATTACTAATCCTTAAAGGGGAAACCATCTTCGATATGAAACGCCGCGTAACGCCTGTATTCTCTCGTTGCATTTTAGATCATGCCATGAATCGCTACTCTTTAGCTACGCATGCAGAGATCACACTCCATCCGTTCAATATACACGTACGTGGAAACTGCTTGGTGTCCAGGTGGGGAACTTTATGACATTCAAAAACAATGCATGTTTTATCTTTTGTAGTTAATATCCGTTCCTTCACAATGTATTTCACAGTAGGTGAAGGTCCCAGTTCGAGATTGCATGATTTAGGTGACTTTTTGTGCCATTTTGCTATGCGCGCTTATACAATCATGGAATTTCTTCTGGGTAATTAATTCTATGTTCAATGCGATATCGGATCACAAAAAAGCATGCAATCTCGAGCTGGGACCACTCCTTAATGTGAAGTAGATTACAGAGGAACAAGTTTTAGCAAAGAAATATATTCCCTGTCTGTTTTGTTCAATGTTAAAAGGTACCCTGTCAAGACGGGTTAGAACATGAAAAAGTTCTCAGGTTTTATTGGTGGAATATGATCTGTATGGGCGTAGCTAGAGAAGATATTCATGGAATGATATATAGACTATAGTTGGATTTATATGACAACCACGTTGTTGAGATAAATATAGAATGTGATTTTGGGTGAACTTTTATTAATTTTCAGTGGATAATCATTCAGCAGTAATCATCAACACATCTTCTGCATGTCGACGCGTTATCTGAAACGAAAGAATCAACATTATTACGATATCATGATACCAATCGTAAATTGAATTTCCCAAAACGCATGCATTTCTTGTATGTTTTACTCCGAAGCTGATTGCTGGCCCAGTCTTCGCTCCATCGTTTGTATTAATGTACAAGACTAATATATGAGTATACCATATGCAGTACGTATATTACATGTTTTACGGTCTAGACATTATATGAAGTACCTATATATACTTATAATCAAATAACCACTTTACATATATTCAATTCAATGCTTGAAACAATTATATACATGTATACAATGCGCCCTACATAGATCCCACTCCCCACCATTATATATTTAAGTACCTATACCCGTCCGAACGACCACTTTATTTAGATCCGCTTCAATATGTATCAAAATGCTTGTATGTTTACATATATATATTGTAACCCCCCCCCCACCCCCCCATAATATATTTAAAACGTCCATATTTACCAAAACGACCAATTCACTTATATTCGCTTCAATTTCTGCATTAGTGTATGTGCTTTATTAATATTAAGGTATCATATTCAAAAAATCCAGAATATACATAAGGTACGGAGTAGCAATACCTGATCAATTAACCACTTTATTCATATAGCTCTTGGTATAATGTACATGCATATTCAATTTACGTATATCTAATACAAGCAGCAATTAGTTCACAGCCAGAATAAATAGGATTTAATATGTATAATACGCCGTGTATCCATATCTAACCAAACGACCCTTAGGGCGCGTACACATGAAGTTGCAAGAAAATATCTGCAAGAAAATATCAGGTAAAATTGCACACTGATATTTTCTTGCTGCAAAGATTACGCCCGTGAGAACGCGGCGGTTTAGACGGCGTTGATTGAGCTCAAACATAACAGTATTGGTCGTGCTGGTTCAAGTGAATTTCGTCCGGTAAATAACATATAGTCCATTTTGGCAATTCATAGCTTTGTGAAATTTCCAACTGTTAAACATGTATTACCGAAGTCGGGTGGGATGAGGCACCCACCGACCTGTAGCAACGTTGCTGACCTCATGCATAAAGACCTTCTACATAATGAGAAAGTGGTCACGCTATTTGGAAATTTGGAAATGTTATAATTGCATAGTGCATGCATATGTGGGGTGACAAAAGTTATTATGGTTTTGTGGCAAATCGGATAACCCCACCCCATTGAGATCCCATATGAAGTTTTCAAGAGAATGTTGCTTGGTTCATGGGTCTGTGGTGTATATTACGTTACCGAACTTACATGGGTGCATGTGGGGACATGAGACCCCCGCCAACTATGGTCAAAGTTTTCACCAGTTGGAAACAATATTAGTTGGAATGTTTACACCAACAATGGTTCTGGTATTGTTCTGGTAGTCTGATTTTTCAACCATTGATGTATGTGGAATTAGTGGTTTTAGACCAATATTTGCATTTCTTCCTACTTCGGTCAAATTAATAGCTTGGAATTTCTTCTAAGCCCTCCCTCCCCGGTGTCCATTCAAAATTCAAGGCATGTGAGGTACCAGATGGGAAATTCAAAGACGATGAGATGTGTGAAAATTAAAGTATGTGATCTTGGGTCTTTGACCCGGTTCAAGAGGGGGGGGGGTGCAGTCATAAATCCATGGACATCCTCCGTCAGCGGAAACCCTCAAAAGATATACGTCCCCACACATATCCATATAATAGATCAGCGATTATGTCAAACAATCCAAAATGGAATTACGAAGTCAATTGTTGAAACAGGCGATAATATTGATGGATCATAACTCGAGTGCGTGAACGGTTACCAGCGTGTCCCTTAGGGCGCGTACACATGACGGGCAAGAAAATATCAGTTATGCCCCATGTGACTTACTTGACCAGTGAAATAAATAATACCGGAAAATATCCGACGAAGACAGCGCGCTGACATTTTATCGCCAGTTGGTGATATGTGTTCACCTTGATTGGAGGCCATCGGTATCCGTTAACTAATCTCTATAAGGGACACGCTGGTAACCGTTCAAGCACTCGAGTTATGATCCATCAATATTATCGCCTGTTTCAACAATTGACTTCGTAATTCCATTTTGGATTGTTTGACTTAATCGCTGAGCTATTATATGGATATGTGTGTGGACATATATCGTTTGAGGGTTTCCGCTGACGGAGGATGTCCATGGATTTTCAACTGCACCCCCTCTTGAACCGGGCCAAAGACCCAATATCACATAATTTAATTTGCATACCTCTTTGAATTTCCCATCTGGTACCTCACATGCCTGGAATTTTGACTGGACACCGGGGAGGGAGGGGCCTAGAAGAAATTCCAAACCAATATTTTGACCAAAGTAGGAAGAAATGCAAATATTGGTCTAAAACCACTAATTCCAGATACATTAATGGTTGAAAAATCAAACTACAAGAACAATTTCAAACCATTGTTTGTATGAAATTTCCAACTAATATTGTTTCCAACTGGTGAATACTTTGACCATAGTTGCCGGGGGTCTCATGTCCCCACATGAACCCATGTAAGTTCGGTAACGTAATGTACACCACAGCCCCATGAACCAAGCAACAATATCCTGAAAACTTCATATGGGGTCTCAATGGGGGTGGGGTCATCCGATTTGCCACTAAACCATAATAACATTAAATTTTGTCACCCCACATATTCATGCACTATTAAATTATAACATTTCCAAATTTCCAAATAACGTGACCACTTTCTCATTATGCAGAAGGTCCTTTATGCATGAGATCAACAACGTGTCGGTGGGTGCCTAATCCCACCGACTTCGGTAATACATGTCAACAGTTGGAAATTTCACAAAGCTATGAATTGCCAAAATGGACTATAGGATATTTACCGGACGCAATTCACTTGAACCAGAATGACTAATACTGTTCTGATTGAACTCAATCAACGCCGTCTAAACCGCCGCGTTCTCACGGGCGTAATCTTTGCAGCAAGAAAATATCAGTGTGTAATTTTACCTGATATTTTCTTGCAGATATTTTCTTGCAGCTTCATGTGTACGCGCCCTTATAGAGATTAGTTAAAGGTTACCGATGGCCACCAATCAAGGTGAACACATATCACCAACTGGCGATAAAATATCAGCGCGCTGCCTTCGTCGGATATTTTCCGGTATTATTTATTTCATTGGTTAAGTAAGTCACATGGGGCATACCTGATATTTTCTTGCCCGCCATGTGTACGCGCCCTTAACTTAGTATACCCGTTCCCATGATTTTACTAAATTATATTTGATGTGCTCACAGCTTTGTTACAAAGTAGTTATGAACCTCGGTTTGCCATATTGACGCATGCTTTGATCAATTAGCAATGGAAACCCATTCATTTCTGAAGTGGCGACCGGCGCATGCAATACTTCTCATAATGACCATGATAAATTAAATAATTGAATTGAATTGAATTACCGATATATACTAGTTTTTCCCTAAAACGATTTAAGAATTGTCAACCTGAAATATTTTTTCGCGATTTGTTGAGTGCTACTTGTCAACTTGAGACGGGGTTTCTCGTCGTGATTGCAACGTGCATATTGGTGCTTGCATGTATACGTTTATATAAGTTTATCGCATATTATTGTGTAATCTAATTTAATTACTGCTGTATATAAACATGCATATGTATATGAAATGAACAATGATGAATGTGATATCCAAATGTGTGTACATAGTGTATAATTATAGGGTGTACGTGTTTCACTGTTGCAATAAATCAATAAATCAATTATAGTAGCCCCCCCCCCCCCCCCCCCCACCATGACTGGGCTAAATAAGATAATCGCTCGGAAATTTTGGTACTGTATAATTATCACGGTGGGGAATCACCTAGTTTCGAGTTGATGAGTATTACGCACTCAAAATGGCTGAAGCGAACGCAAACGCGACCAGAAACTAGGAAACATATAATAAACTATGATAATGATATATTACATTGTATTTTGGCAGCATCGAGCATATGCTATACTCTGTTACCTCGTTTGTCTACAAACTCACATTTATTTGTTTAAACATTCTGACCAAAGTTGCCAGTCGAATGATTCTCCCACAAGGACTTCTGAATTCTACGAACCTCCGATTGGAAACTTTGGTCAGAATGTTATAGAAAAATGTTATAGAGTATTTCGAACACATAATGTATCAACTTGTTTTTGAAATAAAATAGCATAATCTCGTAACAGTCAAAATGCTATGTTTTGTGTCAGTTCCTCATTTATTATTTTATTATGTTTTCATGCGTTTTCGTATTTTGAATGCGTTGTACTCACTAACTTTGAAACCACGTGATTCCCCACCGTGTATATGTCGCGATAGACTCGATAATAGACTCATATAAACTAAACCAAACTGTCTTTACTGTTGCTATACGTAAGTTAAATTGTTAAACGTCGCCTGTTTGTTGTGGTTGAAATTTTGACGCGCTGTACACTGAGAAAAACGGTTAGTCAATATGACTAACTTATGTTAATCAAAGTTTTGTTATCAGACTGATTAACTTGGGTTAGTCATATTGACTAACTCGGAAAGTTAGTCATAATGGACATATTGTTGTTAGTCATAACGACTAAGACAAGTTTAGTCAAAATTATTAGGACTGATTCAATCTGATTGACTTCTCTTAGCCACAGGGACTGTGAACATGTAATTTTGAGGAACTATTGTGTAAATTAATCAAAGACTCAACCAGATACTGCAATATCCAGAATCAGAGACCAGGTTGAAAGCATGCCAATCTTTCAATTAATTCTCAGAAATTCAGATTTCAGTACTGGTATGTTGAGATGTGTAACAATGGTTTCTGGTATAGGTCTATGTATAGCTTGGTTCATTTCCGGGATGGCTGTGATGTTTATGAACTAGAACCTGTTATCCAAATATTGTAGCCTTTGATCTGTTATATATGCCATAATCTCGGATCACATTAGTTTCTTTATAGATTGTACATAATTACGATACAATGGATGCTAAACATTTAACAATTATATTAAACATAATTTAAGGCAATGTTGTAATATAGTTATTATTCACGTAACTTAGTCACCATGACTAAGGCCAGAGTTAGTCATATATAGTGACTTGTGGGAGTGTATGGTTAGTCCAAATGACTCCAAAATGCTTGTGACTAATCATAAGTTAGTCATATTGACAAGATTGGATTTCCAGTGTACCATGCAGTATATAGTCGTTGCAAATTGGTGTAATGTAACCAAAATGGTACTAACATTACTGCTACAAACGGAATATCGTTAGAAATAAACAATGCAAGCAAGCTTATATTGGGTGGTCAATGTGCGGATAGTGGCACATTCTAATAATTTTAGCCCGCAATTCCTTTAGCAAGGAATCAAGTGGCATGCAAAACCAGTCTCGTTCTGAGAAAAGACTAAAATAGAGCTGTCATACTTTTACACTCACCAATCATCTGCAGAGCATCCGGAACTTGATGCGCTAGACGCTGAACTAGTACCGTCAATACAACTGCGTCTCTCACGGTGCTACAAGCAGAGGAAATATAGTACATTTAATATGGGAGCAGGGGCGTGGCTGCACGGTTTCTTATATGGGGTGTCATATTCTACTATAAACTGAGGACGAATTGTCGATTTTTTTTATTACAAAACATCAACAAAACACACTGAAATGTACTCAATCCGATCAGACCGTCCCCATACCATCAAGATGCAACAATAAAAACATTTCTTCAAAATACGCTTTGGTTATCAGAATCGATTTATTGAAACAAAATAATGCTAACCACTGTCAACTATGGTATCAAATTTCCCAAAACTTGTTATTTATCAACATTTTATTCAACAAAATTTGGCCGTATTATCACTAAAGTATCACGAAATTTGAGAGTATTACCACTTGATTTTAGAGTTATCCATCATCATCCGCAATTTTGTCCGAGGCCCTCCGTTTGACCACGTGTCTCTGGACCACTTATAATTACACATATCGAGAAATAACAAACTTCAAAAATCGATATCTGTTCACTCTGAGCTTTGACAGGTCGGTTCATCGACTCGAATCAAATACTTTTTACTCCCGAAGCCAAATAAATAGTAATTTCGGAGCGTCTGATCGGATTGAGTACCGTTAAGTCAACAAATGGGACGCGAAACTAACATCGGCTTCTATACGGAATGTGATGATGTTTCACGTAACTATGCGTTGTTTGCCAAATAAATAAAGACTTATTGGCGTATTTAATGTCGTATATTTAATGACATAACTTTTCAAAGTATTCATTCATTATAGTTTGTTAGAAAAATATTGGAACCCATTGCATTTTGAGACGTAGCGTACGTAACGTAAACAGACGACAAACCGGAAGTCAAAGGTCACCTGGTACTATTTCCTGTTATTAAACGAACGTTTAATATCACAATTTATAGCTTGGGTTTATTGAATGGAATAAGGGTAGGATCGTGTAATAAATATAATTTCCAACTGCACCACATTGAATCAGACCGAACTTCTCTAGTCCGGGACTTGCACCCATTGGGTTAGAAGACTCCAACTCAGGCTTTCATAAGTTCGAAATTCAAATATTCAACCTCTAGCGCCACCGAATATGGTTGGAAAGTTTTCGAGCTAATGACCAGTTTACTCCAAATATTTAACCAGAAGTAACAAATTGTTCGACTTTTTGGTCTAAAAACGGCATATTTAATGCTAGTTTAGGGTATGAAATTTCCTTTTGTTGAAAACTGCATTCTAAGTCAGGAGGGGTGGGGAACTCATCAAACAGCCCTGTTGTCACGCCTCTATCAAAATGGTATCGTATCAATATTAACGGCTCCGCCATTATTTCATATTATCATATTATATACCATAGGAAATAGGAAGCTTATTTTCGATCTGGTCTGTACTGCCAGTTTATTGTTCTCAATTGAAGAGAAATAATACTATATCACATGAAACCCCTATTATATCTTTAAAAAACCCATTACATATATCCTTATATGTCACTAGTTATAAATTGTTAAATATATCAATTGGCTCCGCCCCCCCAAAGTCAGCGGTGCGTCTTCACATTGATTCAGACGGATTAATACTATTTCGAAAACCCGAGCATGACACCATATATTTCAAAATGATTGCTTTGTTCTTTAAAGTTAAATTATTGTCTAACTTTGTTGTACAACGAAAATAGACACAAAACAGTGAGGCAAATTGGGGGACTGTATTTTATATCGCCAGCCCCAGAGCGCAATACTGTCGTATGCGGCTGTGAAGCGCCTCAGCCAGCGCTGTAAACATATGCATTTGGCAATTTCTTTTAAGATTTTATGGGGAGGTTATTTATGGCAGAGGTTTTTAAAGGGAGAGGTTATTTATGGCAGAGGTTATTTATGGGAGAGTTTATTTATGGGGGAGGTTATTTATGGGGATGTTATTTCCGGTCGAGAGCGGAAATGGCCGAACCGTTGAGATTGGTCATCGTAGACCCAAAACTGCAAGTCATCCTTCAGTCCCTCGCTTAAAGCTGATCAGACCACTGCCGTCACATTTTGTTTATTTAAGTCGTGTACCGGTTATACAATTCATTTTGACATGATCTGGCCATTCTAAAACTTAATATAGACAGTTCAGTTTCTCAGAACAATGCATAAATAATTTTAACCGACAAAAGTCAAATTAAAATATGTCCTTACATTCGGTATATGCATACGTTGTGTACGTGGTATGCAGTGGTCAGACCATGCATGTAGAGGTCAGACCAGTCTGAACGCTGCCTCGCAGTATACGAAACCACCCGTCTAACACAGTCTTGCGTTCTCAAATGTTGTTGTTGGTTTCTATAATATCCGTGTCGTAGAATACGGTTATCTGATTTCAATTAACTGAAAGTCTGTTGAGTACGAAGTAATGTATACGGATTGCAGATTAGTCGGAATGCGAAAATACAAATTTCGTTGTCGAGTAATTATTGTACAGTTTTCTAGCAAATGTATCAAATAAATGCTATATTATATGCATAGTCACTAGTCAGTGAGTGGATTGAGTTTATAAAAGCAACTATCAGTAGAACCGTTATCCAGACATGGCATCGTTCGCGTTGGTAACTATGCATGTTAGATGCACGTTTCCGATCATATTCCGTTCATTTCCATCACGAACTGCCTGCAAAAAATGCCGTGCAAACTTGCCAGTGTATGAACGTACCCTAACTCTTTACGTGGAGTATATTCTGGTTACAAATGTGTAAATATGTTTTGGAGCGACCTGTGGCGTCTCTTGGCTCTGAGTGGTCAATATGAGCATTGTATTGTTAGTGTTTTACATAACAAATACAAGACACCTCTTCCCAATAAATTTCCACAGTTAGAATGGTCCTTGGCACAGAAGTTATATGTGCATTCAGGTTCCCAGCCTTCCAGTTAAAAAAAAAACATAAACATATAATTTAACATCGTTTTTGCTCTGTTCTGTAGAACAAAATTTGAAAACCGAATATGACATGTATAACAGGTCTACACATAACAACGAACATCATTTTGTTATTGGAAAATTAACAAAATAAATGTTGAATTCCATCGGAAACATCGAAATTCTATGAAATACATGCATATAAAATTCATTATCGAACAAAATATCGTCTTTCTTGTAGCGCTTCTTGTTCCAAACATTTTATTTTATACCATAGAATCTAAATAAAAAGTAAAATAAGTTTCATAGTAATCGGTCTGGAACCAAAGTACATATTTTTACGAAAACAAATGATTTAAAGGCATATTCCCAGCTAGACGTACATATGTCTGGCTTTTTTTTGTGCATAAATAATTACACCAAATGCCAATCTTTCAGAGTTTAAGAACATTCAGGACCTGAATTGACATATTTACACCAGTGTAACCTACTGTTGCAGTTAAGGGGTTTACTGTAATATTTGTATGTGCATTATGTCACGAATAGACGCTTTAGCAGCTTGCATATAATCATAATGTACTTACCAGTGGAGCAGCGTGCACGTTGGCGACTAGATCCTGTAATGAAAAATAATAATAATGTTGTATTTAATTTGCATCAGGTTTTATAACATTAAAGACTCCGCCTTGATCACGCTCGCTGAAACAAGCACAATTGAAGAATGAACACCCATACTGAGCCCGTGCCTTCATCATTCTGATATATATATATATATATATATCAAATTATGGAGGCAGAACTCAGTATGAATGTTTATTGCTTCAAATAATTATGCTTGCTTCAGTGGGCGTGAATACATTCTCATTTCTTATCGAAATGATCATCTATCGACCAGCATGATACATTGAAATATCCCTCAACCTCCTTGAAAGGAAGCCCTTTTCACCGAGAGTTAGGAAGCATTTCAGTCTGAACATGGGTTCGAATATTTACATGGAACGGAGCTGTTATTATGTTGGAACAGAACAATGCACTTCCTCTTAAATTGTATCTGTGGCCATACATTACTGGTACTGGCGTATAAATAGATCAAATTACGGAGACAGACTCAGTATGAGTGTTCATTGCTTCAAATATGCTTGATTCAGTGAGCGTGATCAAACTCTCATGGAATATGGAAATGGCCACATATCGATCAGAATGGCACATTGAGGTGTCCCTCAAATTAAATTAAGCTTGAAACAACCATAATCGCCATGGCGATCTCGCGAACACTCACTTGTTTATATAAAGGGGAATCAAATCATTATGTTTTCGATTGATACTGGCCAGTTCGCGCTGGCCCAAAACAGATTGTAGCCAAAATGTTAGCCACATATAGACTTTGTTTAGCCAAATGAAAACATTTAAAGCCACTTTTTACCCCTGAGTGTAATCTGTTTGTTTACATTATGAATATTGGATTTATCAGATACCCGGATGCTAACCAGATATATCAACGTATAGTATTTTGGTAAAATACGGCTGTCAATTAAGATTACCCGGTTGTAATATTGTCCTAATTTATACACGAAATTAAGTTTAGGGTTTATTCTTTCGACAAACCGTTGTGTATGGAATGTAATCAATAATAATCGCCCACGAAATAATAATTAAGGCTTATGTGAAACATATATATATGGGTGGAATCTATTAACTGATTTTGATAAGAATTTATTTTAAAGTCACATATACCCTCATGTGAGTGGTTTAGCTTTGGTTCGTTAATTACGCTAACGCGTGGTCATATCATTTTACTCAATGTCATTCAATAGAAAAGTGAAAATAGTATGAGAGGCCAAATTCATATTTACTAGATAATCACCATTATATATGGTCTATCTCTTCCCACAAAGATTTATATAAATTCCAGGGTATAAAATAATAGATATGAGTCGAGGACACCCAGCAAGATTTATATAGATTCCAGCGTATACAATAATAGATATGAGTCGAGGACACCCAGCAAGATTTATATAGATTCCAGCGTATAAAATAATAGATATGAGTCGAGGACACCTGTCCGGAAAAGCTTTTATAATTCATATCAATTTTATTTAGAATGTCTTATGACATGCGCGGGACCGTTGAGAACATAAATCCACAAGAAAACATCCGGAGCGTACCAAGAAGGATAACTCTATATTCTTAGCCCCAATCCCGGAACAATGCAGATCAACTAAGAGATTTAAGCTGAATTACGATCACTTTATTATGCCTTTATATAGACAATTAATATGCCCCATCTTCAGTTTTATATGTGTGTATAACCGGCAGTTAAATGCGTCCATCGAACTATTCCCCTATGTAACATAGTATATAATACACAGGAAAACATTACTGCTCCCATAGCCCTCCCTGAATGGCCTGCACTGATAGTCCACTGTGCCGACTATAATGTACCAATATTATCGATTTACATGTTTTTCTGCTACATTCCGTTGAGAGGATATCAACAAAATGGGAGAAGTTGACGTAACCATATGAGTCTGTACACCCTAATGTTTTGCTTTATGCACGAGTCCCATTACACGGTCGAACTGGAGATCGCCATGTGCCCTTCCACCAGGTAAATACGCAACTTGTTACGTAAACCTTCCCATTATAATTGTTTGTCAACACTCAATTTGTGATTGTGAATCCTCGAAATGGACAGACAACACTGATGTGCCTATGTGATACCCTGATAGGCCGCTGTTTGCACTGATATGCCCATGTGGAACACTGCTATGCCTAGGTGGGACCCTAATATGCATATGTGGGACCCTGATATGCCTATGTAGGACCATGATAGGCCGCTGTTTGCACTGATATATATGCCGCGTGCCGGTTGTGTACAGTTATCTCATGAAATAGGGATCCAAGGGTTTAATTATGACACTTAAGTGGTGCTGTCGGTGTGAGGGTTCAAACTTATATTATAATAGTTTGATTTAAAAGAGAATATTTGTGGTATGATTCAAAGTTACAAAAGTTACACCGTAAATTATCAGCGGTGAAAGATTGAGGGAGGAACACCAACATTTATAAAACAGTTACATGTCCATCGCGGATATCTGGGTGGGTGGGTCTGTGCTCAAGATGACCCAAACAGAATTGTTTTTGCACAGCTCAAAAAATATAAATTCCTCGGTATTTTTCAACTATTGTTGGCCTTGAAACTTAGAGATAATGTAATTATAACACAAAAAATGCAAACTGCATGCAGACAATCAGTATATTAGTATATTGATTCAACACTCATATGCCTATAGGTGGGACCCTAATATGCCTATGTGGGACCCTGATATGCCTATGTAGGACCATGATAGGCCGCTGTTTGCACTGATATATATGCCGCGTGCCGGTTGTGTACAGTTATCTCATGAAATAGGGATCCAAGGGTTTAATTATGATACTTAAGTTGTCGGTTTGAGGGTTCAAACTTATATTATAATAGTTTGATTTAAAAGAGAATATATGCGTGGTATGATTCAAAGTTACAAAAGTTACACCGTAAATTATCAGCGGTGAAAGATTGAGGGAGGAACACCAACATTTATAAAACAGTTACATGTCCATCGCGGATATCTGGGTGGGTGGGTCTGTGCTCAAGATGACCCAAACAGAATTGTTTTTGCACAGCTAAAAAAATAAAAATTCCTCCGTATTTTTCAACTATTGTTGGCCTTAAAACTTAGAGATAATGTAATTATAACGCCAAAAATGCAAACTGCATGTAGACAATCAGTATATTAGTATAGTGTTTCGTGCTGTAAAATTACTAAATACCGGTATAATTCAAAAATGGTCAAAGGTAAAAATTAATCATACATGTCTGAAATGTTTTACCGACAGCCTCTTGAAACGATGCCGAAATATCCAATAGCGAAAACATTATACAGCATCGAAGATAAAAGAAATACGGATATAGTGAAAAAAATCGTAAAGAAAATAAAGCATGTTATCGTTATAAAAGACGAAAGTAAAAAGTCAAGAGACAGGAAAGAAAATGAGAGAAAGCTTCAGAAAAGTGGGAGAGGGAGATGGAAAGCAGATTGTGATGTTTTAATGTACAAGAAATAACCGTTTAATCATATGTTGTTTCAAATTGTTTTCAGTCTTTTCACTCGGCCCTCTGGTCAGCCAGGATTTGTTAGGAAAAATGTGGCAAATGACCCCCAATGCGTCTGTGGTCACCTTGGCGAAACATTTGGGGCTGAAAAAAATTTGGGTCAAGGTTCAAAAATTGCCGCTCTGCATGCTTGGTCGGGAAAATTTCGGAATTTTTGGCAAATAACCATGGGAACGTCCTTAGTGAAGTAGGACGTACATTTGGGCCGAAAGAAATTCGAGCAGAAATGGGTCGAAAATAGACAAAGTCAGAAAATAAACGGAAATTGTCCGAAATAACTTCAGAATCGTAAGTGGCCGTAAATCCAGTCCAATCCAACTACAACTACCAGGAACACACGAGCTGCGAAGGTTGGTGCCCGATCAGCGCGTGCAAACTGTCCGCTATTCAAACAAAAGCGATGAATTTATTACGCCACATGCATTTGATCAATCGGTAATTCTATGTTTGAGTGAAAGCGTACGTGTTAATTTAAACTTTATATTAGGCCTCAGCTATTCCCTGTTTGTTAACACTGACACGTGCGCTCTTGAATTAAGTTGAGTTAATAATTTAATAAAGTAAGAATTAATTGAGCAAACATTGATAATTAGTATATCAAGCGCATATAATAAAAATAATACAATCTCATTCCTGTCTCGAAAGAACTATTGAATTTTCACTCGCGGCTTGCAGCCCCTCGTGAAATTCGATATTTCTTTCCAGGCATTCAAACAAAACTTGTAGCTATTCTCTATTTTCCACACTAAATACTGGTTGAAATATTAAGCTATCATGACAGGTGAACTTACTTTTTGTCTCGAATTTTCAACTAGTACTGTGACATACATGACATTTCCAACTAGCGCTGTGACAGACATGACATTTCCAACTAGTATTGTTATTACAGACATGACATTTCCAATTTTAGAAAAAAAAGTATAGCCTGAGTCGGTGGAGTGAGATACACCTCTGCCCTGAATACATATGTAACAGTCACTTACCTGTTCTTCGAGAGAGACACTAGAGGGAGAGCCCATGCTGTAAGCCTGGTTGACCAGCAGCATGGCGACAACAGCGATGACCAAGAAACTCTTCATCTTCTCGATATCAATAGAATTCAGCTAGACTTCTGGGTGAACTTCAGATTGAGTTTGGCGTCGAGTTCCGAAGATTCATTATATGACCAGTTTCTTATCATGAAATCTGCTGACGTTGGTGTTGAACACGTTGGTGCTATATTGGTATACCCGCGGGAGAAATATAAAAAATATGATGATTTTATCTCACACTGAGAAATTAACATTTTGTCCTTGATCACCCCGTGTACGTGGTATCACCAACCCGGGAGGTATCACCAAACCAGACCATTCAGTTTTAATAAATGAACATATATTCTCCCTCAGATGAATCTGTTTATCTCCCAGTTGAATGATATATACACTATTCAAAACATAAGTTTGTAAAGCCGAATTTTCCGTCAATGTGATAGCGACCATAACTTGCTCTCACCCCGATAAATTCCGGCTCATTTCCGATTTTGTCATATACAGTCGCCACTTTCTGACGTTCGGTAGTTCGTTTGACACATACGTATCAGCCATTGACGGCGGATAATCCGTGGAATCAATGGAAAAATATGTGTGTAATTTACCATGAAATGTTCCACCCTACAGTGCGGTTCGCAAAAATATTATCCTCGACCAAGTGTGAGCACCCACCATAATTTCGGGCGGCAAAGGCGCGCATCGATCTTTGATGAAATGTCACCAAACCATATTTGGGATGTCAGACTCAAAGATGCGGATGATATACTTCGCATTTTGACCGTTTCTGTTTGAAATTATATCCACATTATCTTTCGGACAGGCCGGCACATGGACAATCTTTAGGGTGCGGGCGCATGTGTGTAAGTGCGACTTCGTGTATGTTTGTTTGTTTATTATGTTCTAATGTCCTATTAATAGTATAGGCTATACTGGGCTATTCGATAATGTAGGCCCGGAACTGTACAGCGAATGGTAACATTAAATCAATGTAAATACACAATTTTACCCAGTAATATATCTCATACTATTGTATAGTCAGTCGATTTTGAAAGGTTTGATGTTGTATATATTAAAATGAATGATTAACGGTTATATGCGCGATACTGCTCTGACTCCTCTGAGCACAAATTTCTGCTTCTACAAAAGGTCACATATTCAATAAATCTCAACTAAATCCCATTTAACTGTTTAATTACACACATATCAGACGAGTCAAGATAAACAATTCAAATAAAACTGCGTTATTTTTCCGTTTCTGTGCGCCCAAAAGTGCAGGTTTAACTGTTGTTTGAGACCATGCTTTCAAACGTTCTCTCGTGAGATATATTATAGAGAGAGTTCGTACATATCTTATCAGAAATTTCTCTTATACTCTGCAATCATTCTTCCTCGCATAATTCGAGCGTTTGTAAAAAAAACACTATTCAATTTTGCCCAAAATGTAAATGTTATTCGATTTTGTCTATTTTTGAACCCCATTTTGCTTTTGAGTGCAATGCTATTTCACGACTGCTGATCCATGCTGGGACAAGAGTTATCATTAATATTGCGGCTAGTTCTTTTTATCAAAACTGTCGCGAAATGGGACCGATATCTAAACCTAGCCCATAACTAACGTCACTGAATTTACCGATATCTGGTACCCCACGAAAATGCTCGATTATGACACGTGGGGAACCCTAATAGATTTTAGTACGAGAATTGTCCCGAAAATGGAATTTATACTTGAACAATTGACAAGTTATGTATAATGTATAATCGAACCCGTGCGTATAGATTATTAAAGTCTTAATATACAAAGTAGTGCTTAGAAGCCCGCCGACGATGTGTGCATTGCCCTTTATAAACTTGATCAACCCATCCGATTAAAATAGCAAAAATAAATCTCCAACATGGCCTATAGGTTTATGAATAACCAACAGCGACCGATTCGGAACAAGCGATATAATCCAACCCTCTTCGTGCTTTATCTTGATGCTCAACAATATCACAAGGTGTACAGGCCTGGAGGTATTCACGACACTCAGCGGATGTTTTCTGGCATATTGTAGCTTTTTATATCGAAATACCCGCAAAAGATTACCTGGCACAATTGCGAGTGTGTGAACATCCAAATCTGATGATTTCAGAGGTCCTTTAGTCGACAGTCAACGCTGAAACCCTCTTCCCCGTACTAAACAAGTCATGTCCATTTACAAACTCGCGCTCACTGCTAAATACTTATTGCTCCAATATCAACATCAATTTATTTGGAAACGAGTCATTTGACTCTTTATAGTTTCCGTATTACATTATGATAGACATTAAATATAATAATGAAGTCACTATGTTCAATTAATTTTAGCATTCAATAATTTCAACATCTTCCAAACGGAAATTCTTGATTGGGTGTTCTTATCGTTTTTTCACGAGCTCAGTTCTCAGCTTGTATATAATCTTTATTTCACATCTTATTTGCTCCTTATTGAAATATATTTCCGAAGGACCGGGTTTTGTGCATATGTCTTTATCATATGTTATAGCATCGCTGATCATTTCGTCCCTCAGTTGCTTTGACTTTAATATAAGTTTTACTGCATGAGTTTTGTTTTTTCTCTATTTCCTATTCGGTAGAATGACACAATTTCTTCTTCGCTATGCTTTGTCATCTCACGAATTGTCGTCGAAATGCCGATAAAGGCTTCTTTTTGCTTGAGTAGTTATCCCTTAGGAAATGTTCAGATAATAAGTTCATGCATTAAACGTTTGTTGAACTTATTATGTCCATTTAAAAACTCGAGCTTAAACATATGAGTGACTGCTAAATACTCATTCCATGAATAGTTATCCCTTAAGAAATGTTCAGATAATAAGTTCAGCAAACGACCTATGAACAAACAACCATCGTTTGTTGAACTTATTATCTGAATATTTCCTAAGGGATAACTGTTATCAATCAAGAATCAATCATACAGGTATTTTAAGGCAATGTGTTAGCAGCGCCGTTACATGTGGAACTACCGACATTATACTGCTCACGTCTTAAGCATCTGAAAATTTCACTCCGATAAATGTAGGACTCCTTCTGCACTTTTATTATCGGTTGTCTGCTTATTTTTCATGAACACCCCCCCCCCCCCCAGTTTAGTAACTTCATATCGGACAGCCCAAGCTATTGTGTTCATCCGACAGATGAAGCATATCATTATATTTGTGTCTGTTCATTTTATGCAGATCAACGACGTTTGTTGTTTCACCAAACTGCTACCCTGGGTGTAATAAATATTATCATCGAGAAACTCCTCCTCGGAGAGACTACTCTGAATAATACACAAAATAGTAAAATATTTAGGGCTGTCCAGTTGTACATAACCTCAAAATCGCGGTTTGAAATTTAATTATACACTTATACTGTTCATACCTGTGCCGCAAAATGAAATATATTAAAAATGCACCTGAGCCGCCAAACCACGAGATGAAACACCTCACCCCCCCCCCCCCATCGTTATCGCCATACTCAAGACTATCTCATATATCGATATAAGTGAAACGATGTTATACATATGAATTATCGTGATTGTGTGTAATCTGTATTTTATGTTCGTTATGTGTAAAATATTTATGTTGGGAGAGAGACCCTTTGTAAATTGTAAAACTTGTGTATCAATCCCGTTGCTTTGTAATGCAATAACACATGTTTACACCCCTCCGATGAAAAATAGGCCATTCAAATAATTACTCTTGTAACTGAATGAGGAAAATCAAGTTGGTATAGAACGCGTTAAAACAGTGTAAATGTGTATTGAGGGCGGGGATGTGGCGACAATGGGCGGGGCATCGAGGGCGGATATGCCGGGCCAGGTAAATGTTTTCCATAGGCCTCAGTGCGAACGTTTTAGTGTATACTTTGTCACCAGTTAACACTAAATCTAGTGTATTGAACAATTAGTTACGATGCAGCATTGAAATTCGCGAACTCAGTTCTTTTCCGCTTATTTTGGTTTAGATGTAGAGGGGACAGCAACAACCAGTAAACCCAATCGGGACTAAACTCTCACGGCCGAATTCTGGTCCCTGGTCTAGACCAGGGTTTCATGTAAACTATAGTCTAGACCAGGCCGAAACCACGGTGATCGCGATGTGTTACCCAGCTTCGATGCGAGTAAGCTGGGATTATTGGTCAGCACTGGTCCGTATTCTCGTCTTTTTGAAACTCAGGTTTACGTAAACCAAGGTTTGCCTTCTTATTGTCATTCAAGCCTTTGTCGGTCTGTTCATAATTCGAACCATGTGGTAACGTACAAGTTCTGGTAACAGAAACATAAGTATTTTTTGGAAGCATTTATCTTTATGTTAACCAAATTGTAATTGTGTTATATTTGTATGTCGTGTAGAGTAAAGATTATAATCATATATGAACTGGACAAGATTTAATATAATCCATAATTATGTGTGTTATATGTAATAGTCTGCAACTGAGACCTAGTCCCCCCCCCCCTGGTCTGAGATTTTTGTATAAACCGAGACTTGATCCTAAGACGAGAATAGCGAAGTCTGGTTTCGAGAATATATTTATGGTGCAGAACTCTAATACGGATTATTAGTTTGATTGTAAGCCAGGCATTCGCACGATGGTGAATAGCTTGAGCAATCACAAGCTGGCTTTTAACTGGACATTAGAAATGATCTTGTGTAACTGTGTTTTATATAATGTCACATATCATAACTGTAACAATCATGCGTGCGTGTACCCCGGCGATTTGCTGTGGATGAGCATGGGCGGCCCGGCATAACAGTGAATGGCACATCGGATTTTCATTTTCGTCTTACATCGCATGGGCGGGATGCTGGGCTTTCCCGGCGTATTCATAAAATTGACGTTGGAATGCTTCTTAATGGGGATTACTCGTACCGCCCATTAACGTAGATTATTCCAGTATTTTGAACAAGAATAATACTGATGTTTTAAGTAATTTTATTTTAAACGTAAAGCAAACAAAAAACAGTTAAGACGAAAAAAAAAATTACAAACAAAAAACAGAACCAGAAAAAAAATTTACAAAAACAAAACAAACAAAAAAACAAAAGAATTTAGTTTTTTCAAAACATGAAAATAAAATGAAAACAAAACAAAAATAGAAGAAAAAAAATCAAAATATATAAATTTATGATTCTTTTATTTAAACGCATTTGCTGAAAAAGAAATACAAGAATGGAGTTTACTATCTTGTGTCCCTAGAAATCTCGGGGGTCCCGGTGGTTCAGTCGGTAGAGTGCCAGGTGAATTACACCGTCACATGCCGTCCAGCGCTGATGAAGCTGGTTCTAACCCCGTCATATGTAGGGTGGCCGTAATCGTGTATCTGGGCAAGTTTGTCAGTTGCTTTCCGGGGATCGGTGGTTTCTACTCGCAGTGGGACGATTTCTCGGTGAAATTAAGCCTCTGCGTGGTCTTTCCCCCACCCGTAAAATTGACAACGTCGTGTGTGGCATAGCGGCTAGATCGACGATAAACCCTAACAAACCAAGCCAAACCCTAGAAATCTCTGAGAAATTCTTATTTTAACGTACATTTTGTTAATCGTCCTTGTTCCAACAATGTCTTACCATTTGGATTCTTGGAAATTGGAATGATGGCAACTGAAATGATGGGCGCAATTGTTTTTAGCCCATTATATGTTTGGGTCGATATTTAAAAGGGCGGTCTCTGAGACTGATTATTCGGTGCATGGGGAGGTGGTATAAACAATGTACAGCCACGTATATATATATATAGGCCATGGGTGGTTCCATCGGCCGTGAAACAAGTTTTGTTTTACTCAACTAAAACATTTACTCAAACCGCTGACATCAAAATTGGTTATCATAATAAATAAACATAAAGGTAGGGTCGTGGCGACATGGGAACTTCGGGTGTCTCACCCACCCCCCCCCCCCAAACTTAGGATGGAGTGGATTGGAAATATGGACAACACCCCCACCATCCACGAGGAGACACTCTAATCATATGCCTGTAAAGACGACACACCGCACGTGTTCGGTGATAACCCGTTACATTAATGCTCAACTATTCGGGACGTGAACGCAATCATATTGTTCGAGCACCAAGCGTGCCTTTGTCCGTCGATTCACCGATCGTCGTTGATTGAACAATAATCCGCCTAATCTAATCGAGACCAGGTGGTTTCGCGAGACCAGGTCCAGACATGGAACACCGTGATTATTAGGGTGGTCTAGACCAGGGGCCTGTACTATGGAATTACAATTGCCGTGTTTCAACAGGTGTACAATGCTATGGGAGGTACACAGGAGGTGTGAAGCGCAGTATACCACTGTATTGTAATAGAGTAGATTATACCCGTCGTGTGCTCATTACCGATGGGTGATTGGGTTTGATCAGAATGGTATTCAATATAATACTCCAGCGATTTTGCATGAGAACCCAACTAGAAATTGAAATACATCTTAAAACTTGAATTGTTGGAACAGACGATAACCATTGATGACATATAACACACTGCACGAACGGTTGCGGCGCACTCACTGAGCGATTATTTAAAGGATACCGATTACCACTAATACAATTGAACACGCATTACCCATGCACTAGCGATAACATATCACTGAGTGTCTCCGATGAATATTTTTTTCATTGGTCAATCAAGTCACATGTGGTAAACCTATTATTTTATTGGTCACCATGCATGTAAACGAGGCGTTGCAAGAAGTCGCCTTTTCACTGTAATAATAAGAGTGGAGGTCTATGGTAATCGACACCTTCTGTGTGCCCCACATAATCTTGTACACGTGTTCAAACACGGCAATTGTATTCTATAGTACAGGCCCCAGGGGCCTATACTATAGAATTACAATTGCCGTGTTTCTCCACGTGGACAAACTGTCGAATACTATGGATACGATAATTTACAAGTGTGTGCGACTCCCCGTCATTTACAAGAACAGACAAAATCCAGTACTATGGATCTTCGTTTTCTACGCGTGGAGGCGAACGCTTGTTAATGGGTAAAGGGAACTTACTCTAATATTATACATAAATGGATATAGTAATGCCTATATATATTTGAGTCATTTGGCGAGTGGTTTAGTGGATGTATAAAGTCAATGTTATGATAGGCAATGGGGAATACGAAAACTACTTGCGTGCACCATAATCCCAATGGCACAAGCATCGCGAAAATACACAAACGATTACAACATTTTACGCTGATACGAGTACAAAATATCGTAAGCGAAAACGCTCTTTATAAGAGATAGATGTTTTATTGACCAACATCATAGAAGACAATATATAGCTGTTCATGACTTTCCTTGTATTTACATGGTTCATGGTCAAATATATTTAACGATGTATGTACGAACACAAAGGGATAGAGACGGATAGAGTGATCACAAATAAACCCCATCGGCAGAAAAACCTACACATGGTGATTATAGAGTCAGATTGAGCAGGGAAATTTTAACTGGTTGTCGTATACGTACGATTTCGATACATGTACAATGTAATTGAAAACAAACTGAATTGCCGGAGATAATAGACTGATAAAAATATTTCCAAGTTAAAAGGTTGAAAATATATATTTCAAGTATATTTTCCAAAGGGTCGGTGTAACTTTTTGTTTAAGTAGAAACTTAGATTTAACAACCAAATTACACTGAATGTAGGAAAACATCATACTAGTAGTATAAATTATAATTTGCAGTTACATTAGCTGGAAAATTTAGTCATTGTAATGATTATAACCTATTCTCCTGTCTTAATTTTTGAATTCAGTGCCATTTTCTACCATGGAATCGCGGTAACATTCACGTATAAGGTCTCCGCTGCCCGAGTACACCTCCCCCCTGAACCAGAAAACTATATTTGCACCCCATTCGGTTGAAATTCTGCAATGGTTACTCAAGATTTCCAACTGTTAGAAATCCCCAAACCAACAATTCCAACCGATCGAAACTTCTGAACTAATTGCCATTTACCCCATAAATCAATCATCACTAACTTTGGGACGCAGATTATTGTGATGCGCCAACACCCATTGAACGTCCCTGCGTGACATTCCCAATTGTTGAGTATTTTGATGAGAATCGCCCCCGTCACAACATAATTTATGTGCAAACCCTTATTTATCAAAGCCAATTTGTCTATGTTTATGAACCCCATCTCAAAATATATCTATCTACACCATGCGTAATTTGAACCCATCATCCCAATAAGACTACGATTGTATTGACCCGGTGAAACTTCGCACGTCGAGAAAGGGTTAATGCATGAGTGCTCAATACACAAAGCGACAATCCGACATATCGACATTCGCACGCGTTTCATTGCGGTGACAACCACTAATTCAGCCTCGTATACTTGTAATGTTAACACCGTGTTCTCCCCGATTTGTGTTATGTCTGTACTATGGAACTCCCTAAGTTGGTAATTTATCAGCCCGTCAAGCGAGTTCTTGTTTTTCCCCAAGTTAGACAATTCGAGTACTATAGAATAACAAAAAAGATGCAGCGTTGGGACACTCCAAACACCACAAAAAGCGAGCAGCTTGCTGCTGAAATGAAACCCAGGTACAGAATGGCTCTCCCAGAACATTATATAAGTCAGTTCACAACGATGTATGGTGTGAAAAAGGGTAATCGCCTATTGTTAAATTCCAATATCCAATGCAAGGAATTTACAAGAACACAATTGCTCGAGTACTATAGAACACAAGTCTAGCTTTACAAGACTGGGAAATTACCGACTAACTCTGTCCACGTGGAGAAACACGGCAATTGTAATTCTATAGTATAGGCCCCAGGGACCAGAATTCGGCCGTCAGGGTAGAATGCATTAAGGAAGTGTAGTTCATATCTTGATATACCATTCCTCTTGAATAGCGTTTAACGCCTTCCCCATCAGGTCTGAAACGATAATTGTTTTCGCTTAAATTTTCAAAGTATTTCAGATAAAAGCTAGAATATATTTGTTTTGCTCCGAATGTGTATAACTAAGCGAAAGACAGACATCAGTTGCTTCTTTGTCACAGTATATAAAATACTACAATACATGGCCACACTGTTCGTTTAATAAAATAAAATTAGCTTAGCTGTCAATGGCACGTCGCTCTGCAAGCATAGTGTTTGTTTGTATGTTTTTGATAAGGTTGGAATTTTTATATTTGTATATATGCTCATATCTGTTATTATAGTTCAGTTGATGATGGACTTTTATGGATGCCACTGATGCCATAGAGAGCGTTCCAGGCTTTCGGGCGGTCCCTTTCGGGGCCCACAGATTTTATTAAGAGAGATTTGCAAGGCTGTATATATTGACCAAGTTTCTATTTTATTCTCTCCTATAATTTCCTCCCGCATCCGCTAGATGTCACTACGAACCATATTTACTCACGTGTAACATCTAAAAGTACCTATATAGAGAGGGTCTCTAATGAGTCGCAGTTAGATACGAAATTTGTTACCATAGTGCACTAAATTCGAGCCGAGCTCATCAAACGGCCGTTTAATGTCAGTACATTTCTCAACAAATATTTATTCTGCAAAGGCATTATTTTGTATGGTCTGTCTTATATTTCCTGACCATCCCATCAGTCCATGTCTGTTTCTTTTATCACTTTGTCTTCTCTTTCCGTTGCTCATACTAGCACACGGACGTCCTCCGATCCCTAAAACACCCTTACTAAATTACATACGTTTAACTCTTCCAATATTAAAGATGCATAATCCGAATTAACGCGCCTAAGTTACTATTTCTCTGGCTTCGGGGGTTAAACAAAATATCTGATTCGAGTCGATGAACCCATCGATCAAAGCTCAGAGTGATCAGATATCGATTTTTGAAAATTTCCCGAGATATGTAATGTTTGGCGGCCTGGCAAATATTCTTTAATCCGAGGGTCTCTGACCATATTGCGGATGAAGATGGATAACTCTAAAATCAATTTGCTTTGGGTGTTAATTATTTGACAATCCGTCCAAAATGTTGGGCCAATTTTATACTATAGTTGACAGTGGTTAACGTTATTGTTAGACAATTAATCGATTTTGATAAATGAAGCGGCATTTCAAGAATTGTTGTTGTCGTTGGAATCTGATGATATAGTTCTCTATGATAACCGAGATGTTAATAAGATGAATATATATATATATATATATATATATATATATATATATATATATATAGCTATATACATTGTATATATATAGTTGTCCATGATACCCATCCCATTGCCATCCGAATATTACAATTCAGTCAATTTATTTTTCATAGTTTCTGAAACAAAATCATATTTTACCGATAAGTACTTTACATTATACCCGCTCAAATTAGGATATCGAGAAATAGTCCACTGCATTTATGAGATAATAATGACAAACGCGGAACCAATCGCAACTGAAGTTTACTTCTCATGAATAAGTACATAAAGCCACAATCAAAAAAATTACATCAAAAGAAAGGAAATTTCATGGCCAATAAGACACAATGAAATACATTGTGAATGAGAAGAAACATGAGGATATATGAGGAATATGATAGATTGTGTGTTTTCCCCAAAATCGGACTTGTGAACATTGTCACTGTTATAGTATATATTGGTATATCTGGTATTTATCCCCAGGGGCCTGTGATTTGAAGCAAGAAGGGTGCTCTCTCTGAAATACAAAACTGACTATTAACTATTTCTGTCGATTCGTTGGGGGTGATATTATTCTTCCCATTATTCTGAAGAGAATGTGGTGCTTTTATCATCAAAATTAAAAACAGTTCCATTCTTAAGATTTTGTACTGGAATACTACGTCCTGAATATATATAATTGAAGAATGTTGAGGCCCCATGAGTGTGATATCAGACCACAGTCATACATGGGCACCCGGACCAAGCAGAGTATGATGCATCTGATCATAAGTGGAAATTTGCACAATGATTACAATGTCCCAGAATAGAGGCAATCTGGTCGTCACTGGATTCTGTTACATTGGTTGTCAGAGAATGTTCATGGTAAAGTATGGTCACGCATCGCTGTGCATTCTGCTGCACTGTTCCAGGATAATGGATATGGGTAATCTGGTAAGAATATAATAGAGACCTTCGCAACATCACGATTTGCGATTACGGATATGGACATTATCCTAACAGTTTACGGCTAAAAAATCGATCATTACACACGGGGTTATTCTGTGAGACAAAATATACCCCACCCAGTTTAATTATGTGCAAATGTTGAATGGTGAGCTACCGGTCCTGCTTGGGGTTCTCTAAGATAATCCGCGTGGTGTATAACACACAGATAAGAACATTTATCTCATAATTTGGCCATAAAAGCAGTTTCATAATTATCGGTAATAGATACGTTTAATATCAGCGCGTGCGATGACGTCACGGCGTTCTTCAAATAACTTGCGATCGCTGTAGTTTATGATTGTTGTTTTCGATGAATATTTCGCGTTGCTTCGGGTTTATTTGATCATGTGATAAAAGGTATCTCACACTCGTCCTATTTTATACGTAATTTATCAACCTCGTCCTCTAAATTCTATTTGAGCCTCGGTAAACCTCGGCGCAAATCGAATTTAGTGAACTCGGTTGATAAATTCCGTATAAAATAGAAACTCATGTGAGATCCTCTATTTATTATATGACTCATTATTTTCACTAAATACCACTATCGTTTGGTGATGGTTTTCTGATAAATCGTGATCCGATTCCATATATAGCATGCGATTCCTAATCAGAACGAGGCTCCTGACCTATTTTAAATTGATACATTTCTTCTTAAAATTGTTGTTGATTAAATTAGATTCATTTATTAAATTTGAATTCAACTTATTACCTTTTTTCGCAATAAAATTTCGGAGGTTAGTTGTAATAATTAAGTTCAGTTGGTCATATAATAAACATATTATTACTGCAGTGAAGTGATCTGAGTCTCCACATCACGTGTCGTTGAGAATGTGATCTCACGGATCAGACTCGTAGCCTGCGCAGCTCGTCTAATCCGGGATCTCACCTGTTCAACTCGACGTCATATGGAGACTCAGATCACTTCACTGTAGTCATAATCTCTATGGATCTGAAAGATCACTTTTTCTATCAAATATTTGTGTAACTGAATAGAGTGGGGTATATGCCTTCTCGCCAATTAACATGCATCATATGTAAGTTATGACGGTGTCCACCTTACGATAATATATACGATCCGTAATCGTAATAGTGACTTTGCGAAAGGTCTCTATTGTCATTGCTAGATACGTGAAGGCCACACATTTTAATGACATTGCTGTTCGCGTAAAGCTACTTCTCTTATAATTAACCATCGAAATAAGGATACCTAAACCATACGGATATCCTAGATATAGTCAGAGACAAGTTCACAACGTCCCGGTTTCGGAGTATGTACAATACACCATCGTGTGTGACATTGCATTGCCTTCCAGTCCAACGATACATGTAAATTAGATACAGCCAGAGAAAGTGTCATACCACGGAGTATATACCGGTATGTTTATATCTGGTCATCACTCAAAATTAGCAATTTTACTACTCAGTCCCTATATCGCTATGCCTCTATATCTGATCAATCCTAGAATAGATGCATATATACGTTCCGGGTACATTAAATGGTTTAAATGCATGGTTGTATGTTAATGTTATGTGTGGGTGTTGTTTGGAATATGAGTGATTTGCATGGTCGCTGATTTAGACCATCATTCACACTGGACATGCACACAGGCCTTATAGCACAGGGGGCTGTAACGCGCTCCGCTGTCCGCCCCCTTTTGCACTGCCCATATACGCCGCCTATATATACGCGCCTTCTTCGCGTTAATGGAACATTATATAGACAATGTTCCATTAACGCGAAGAAGGCGCGTATATAGAGGCGACATATATGGGCAGTGCAAAATGGGGGTGGACAGCGGAGCGCGTTACAGGCCCCTGTGCCTTATAGATACCACTACTCTGGGCAATAATGAAGTACCGGATAACAGAATCTGCGGATACTGTAAGGTACCCCGTCTCCGTATATCAGGGGCTTGTTAATAAATATATAGTTAACCTGCAATCAAGTTCCCGGACATCGCTGTTCTATTTGGCAATCTGACCAACAGCTTTCTGAATACGGGCACTATAATGATCCAAGTTAAGCTACCGGTAACCTGCCAATCATATATGCATGTCCATTCGTGTGTATATAAATTATACTGTACATTAATAGCCTTGTTTGCTCATTTATTTCAAAACAAAACCTCATTTTTCAACAGATCTATACGAGGAGCTGGCAAATCAAAGGGTACGATAGCTAAAACAATGGCCAACATATAGTGACGGCCAGATGATACAGGTATACGATCCTAACATGTTTCGTCTCCCTTGATTTGTATTAACTTTGGACACCGTTTACAAAAGCAGATTAGTATATATTATCGTGGCCGGCAGATGACGCCCATCATTTTGCAACGAAACCTGATATTTTTCAGGATTGACTCACTGACAAATAGGGGTCATATCGTCGGATACTCGCACGGAGTCACGTGGCGGCTATTAGCTCGGGGGGACAGATCAGAGATACCCTAAAACAAAGAAATATTATGCGACTGTAACCTTGTTTTATGAATTATATTACTGATACGTACTTATAATAGCAACTCAGTGATGAAAAAACATGATTGTGTCAACTAAATAACTTCAACCGTTATAATCTCCGACTTCAGAAGGAGAGCGGCGATGCCTTACATAAACTTTATGGTTAATGCACACGATTCAAACTTGAGATAAGCTATTTTTAAAGTAGTCAGTGTGTCACGGACACACGTATATCGGTGCTGTGATCTCCATAAGCGGCTACCATGTTTTTATATCCATGCTCAATTGTTGCCAATTAAAAATGTTCTATCTCCAATCGCCCGTATTCGCAAAATACCGAAAAATTACAACATTAGTAAATAGCGGTACTTTTTCGTAACAACATCAATATGCTCTACCATGCAGCGCCATAGCAATTCACCAGGACCTACTAACATCATAGAAAATTAGCAGCATACAGGGCAACTTAAACAATGGTGTTATTATGTATAGGCTAATATTGGGTATCCAGGGGTGTTTTAATATATAGCCCAATGTGGGGGTGGGGGTTTACCATTTAAACCTTTCTATACTTCATACTCATTGACGACTATAGTTACTTGCGCCAGTCCATACTGGACGCAAGTAATGTTTTCGGTCCGGATCTTTGTCTGTCCTTCCGGGAATATGTTACGTCATGACCGAGATAACGGAAGCAGAAAAAGAGGCAACGCGCATGCGTTGTTGTTCCAGTAATTTGTATGAAGCGTTGAAGTTGGAAATTTATGCATTGTTATCTGGTTTTATTTTGGTAATAAATGAACAATATTGAAAAATTTCAAAAAGTTCAAAAATTTCAAAAAGTTCAAAAATTTCAAAAAGTTCAAAAATTTCAAAAAGTTCAAAAATTTCAAAAACTTCAAAAATTTCAAAAATTTCAAAAAATTCACAAATTTCAAAAAATTCACAAATTTCAAAAAAATTAGTAATTTTTTATAGGCGCCAAATTACCATCCAAGACGTATACTCTTATAAACTGCGGGTCAGTCCTAGTAACGCGCACGTCAACGCGTTTGAAGTTTTTGAAGTTTTCAATGCAAATGTCACTTTAACATTATCCCACAGTGAGTGCCTAGTGTTACTTTAACATTCATCCATAGTGAGTGCCTTGTGTCACTTTAACAATCATCCCCCGTGAGAGCCTATTGTCCCTTTAATATTCAAATACTGAGTGCATTTTGTCCCTTTAATATTCATGGCGGAAGCTGCCCATCGTTCAGCGAGGTCATCACGTGATATACATGTAGATAATACATCGTTCACATGGAGAGACTTCGTTCAGCGAGCGCAGTGTGTCACTTTAACATTCAAGACTGAAGCTATCCCCATCAAGGTCCTCACGTAATATACATGTAGATAATACACCATGCATAGGAGTGGCCTAAATCTGATAGTTGGTTAACAGGTGAAAAACACTACCTGTAATTAGATCGGATAGAGTTATCGTTCCTAATATGCAGCCAACTGGGGTCCATATCATCATAACAGGGATATTATGTTCGTACACACAACTATTTCAGCGATGGATGAACAGAGATTTGATATCTAGATTGTTTTTATCGATCTCTCAAACGAGGGGCCAGCACCCGTGGTTCAAACTGTTGTTGGCAAGATACCACACAACATGCCAAAATGTGTGATGGGCGCAAGTATAGGCAGCTCCAGTGAGTGCATTCTAGTTCAATTATGAAATGCTCAGATAATAAGATCATATGTCGTTTATTGAGTTTATTATCTGAATATTTTCCGACTATGAATAGGAAATCTCCTGCACTGGTTGGTATTGTCTTTGTATATGTCTGTCGTCTGCTCACTTTTCCTGAACACCTCTCCAGATGAACAATAAACCATTCCATTATATTCTTTTATAACTGAGTGGGATAATTCATTTAGCATGCAAATGTTTAAGATGGCGCCAATTTTTCATACTGCCAGTATTCTCATTTCTTCAGATCTGTCAACTAGAAATATATAGGATGAATTTAATTAAAGATCGTCTGTCTCTTTCTAAGTTCTGGTATATAGCTTCCAGCGTATGCAATAAAAAAATATATGAGTCGAAGACATCTGTCAGAAAACGTTTCTACTAATTAATATTGATTTTATATTGATGTGTTCTTAGTATATAATTAATGCGAACCAATTGGGACAATTTTTGTGACTAATTTTAGACAGTTCGTCATGAGAAATTTCGAAATAAAATAAATATTAATTGATAGAAGCGTTTCGGGACAGGTGTCTTGTATTCATATTTATTATTTTGCACCCAGGAAACTATCTAACACGTGTTTTTATAGGAAGAGATAAATCATATTTAATAACCTATTAGCAGCACCACTCAAATTGAAACTTATAATGCTGATAGTACACTTTCTTGTCTCTGAGTTCAAATGTATTCATCTTTGTAGAAACCAATTGTTTTTTGTTGTGATAACCAGGACGTGTCGCTTTGGAAGATGTGTCGCCAGAAACAGTAACATCCTGATCATGAACCATTATGTGCATTATTTACTTGTCATGGATGTTCAGAGAATCCATTTTTGTGGACGAATTAGTTTTTATTGGATAAGATATAATGTATAGAAGATTTAATGTATAGAAAATGTAATGAATATGAGATTTAATGTATACTACATTTAAAGATACATTATCCGATGGAGGTCAACATATTTGATTCGAGTCAAGGAACCCACACACCAAAGCTCAGAGTGATCAGATATCGGTTTTTGAAATTTGTTATTTCCCGAGATATGTAATTTTTGGTGGCCTGGCAAATAATCGACAAGCCGACGGTCTCGGACCAGCTTGCGGATGAAGATGGACAACTATAAAATTAAGTGGCTTTGGTTGTTAGATATTTGACATTCGGCTAAATTTCGTTGAACAAAATACAATAACAAGTTTTGGGCAATTGTATACTATATAGTTGACTGTGGTTAGCATTATTTTTGGGCAATTACTCGATTCTCATAACTGAAGCGACATTTCAAAAAACATTGTTGTTGTTGGAATTTGATGATATGGGGACCATCGAATCGGATTGAGTACCTTCTTGTATAGAAGCTTTAATATACAGAACAGTTAATGGAAACATACGAAACTGAGACAACTTTTGATAACTTCTAACTTCGCTCGCGAAGAAATACCAGAATGTATTGCATACCCATTGGTTTATTTTTTGCGAAATACAAAAAAATAGTCTTATTTCAAAACGTTCAATAAAAATATTTGTCTTGTCCTTTAAAATTGCAAAGTATTAACATTGACATTTCAATCTATGGAACCAACATATGTGGCGAATAGTTACTTAAGAATCGTTAGGGCTGTGACAATTCATCTTGAATTGAAAACACTCCCCATACGAAAGTATCCCCAGACACTAATTTTCATCAAAATCCCGTGATACTCGGGCGCTTGTCCTTGAAATGACCCGATTTCAAGGTCAAGGTCACGTCTCACGGGCAAATTAACAGGCCCGTGCCACTCTACGGCCGAAAGTACTCCCACATACCAAGTTTCATCGAAATCGGCTCGGCCGTTTTCGAGTCCATCGCGAACACACAGACAGACAGACAGACACACAGATTTCCCAAAATATATAATAGACTAGAAGGTGACCCGACTTCGTCCGGGCTTTGACCTTGAATTGTCCATTTTGAAGGTCAAGGTCAAGTGGGGTCACGATTTGACCAGTCCAAAACACTGCCCGGACAAATGTACCCGACAAACGTGCCCGTCGAAATCCATCCGGTTTTACCCGATTTGATCTTGAATTGATCATTTTGAAGGTAAAGGTAAGGTCGGGGTCACGACTCGACCCGTCCAAAACACTCAGTGGACAAAAGTAACCCCACGTATCAAATTTCGTCGAAATCCCATCAAAATTGGCGACATGACCTTGAATTGACCCGATTTCAAGGTCAATGTCACGTCGCACGGGCAAATGAATATGCTTATGAGACTCCCCGTACGAAAGTATCCCCACATACCAAGTTTCGTCGAAATCCCGTGATATTCGGGCGTTTTATCTTGAAATGACCCGATTTCAAGGTCAATGTCACATCGCACGGGCAATTTAATAGGTTTATGCCACTCCCCGGCCTTATGTATCCCCACATACCAAGTTTCATCGAAATCCCGTGATATTCGGGCGTTTGACCTTGAAATGACCCGATTTCAAGGTCAAGGTCACGTCGCACGGACAAATTAATAGGCCCATGCCACCCACCGGCCGAAAATACCCCCACATACCAAGTTTCATCGAAATCGGCTTGGCCGTTTTCGAGTTCATCGCGAACACACACACAGACACACAGACAGATCTTCCAAAATATATAATAGACTAGCCGATGAGCCCGACGTTGTCCGGGCTATTCAAAAACCAAATTTCGAGTCGACAGCTTATGAGCCCGACGTTATTCAAAAACCAAATTTCAAGTCGATAGCTCCACCCGTTTCCGAGATATGGTCTGCGCATGCGCGAAACTGGCGTCGCACGGGCTCGGCGACCCGATAAAATTCGTATCCGGGGCAAGACACATTGACATACCAAATATCAAGTCGATAGCTCCACCCGTTTCCGAGATCTCGTCTGCGCATGCGCGAAGCGGGCGCCGCACGGGCTCGCCAATACGACAACGTTCACCGCCTGGTCAAACTACACACACGTACCAAGTTTCGTCCCGATCGGTCGAGAATCGTAGATTTGTATAAATGACAGACAGACAGACAGACAAAAAAACAAACAAACAAACAAACAGAGGTCTTCAAAATATATATGAGACTAGCCGATGAGCCCGACGTTGTCCGGGCTATTCAAAAACCAAATTTCAAGTCGATAGCTCTACCCGTTTCCGAGATCTGGTCTGCGCATGCGCGAAGCTGGCGTCGCACGGGCTCGGCGACCAGACAAAATTCGTATCCGTTCAAGATACATTCACATACCAAATTTCAAGTCGATAGCTCCACCAGTTTTCGAGATCACGTCTGCGCATGCGCGAAGCTGGCGTCGCAGGGCTCGGCGACCCGATAAAATTCGCATCCGGGTCAAGATACATTCACATACCAAATTTCAAGTCGATAGCTCCACCCGTTTCCGAGATCTCGTCTGCGCATGCGCGAAACGACAAAAGTATCCCTAGCTATCGAATTTCGTCGAAATCCGCCAGTATTACCCGATTTGATCTTGAATCGACCATTTTGAAGATCAAGCATCACAATTTGACCCGTCAAAAACACTTCCCGGACAAACGTATCCTTAGGTATCAAGTCTGACGGGCATCTCGGTAGGGACGAAATTTGTTGGCATCCCCATCCACACCAACACCCCAAAAATGGTGGAAATCGGCCCAGCGGATACCGAGATACAGGTTCAATGTCATTTAAAAGGTCAAGGCCACGCCGCACGGGCATCCGGGCGTGACGAAATTGCTCAGCTACTGAAACTACACCACATACCAAATTTGGTGGAAATCGGCTCAGCGGAGACCTTGAGTTCAAGGTCATTTGAAGGTCAAGGTCACGCCGCACGGGCAAACGGATATGCCCATGTTACTCCTCGGGTCAAACTACATACCCGTACCAAGTTTCGTCAAAATCGGTTAGCCGTTTCCGATTCCATCGCGGAAACACACACACATACATACACACACACCCACACGCACAGACCACAAACTTTCCTCAAATATATAATAGATTCTTTATGGAGGTCAAGTTTAAATTGATATCGTACTCCCATGTTTCTGTTCGTCAGATACAGACTCGAGTATGTAGGAGCCTCGATACCGGTATATTTCTAAAGGATAGCTATAAAAGGCCTCTGAATATTGACATGAGCGCGTACATCGCAACACATATCTAGCAAAATGCCACTTTAAGTGAGATGTCTTTCAACAGAGGTCAAGGTCGTTTTATGGTCAAGGTCAAGGTCATATAAGCCCCCCACATCAACTTGACAACAAATTTGGTTGAGGCTTAATTCCAACTTGTCCAACGAAGGCGACCCATGTTATGATGGACATATAATTTGACTTCCTCGCATCCACCACTGCTCACAAATGATTTCAAATAATAAGCCGCGTTCCGATGTTGAGTGTGAATACCTGGCAGCCAGCCAATACTATTCGCGCGACATACAACCGTGAAAAAATCCCCCTTGTTAGGGTAGATTGGTTCAATCATTTATCTCGAAGGAATTGATAAGCCGCTGATATGTCTGTGAGGCCAAATCGTTGCGAGACGGGAACTTATTGAATATGTTGTCCGCCTATTAGGGGGATTTTTCGCTAAGCAATTTGTCCGGAGGAAAATTACACGCAGCTAAGGCGGGATCGTTATTACAAAACACCACAAGTAAACATCGGCGCAACACACGATGTCGTGCTATACATTGTTGGAAAGGGTACATCCTTGGCTATTCAACTGTGGTAATTTGATTCTGAAGCAGGCACGTTTGCTTGTGCTATTTTCGCATATATCTTTTGCGAAAACGGTTATAAATGCAACCAAGTCTAGTATACTGATGTGAAATCAGTGTTTTCTGCGGAGACCAATTTTTTCTGGATTCGAGCCCACAACACCAAATGACGCAAATGACGTCATGGACCATGTCATGACGTCTTCGCTGATTTTATTCAGCTAACCAACGAAATTGGTCAAACGAAACTAATCTATAGGCCAAAATCACGTAGGAATTGTTCAGAAAAACTAAAGTTGTTAATTTTATAACCATCCCGTTGGTCCACTTCCGATTCTGTGTCACCGTTTCTTTTTGGGATATTATTGTTCCCATGATTCTATGCGAAAGCGAAGCGGAAGTCACGTGATTTTTAACCCATTTTTCTTGTCCGGATTTTCATCACGTCGAAATGCTGTTTCATGGTATTGTAAAAATTAATGACGTCATTCACGCCTAAACTTGAAAAGCAACAACGCGCCTGCGGCGCGTTGTGGTTGCTAATATTTATTCTACATTTTCTCATCGACAAGACTTACCAGATTCACGCTCATTATAATGTGTTTTAATCAACATATCCTCATAGAAATAGGTACATATGGGGCGTAAATACTCACATAGGTTCATATTTGGCTTATAGTTGATTAAATAAGTCCATATTATATTGAGCGTATACCCGCGCGATATTTCGTTGAGTGGTGCAATGAATACACACTATAAAGTGGTAAGTCGCGTCGATGAAGAAAAAGTAGATTAAGTAGTGTCAAAATGAGCTTATTTCATATTGAAATAGCAACTATACGGGCTTAGTTCCAAACACGCTCTTCACGGGCTTAAAACGCAACATTCAAAATAAGCCCGTATTATGCTTATTTCCACGAGAACAGGCTGCGGCCAACGCCATTGAACGTACTAAAGGTTATAAGTTCACGATGGGCTTATTTCAGAATCAAATCAGTCCAATGTGAATATTTAGGTCCAATATGAACCTATTACACTAGGATGTGTTGAAATATAAGACGAGGTAACGATCTGTAAGATGACACAAATTCCAACCACCTGCGTGACCTTATCAAGCAATGGCTAAACTATATATGGTAAGTTATTCACACCCAGACGCCTGTGTTGTTCAAGAAGGGCTATGGTTCAGTTTGTCATGTAACCTGACTCGATCGGTTGATTGTATCAAACGTTACAGGCATCGGAATAGAAACATTTCTGGTCGGCCATTTAACGGATACAGCTCATGCCGTTCGCCGTATATTCTAAAACGACGAAACAATTATTTACCAAATTTAATATAAAATCTTATTTCAAAATTTGTTCTCGGATCATATTGCAATTTCTGAATAATTCACAACAGTGAACCAATCATGCAAACGTGTTTTCAACACGAGTTTCATAGAAGGAAGTGTTTGTTGTCTTCTGGATTGTAACACAATTGGCTTTGAAGATTCAAGAAATTAGTGCCACACTGAGATCCGATGGAAGTGTGATATTTTTTAAACTGAACTTTGTGGTAAAGTGTTTAAAACATTTATGGCTGGTGAAATAGTGAAAACAACTAGTCAACAAGAGCATTGGATACATGTCGTATTCACAGCACCATGTCACAAAAGGTGCCGTGCCATTACGGTGCCAATCAACCTGTCACCAAGTATTATGAGACCAAAATATACAATTTGCCGATGTTCAAAACCATGAAAACAGCAATCAAATTGTCTTGTTGTCTCTGAATGGAACATGTTTCTGGAAAAATTATAAGATGCTCTCATCTGTAATCAAATATCGGACATTTGTGTTGAGTCCGTTACTTGTCTACATTGCGAAGAAGAGCCAGAATTTGATAATGTATGTACCCAGTTAGAAAAAAATTGTGCTTAAAAATTATCGAAATATTTGTCATTCCTTATACAATGAGAATAATGAGAAATATAGTATGCCTACTAGCTGATGTACCCGCCGTTGCGCGGGCCAAGTGTGGCAAAATTAAATAGTTCGTAATAAATTAAGAACTGACGTTTGATAAAACTCCCCTAATCATTTCACCGGGCTTGGTTCACGGTATTATGAATGACAGAATAAACGCAAGCTTTCGCTGTCCCGATAAGGTCATGTATAAAGAGCGTTAGAGTCGAACTTTGTCCAAATGCGGTAAATATAAAAATCGTTTATGTCGTGTTATTCCGTTCGGTAATGCGGAATGACGCCATAACGTCAAAATGCGACGTCGGTCAGCCTCGGGACCTTTCCCAAGTTATCCGAGGAGTCGAAATACATATATATCCAAAATTTCATCGCAAACGATGCAGAATTGTGGAAGTTATTCGACTCAGAATATTTTCAAGATTTCCTATTATATGCAATATGTTCTCTATCTCCGCAATCGGTCCAGAAATGTGAATGTTCAGCCTTCATCGTTTAACATTCGACTGCACATATTTTCACAAGTTCCTGTATACAATGTACACAGAGAATATTCTTGAAATTGCCAACACTATCTCTCTCCCTCCCATCTCTATCTATCTTTCCTCTCTCTCCCTCTGTGTCAATTTTCTCTTTCTATATATATATATATATATATATATGCATATATATCTCTATCTCCATCTCCCTTTCGATCTATCTTTCTCTCCCCCTCTATCAATTTCTTTCTCACGCGCTATCCCCCCTCTCTCTCTCTCTCTCTCTCTCTCTCTCCATCCCCCCTCTCTCTCTCTCTCTCTCTCTCTCTCTCTCTCCCCTCTCTCTCTCTATATATCTCTCTCTATATAATAAACGACGTTGAACTTATTGTCTGATAACTACTCGCCAATGAGTTAGTATGTAGAAAGGGTTAAAGTAATTGTTCTCTAGTTGACCTTACGTTTCTGGCGTGCCAGCACCCGTGGGACAGCCGCTTCTTTTACTTGGACAACACCTCGTTCTGGATGATGATCATTGTTTATATGGCATGGACATTACTAATCCTTAAAGGGGAAACCATCTTCGATATGAAACGCCGCGTAACGCCTGTATTCTCTCGTTGCATTTTAGATCATGCCATGAATCGCTACTCTTTAGCTACGCATGCAGAGATCACACTCCATCCGTTCAATATACACGTACGTGGGAACTGCTTGGTGTCCAGGTGGGGAACTTTATGACATTCAAAAACAATGCATGTTTTATCTTTTGTAGTTAATATCCGTTCCTTCACAATGTATTTCACAGTAGGTGAAGGTCCCAGTTCGAGATTGCATGATTTAGGTGACTTTTTGTGCCATTTTGCTATGCGCGCTTATACAATCATGGAATTTCTTCTGGGTAATTAATTCTATGTTCAATGCGATATTGGATCACAAAAAAAAGCATGCAATCTCGAGCTGGGACCACTCCTTAATGTGAAGTAGATTACAGAGGAACAAGTTTTAGCAAAGAAATATATTCCCTGTCTGTTTTGTTCAATGTTAAAAAGTACCCTGTCACGACGGGTTAGAACATGAAAAAGTTCTCAGGTTTTATTGGTGGAATATGATCTGTATGGGCGTAGCTAGAGAAGATATTCATGGAATGATATATAGACTATAATTGGATTTATATGACAACCACGTTGTTGAGATAAATATAGAATGTGATTTTGGGTGAACTTTTATTAATTTTCAGTGGATAATCATTCAGCAGTAATCATCAACACATCTTCTGCATGTCGACGCGTTATCTGAAACGAAAGAATCAACATTATTACGATATCATGATACCAATCGTAAATTGAATTTCCCAAAACGCATGCATTTCTTGTATGTTTTACTCCGAAGCTGATTGCTGGCCCAGTCTTCGCTCCATCGTTTGTATTAATGTACAAGACTAATATATGAGTATACCATATGCAGTACGTATATTACATGTTTTACAGTCTAGACATTATATGAAGTACCTATATATAATCAAATAACCACTTTACATATATTCAATTCAATGCTTGAAACAATTATATACATGTATACAATGCGCCCCCCTACATAGATCCCACTCCCCACCATTATATATTTAAGTACCTATACCCGTCCGAACGACCACTTTATTTAGATCCGCTTCAATATGTATCAAAATGCTTGTATGTTTACATATATATATTGTAAACCCCCCCCCCCCCCATAATATATTTAAAACGTCCATATTTACCAAAACGACCAATTCACTTATATTCGCTTCAATTTCTGCATTAGTGTATGTGCTTTATTAATATTAAGGTATCATATTCAAAAAATCCAGAATATACATAAGGTACGGAGTAGCAATACCTGATCAATTAACCACTTTATTCATATAGCTCTTGGTATAATGTACATGCATATTCAATTTACGTATATCTAATACAAGCAGCAATTAGTTCACAGCCAGAATAAATAGGATTTAATATGTATAATACGCCGTGTATCCATATCTAACCAAACGACCCTTAACTTAGTATACCCGTTCCCATGATTTTACTAAATTATATTTGATGTGCTCACAGCTTTGTTACAAAGTAGTTATGAACCTCGGTTTGCCATATTGACGCATGCTTTGATCAATTAGCAATGGAAACCCATTCATTTCTGAAGTGGCGACCGGCGCATGCAATACTTCTCATAATGACCATGTATTGGTAATGATAAATTAAATAATTGAATTGAATTGAATTACCGATATATACTAGTTTTTCCCTAAAAACGATTTAAGAATTGTCAACCTGAAATATTTTTTCGCGATTTGTTGAGTGCTACTTATCAACTTGAGACGGGGTTTCTCGTCGTGATTGCAACGTGCATATTGGTGCTTGCATGTATACGTTTATATAAGTTTATCGCATATTATTCTGTAATCTAATTTAATTACTGCTGTATATAAACATGCATATGTATATGAAATGAACAATGATGAATGTGATAGCCAAATGTGTGTATATAGTGTATAATTATAGGGTATACGTGTTTCACTGTTACAATAAATCAATAAATCAATTATAGTAGCCCCCCCCCCCCCCCCCCACCATGTCTGTGCTAAATAAGAAAATCGCTCGGACATTTTGGTACTGTATAATTATCACGGTGGGGAATCACCTAGTTTCGAGTTGATGAGTATTACGCACTCAAAATGACTGAAGCGAACGCAAACGCGACCAGAAACTAGGAAACATATAGTAAACTATGATAATGATATATTACATTGTATTTTGGCAGCATCGAGCATATGCTATACTCTGTTACCTCGTTTGTCTACAAACTCACATTTATTTGTTTAAACATTCTGACCAAAGTTGCCAGTCGAATGATTCTCCCACAAGGACTTCTGAATTCTACGAACCTCCGATTGGAAACTTTGGTCAGAATGTTATAGAAAAATGTTATAGAGTATTTCGAACACATAATGTATCAACTTGTTTTTGAAATAAAATAGCATAATCTCGTAACAGTCAAAATGCTATGTTTTGTGTCAGTTCCTCATTTATTATTTTATTATGTTTTCATGCGTTTTCGTATTTTGAATGCGTTGTACTCACTAACTTTGAAACCACGTGATTCCCCACCGTGTATATGTCGCGATAGACTCGATAATAGACTCATATAAACTAAACCAAACTGTCTTTACTGTTGCTATACGTAAGTTAAATTGTTAAACGTCGCCTGTTTGTTGTGGTTGAAATTTTGACGCGCTGTACACTGAGAAAAACGGTTAGTCAATATGACTAACTTATGTTAATCAAAGTTTTGTTATCAGACTGATTAACTTGGGTTAGTCATATTGACTAACTCGGAAAGTTAGTCATAATGGACATATTGTTGTTAGTCATAACGACTAAGACAAGTTTAGTCAAAATTATTAGGACTGATTCAATCTGATTGACTTCTCTTAGCCACAGGGACTGTGAACATGTAATTTTGAGGAACTATTGTGTAAATTAATCAAAGACTCAACCAGATACTGCAATATCCAGAATCAGAGACCAGGTTGAAAGCATGCCAATCTTTCAATTAATTCTCAGAAATTCAGATTTCAGTACTGGTATGTTGAGATGTGTTTCTGGTATAGGTCTATGTATAGCTTGGTTCATTTCCGGGATGGCTGTGATGTTTATGAACTAGAACCTGTTATCCAAATATTGTAGCCTTTGATCTGTTATATATGCCATAATCTCGGATCACATTAGTTTCTTTATAGATTGTACATAATTACGATACAATGGATGCTAAACATTTAACAATTATATTAAACATAATTTAAGGCAATGTTGTAATATAGTTATTATTCACGTAACTTAGTCACCATGACTAAGGCCAGAGTTAGTCATATATAGTGACTTGTGGGAGTGTATGGTTAGTCCAAATGACTCCAAAATGCTTGTGACTAATCATAAGTTAGTCATATTGACAAGATTGGATTTCCAGTGTACCATGCAGTATATAGTCGTTGCAAATTGGTGTAATGTAACCAAAATGGTACTAACATTACTGCTACAAACGGAATATCGTTAGAAATAAACAATGCAAGCAAGCTTATATTGGGTGGTCAATGTGCGGATAGTGGCACATTCTAATAATTTTAGCCCGCAATTCCTTTAGCAAGGAATCAAGTGGCATGCAAAACCAGTCTCGTTCTGAGAAAAGACTAAAATAGAGCTGTCATACTTTTACACTCACCAATCATCTGCAGAGCATCCGGAACTTGATGCGCTAGACGCTGAACTAGTACCGTCAATACAACTGCGTCTCTCACGGTGCTACAAGCAGAGGAAATATAGTACATTTAATATGGGAGCAGGGGCGTGGCTGCACGGTTTCTTATATGGGGTGTCATATTCTACTATAAACTGAGGACGAATTGTCGATTTTTTTTATTACAAAACATCAACAAAACACACTGAAATGTACTCAATCCGATCAGACCGTCCCCATACCATCAAGATGCAACAATAAAAACATTTCTTCAAAATACGCTTTGGTTATCAGAATCGATTTATTGAAACAAAATAATGCTAACCACTGTCAACTATGGTATCAAATTTCCCAAAACTTGTTATTTATCAACATTTTATTCAACAAAATTTGGCCGTATTATCACTAAAGTATCACGAAATTTGAGAGTATTACCACTTGATTTTAGAGTTATCCATCATCATCCGCAATTTTGTCCGAGGCCCTCCGTTTGACCACGTGTCTCTGGACCACTTATAATTACACATATCGAGAAATAACAAACTTCAAAAATCGATATCTGTTCACTCTGAGCTTTGACAGGTCGGTTCATCGACTCGAATCAAATACTTTTTACTCCCGAAGCCAAATAAATAGTAATTTCGGAGCGTCTGATCGGATTGAGTACCGTTAAGTCAACAAATGGGACGCGAAACTAACATCGGCTTCTATAAGGAATGTGATGATGTTTCACGTAACTATGCGTTGTTTGCCAAATAAATAAAGACTTATTGGCGTATTTAATGTCGTATATTTAATGACATAACTTTTCAAAGTATTCATTCATTATAGTTTGTTAGAAAAATATTGGAACCCATTGCATTTTGAGACGTAGCGTACGTAACGTAAACAGACGACAAACCGGAAGTCAAAGGTCACCTGGTACTATTTCCTGTTATTAAACGAACGTTTAATATCACAATTTATAGCTTGGGTTTATTGAATGGAATAAGGGTAGGATCGTGTAATAAATATAATTTCCAACTGCACCACATTGAATCAGACCGAACTTCTCTAGTCCGGGACTTGCACCCATTGGGTTAGAAGACTCCAACTCAGGCTTTCATAAGTTCGAAATTCAAATATTCAACCTCTAGCGCCACCGAATATGGTTGGAAAGTTTTCGAGCTAATGACCAGTTTACTCCAAATATTTAACCAGAAGTAACAAATTGTTCGACTTTTTGGTCTAAAAACGGCATATTTAATGCTAGTTTAGGGTATGAAATTTCCTTTTGTTGAAAACTGCATTCTAAGTCAGGAGGGGTGGGGAACTCATCAAACAGCCCTGTTGTCACGCCTCTATCAAAATGGTATCGTATCAATATTAACGGCTCCGCCATTATTTCATATTATCATATTATATACCATAGGAAATAGGAAGCTTATTTTCGATCTGGTCTGTACTGCCAGTTTATTGTTCTCAATTGAAGAGAAATAATACTATATCACATGAAACCCCTATTATATCTTTAAAAAACCCATTACATATATCCTTATATGTCACTAGTTATAAATTGTTAAATATATCAATTGGCTCCGCCCCCCCAAAGTCAGCGGTGCGTCTTCACATTGATTCAGACGGATTAATACTATTTCGAAAACCCGAGCATGACACCATATATTTCAAAATGATTGCTTTGTTCTTTAAAGTTAAATTATTGTCTAACTTTGTTGTACAACGAAAATAGACACAAAACAGTGAGGCAAATTGGGGGACTGTATTTTATATCGCCAGCCCCAGAGCGCAATACTGTCGTATGCGGCTGTGAAGCGCCTCAGCCAGCGCTGTAAACATATGCATTTGGCAATTTCTTTTAAGATTTTATGGGGAGGTTATTTATGGCAGAGGTTTTTAAAGGGAGAGGTTATTTATGGCAGAGGTTATTTATGGGAGAGTTTATTTATGGGGGAGGTTATTTATGGGGATGTTATTTCCGGTCGAGAGCGGAAATGGCCGAACCGTTGAGATTGGTCATCGTAGACCCAAAACTGCAAGTCATCCTTCAGTCCCTCGCTTAAAGCTGATCAGACCACTGCCGTCACATTTTGTTTATTTAAGTCGTGTACCGGTTATACAATTCATTTTGACATGATCTGGCCATTCTAAAACTTAATATAGACAGTTCAGTTTCTCAGAACAATGCATAAATAATTTTAACCGACAAAAGTCAAATTAAAATATGTCCTTACATTCGGTATATGCATACGTTGTGTACGTGGTATGCAGTGGTCAGACCATGCATGTAGAGGTCAGACCAGTCTGAACGCTGCCTCGCAGTATACGAAACCACCCGTCTAACACAGTCTTGCGTTCTCAAATGTTGTTGTTGGTTTCTATAATATCCGTGTCGTAGAATACGGTTATCTGATTTCAATTAACTGAAAGTCTGTTGAGTACGAAGTAATGTATACGGATTGCAGATTAGTCGGAATGCGAAAATACAAATTTCGTTGTCGAGTAATTATTGTACAGTTTTCTAGCAAATGTATCAAATAAATGCTATATTATATGCATAGTCACTAGTCAGTGAGTGGATTGAGTTTATAAAAGCAACTATCAGTAGAACCGTTATCCAGACATGGCATCGTTCGCGTTGGTAACTATGCATGTTAGATGCACGTTTCCGATCATATTCCGTTCATTTCCATCACGAACTGCCTGCAAAAAATGCCGTGCAAACTTGCCAGTGTATGAACGTACCCTAACTCTTTACGTGGAGTATATTCTGGTTACAAATGTGTAAATATGTTTTGGAGCGACCTGTGGCGTCTCTTGGCTCTGAGTGGTCAATATGAGCATTGTATTGTTAGTGTTTTACATAACAAATACAAGACACCTCTTCCCAATAAATTTCCACAGTTAGAATGGTCCTTGGCACAGAAGTTATATGTGCATTCAGGTTCCCAGCCTTCCAGTTAAAAAAAAAACATAAACATATAATTTAACATCGTTTTTGCTCTGTTCTGTAGAACAAAATTTGAAAACCGAATATGACATGTATAACAGGTCTACACATAACAACGAACATCATTTTGTTATTGGAAAATTAACAAAATAAATGTTGAATTCCATCGGAAACATCGAAATTCTATGAAATACATGCATATAAAATTCATTATCGAACAAAATATCGTCTTTCTTGTAGCGCTTCTTGTTCCAAACATTTTATTTTATACCATAGAATCTAAATAAAAAGTAAAATAAGTTTCATAGTAATCGGTCTGGAACCAAAGTACATATTTTTACGAAAACAAATGATTTAAAGGCATATTCCCAGCTAGACGTACATATGTCTGGCTTTTTTTTGTGCATAAATAATTACACCAAATGCCAATCTTTCAGAGTTTAAGAACATTCAGGACCTGAATTGACATATTTACACCAGTGTAACCTACTGTTGCAGTTAAGGGGTTTACTGTAATATTTGTATGTGCATTATGTCACGAATAGACGCTTTAGCAGCTTGCATATAATCATAATGTACTTACCAGTGGAGCAGCGTGCACGTTGGCGACTAGATCCTGTAATGAAAAATAATAATAATGTTGTATTTAATTTGCATCAGGTTTTATAACATTAAAGACTCCGCCTTGATCACGCTCGCTGAAACAAGCACAATTGAAGAATGAACACCCATACTGAGCCCGTGCCTTCATCATTCTGATATATATATATATATATATATCAAATTATGGAGGCAGAACTCAGTATGAATGTTTATTGCTTCAAATAATTATGCTTGCTTCAGTGGGCGTGAATACATTCTCATTTCTTATCGAAATGATCATCTATCGACCAGCATGATACATTGAAATATCCCTCAACCTCCTTGAAAGGAAGCCCTTTTCACCGAGAGTTAGGAAGCATTTCAGTCTGAACATGGGTTCGAATATTTACATGGAACGGAGCTGTTATTATGTTGGAACAGAACAATGCACTTCCTCTTAAATTGTATCTGTGGCCATACATTACTGGTACTGGCGTATAAATAGATCAAATTACGGAGACAGACTCAGTATGAGTGTTCATTGCTTCAAATATGCTTGATTCAGTGAGCGTGATCAAACTCTCATGGAATATGGAAATGGCCACATATCGATCAGAATGGCACATTGAGGTGTCCCTCAAATTAAATTAAGCTTGAAACAACCATAATCGCCATGGCGATCTCGCGAACACTCACTTGTTTATATAAAGGGGAATCAAATCATTATGTTTTCGATTGATACTGGCCAGTTCGCGCTGGCCCAAAACAGATTGTAGCCAAAATGTTAGCCACATATAGACTTTGTTTAGCCAAATGAAAACATTTAAAGCCACTTTTTACCCCTGAGTGTAATCTGTTTGTTTACATTATGAATATTGGATTTATCAGATACCCGGATGCTAACCAGATATATCAACGTATAGTATTTTGGTAAAATACGGCTGTCAATTAAGATTACCCGGTTGTAATATTGTCCTAATTTATACACGAAATTAAGTTTAGGGTTTATTCTTTCGACAAACCGTTGTGTATGGAATGTAATCAATAATAATCGCCCACGAAATAATAATTAAGGCTTATGTGAAACATATATATATGGGTGGAATCTATTAACTGATTTTGATAAGAATTTATTTTAAAGTCACATATACCCTCATGTGAGTGGTTTAGCTTTGGTTCGTTAATTACGCTAACGCGTGGTCATATCATTTTACTCAATGTCATTCAATAGAAAAGTGAAAATAGTATGAGAGGCCAAATTCATATTTACTAGATAATCACCATTATATATGGTCTATCTCTTCCCACAAAGATTTATATAAATTCCAGGGTATAAAATAATAGATATGAGTCGAGGACACCCAGCAAGATTTATATAGATTCCAGCGTATACAATAATAGATATGAGTCGAGGACACCCAGCAAGATTTATATAGATTCCAGCGTATAAAATAATAGATATGAGTCGAGGACACCTGTCCGGAAAAGCTTTTATAATTCATATCAATTTTATTTAGAATGTCTTATGACATGCGCGGGACCGTTGAGAACATAAATCCACAAGAAAACATCCGGAGCGTACCAAGAAGGATAACTCTATATTCTTAGCCCCAATCCCGGAACAATGCAGATCAACTAAGAGATTTAAGCTGAATTACGATCACTTTATTATGCCTTTATATAGACAATTAATATGCCCCATCTTCAGTTTTATATGTGTGTATAACCGGCAGTTAAATGCGTCCATCGAACTATTCCCCTATGTAACATAGTATATAATACACAGGAAAACATTACTGCTCCCATAGCCCTCCCTGAATGGCCTGCACTGATAGTCCACTGTGCCGACTATAATGTACCAATATTATCGATTTACATGTTTTTCTGCTACATTCCGTTGAGAGGATATCAACAAAATGGGAGAAGTTGACGTAACCATATGAGTCTGTACACCCTAATGTTTTGCTTTATGCACGAGTCCCATTACACGGTCGAACTGGAGATCGCCATGTGCCCTTCCACCAGGTAAATACGCAACTTGTTACGTAAACCTTCCCATTATAATTGTTTGTCAACACTCAATTTGTGATTGTGAATCCTCGAAATGGACAGACAACACTGATGTGCCTATGTGATACCCTGATAGGCCGCTGTTTGCACTGATATGCCCATGTGGAACACTGCTATGCCTAGGTGGGACCCTAATATGCATATGTGGGACCCTGATATGCCTATGTAGGACCATGATAGGCCGCTGTTTGCACTGATATATATGCCGCGTGCCGGTTGTGTACAGTTATCTCATGAAATAGGGATCCAAGGGTTTAATTATGACACTTAAGTGGTGCTGTCGGTGTGAGGGTTCAAACTTATATTATAATAGTTTGATTTAAAAGAGAATATTTGTGGTATGATTCAAAGTTACAAAAGTTACACCGTAAATTATCAGCGGTGAAAGATTGAGGGAGGAACACCAACATTTATAAAACAGTTACATGTCCATCGCGGATATCTGGGTGGGTGGGTCTGTGCTCAAGATGACCCAAACAGAATTGTTTTTGCACAGCTCAAAAAATATAAATTCCTCGGTATTTTTCAACTATTGTTGGCCTTGAAACTTAGAGATAATGTAATTATAACACAAAAAATGCAAACTGCATGCAGACAATCAGTATATTAGTATATTGATTCAACACTCATATGCCTATAGGTGGGACCCTAATATGCCTATGTGGGACCCTGATATGCCTATGTAGGACCATGATAGGCCGCTGTTTGCACTGATATATATGCCGCGTGCCGGTTGTGTACAGTTATCTCATGAAATAGGGATCCAAGGGTTTAATTATGATACTTAAGTTGTCGGTTTGAGGGTTCAAACTTATATTATAATAGTTTGATTTAAAAGAGAATATATGCGTGGTATGATTCAAAGTTACAAAAGTTACACCGTAAATTATCAGCGGTGAAAGATTGAGGGAGGAACACCAACATTTATAAAACAGTTACATGTCCATCGCGGATATCTGGGTGGGTGGGTCTGTGCTCAAGATGACCCAAACAGAATTGTTTTTGCACAGCTAAAAAAATAAAAATTCCTCCGTATTTTTCAACTATTGTTGGCCTTAAAACTTAGAGATAATGTAATTATAACGCCAAAAATGCAAACTGCATGTAGACAATCAGTATATTAGTATAGTGTTTCGTGCTGTAAAATTACTAAATACCGGTATAATTCAAAAATGGTCAAAGGTAAAAATTAATCATACATGTCTGAAATGTTTTACCGACAGCCTCTTGAAACGATGCCGAAATATCCAATAGCGAAAACATTATACAGCATCGAAGATAAAAGAAATACGGATATAGTGAAAAAAATCGTAAAGAAAATAAAGCATGTTATCGTTATAAAAGACGAAAGTAAAAAGTCAAGAGACAGGAAAGAAAATGAGAGAAAGCTTCAGAAAAGTGGGAGAGGGAGATGGAAAGCAGATTGTGATGTTTTAATGTACAAGAAATAACCGTTTAATCATATGTTGTTTCAAATTGTTTTCAGTCTTTTCACTCGGCCCTCTGGTCAGCCAGGATTTGTTAGGAAAAATGTGGCAAATGACCCCCAATGCGTCTGTGGTCACCTTGGCGAAACATTTGGGGCTGAAAAAAATTTGGGTCAAGGTTCAAAAATTGCCGCTCTGCATGCTTGGTCGGGAAAATTTCGGAATTTTTGGCAAATAACCATGGGAACGTCCTTAGTGAAGTAGGACGTACATTTGGGCCGAAAGAAATTCGAGCAGAAATGGGTCGAAAATAGACAAAGTCAGAAAATAAACGGAAATTGTCCGAAATAACTTCAGAATCGTAAGTGGCCGTAAATCCAGTCCAATCCAACTACAACTACCAGGAACACACGAGCTGCGAAGGTTGGTGCCCGATCAGCGCGTGCAAACTGTCCGCTATTCAAACAAAAGCGATGAATTTATTACGCCACATGCATTTGATCAATCGGTAATTCTATGTTTGAGTGAAAGCGTACGTGTTAATTTAAACTTTATATTAGGCCTCAGCTATTCCCTGTTTGTTAACACTGACACGTGCGCTCTTGAATTAAGTTGAGTTAATAATTTAATAAAGTAAGAATTAATTGAGCAAACATTGATAATTAGTATATCAAGCGCATATAATAAAAATAATACAATCTCATTCCTGTCTCGAAAGAACTATTGAATTTTCACTCGCGGCTTGCAGCCCCTCGTGAAATTCGATATTTCTTTCCAGGCATTCAAACAAAACTTGTAGCTATTCTCTATTTTCCACACTAAATACTGGTTGAAATATTAAGCTATCATGACAGGTGAACTTACTTTTTGTCTCGAATTTTCAACTAGTACTGTGACATACATGACATTTCCAACTAGCGCTGTGACAGACATGACATTTCCAACTAGTATTGTTATTACAGACATGACATTTCCAATTTTAGAAAAAAAAGTATAGCCTGAGTCGGTGGAGTGAGATACACCTCTGCCCTGAATACATATGTAACAGTCACTTACCTGTTCTTCGAGAGAGACACTAGAGGGAGAGCCCATGCTGTAAGCCTGGTTGACCAGCAGCATGGCGACAACAGCGATGACCAAGAAACTCTTCATCTTCTCGATATCAATAGAATTCAGCTAGACTTCTGGGTGAACTTCAGATTGAGTTTGGCGTCGAGTTCCGAAGATTCATTATATGACCAGTTTCTTATCATGAAATCTGCTGACGTTGGTGTTGAACACGTTGGTGCTATATTGGTATACCCGCGGGAGAAATATAAAAAATATGATGATTTTATCTCACACTGAGAAATTAACATTTTGTCCTTGATCACCCCGTGTACGTGGTATCACCAACCCGGGAGGTATCACCAAACCAGACCATTCAGTTTTAATAAATGAACATATATTCTCCCTCAGATGAATCTGTTTATCTCCCAGTTGAATGATATATACACTATTCAAAACATAAGTTTGTAAAGCCGAATTTTCCGTCAATGTGATAGCGACCATAACTTGCTCTCACCCCGATAAATTCCGGCTCATTTCCGATTTTGTCATATACAGTCGCCACTTTCTGACGTTCGGTAGTTCGTTTGACACATACGTATCAGCCATTGACGGCGGATAATCCGTGGAATCAATGGAAAAATATGTGTGTAATTTACCATGAAATGTTCCACCCTACAGTGCGGTTCGCAAAAATATTATCCTCGACCAAGTGTGAGCACCCACCATAATTTCGGGCGGCAAAGGCGCGCATCGATCTTTGATGAAATGTCACCAAACCATATTTGGGATGTCAGACTCAAAGATGCGGATGATATACTTCGCATTTTGACCGTTTCTGTTTGAAATTATATCCACATTATCTTTCGGACAGGCCGGCACATGGACAATCTTTAGGGTGCGGGCGCATGTGTGTAAGTGCGACTTCGTGTATGTTTGTTTGTTTATTATGTTCTAATGTCCTATTAATAGTATAGGCTATACTGGGCTATTCGATAATGTAGGCCCGGAACTGTACAGCGAATGGTAACATTAAATCAATGTAAATACACAATTTTACCCAGTAATATATCTCATACTATTGTATAGTCAGTCGATTTTGAAAGGTTTGATGTTGTATATATTAAAATGAATGATTAACGGTTATATGCGCGATACTGCTCTGACTCCTCTGAGCACAAATTTCTGCTTCTACAAAAGGTCACATATTCAATAAATCTCAACTAAATCCCATTTAACTGTTTAATTACACACATATCAGACGAGTCAAGATAAACAATTCAAATAAAACTGCGTTATTTTTCCGTTTCTGTGCGCCCAAAAGTGCAGGTTTAACTGTTGTTTGAGACCATGCTTTCAAACGTTCTCTCGTGAGATATATTATAGAGAGAGTTCGTACATATCTTATCAGAAATTTCTCTTATACTCTGCAATCATTCTTCCTCGCATAATTCGAGCGTTTGTAAAAAAAACACTATTCAATTTTGCCCAAAATGTAAATGTTATTCGATTTTGTCTATTTTTGAACCCCATTTTGCTTTTGAGTGCAATGCTATTTCACGACTGCTGATCCATGCTGGGACAAGAGTTATCATTAATATTGCGGCTAGTTCTTTTTATCAAAACTGTCGCGAAATGGGACCGATATCTAAACCTAGCCCATAACTAACGTCACTGAATTTACCGATATCTGGTACCCCACGAAAATGCTCGATTATGACACGTGGGGAACCCTAATAGATTTTAGTACGAGAATTGTCCCGAAAATGGAATTTATACTTGAACAATTGACAAGTTATGTATAATGTATAATCGAACCCGTGCGTATAGATTATTAAAGTCTTAATATACAAAGTAGTGCTTAGAAGCCCGCCGACGATGTGTGCATTGCCCTTTATAAACTTGATCAACCCATCCGATTAAAATAGCAAAAATAAATCTCCAACATGGCCTATAGGTTTATGAATAACCAACAGCGACCGATTCGGAACAAGCGATATAATCCAACCCTCTTCGTGCTTTATCTTGATGCTCAACAATATCACAAGGTGTACAGGCCTGGAGGTATTCACGACACTCAGCGGATGTTTTCTGGCATATTGTAGCTTTTTATATCGAAATACCCGCAAAAGATTACCTGGCACAATTGCGAGTGTGTGAACATCCAAATCTGATGATTTCAGAGGTCCTTTAGTCGACAGTCAACGCTGAAACCCTCTTCCCCGTACTAAACAAGTCATGTCCATTTACAAACTCGCGCTCACTGCTAAATACTTATTGCTCCAATATCAACATCAATTTATTTGGAAACGAGTCATTTGACTCTTTATAGTTTCCGTATTACATTATGATAGACATTAAATATAATAATGAAGTCACTATGTTCAATTAATTTTAGCATTCAATAATTTCAACATCTTCCAAACGGAAATTCTTGATTGGGTGTTCTTATCGTTTTTTCACGAGCTCAGTTCTCAGCTTGTATATAATCTTTATTTCACATCTTATTTGCTCCTTATTGAAATATATTTCCGAAGGACCGGGTTTTGTGCATATGTCTTTATCATATGTTATAGCATCGCTGATCATTTCGTCCCTCAGTTGCTTTGACTTTAATATAAGTTTTACTGCATGAGTTTTGTTTTTTCTCTATTTCCTATTCGGTAGAATGACACAATTTCTTCTTCGCTATGCTTTGTCATCTCACGAATTGTCGTCGAAATGCCGATAAAGGCTTCTTTTTGCTTGAGTAGTTATCCCTTAGGAAATGTTCAGATAATAAGTTCATGCATTAAACGTTTGTTGAACTTATTATGTCCATTTAAAAACTCGAGCTTAAACATATGAGTGACTGCTAAATACTCATTCCATGAATAGTTATCCCTTAAGAAATGTTCAGATAATAAGTTCAGCAAACGACCTATGAACAAACAACCATCGTTTGTTGAACTTATTATCTGAATATTTCCTAAGGGATAACTGTTATCAATCAAGAATCAATCATACAGGTATTTTAAGGCAATGTGTTAGCAGCGCCGTTACATGTGGAACTACCGACATTATACTGCTCACGTCTTAAGCATCTGAAAATTTCACTCCGATAAATGTAGGACTCCTTCTGCACTTTTATTATCGGTTGTCTGCTTATTTTTCATGAACACCCCCCCCCCCCCCAGTTTAGTAACTTCATATCGGACAGCCCAAGCTATTGTGTTCATCCGACAGATGAAGCATATCATTATATTTGTGTCTGTTCATTTTATGCAGATCAACGACGTTTGTTGTTTCACCAAACTGCTACCCTGGGTGTAATAAATATTATCATCGAGAAACTCCTCCTCGGAGAGACTACTCTGAATAATACACAAAATAGTAAAATATTTAGGGCTGTCCAGTTGTACATAACCTCAAAATCGCGGTTTGAAATTTAATTATACACTTATACTGTTCATACCTGTGCCGCAAAATGAAATATATTAAAAATGCACCTGAGCCGCCAAACCACGAGATGAAACACCTCACCCCCCCCCCCCCATCGTTATCGCCATACTCAAGACTATCTCATATATCGATATAAGTGAAACGATGTTATACATATGAATTATCGTGATTGTGTGTAATCTGTATTTTATGTTCGTTATGTGTAAAATATTTATGTTGGGAGAGAGACCCTTTGTAAATTGTAAAACTTGTGTATCAATCCCGTTGCTTTGTAATGCAATAACACATGTTTACACCCCTCCGATGAAAAATAGGCCATTCAAATAATTACTCTTGTAACTGAATGAGGAAAATCAAGTTGGTATAGAACGCGTTAAAACAGTGTAAATGTGTATTGAGGGCGGGGATGTGGCGACAATGGGCGGGGCATCGAGGGCGGATATGCCGGGCCAGGTAAATGTTTTCCATAGGCCTCAGTGCGAACGTTTTAGTGTATACTTTGTCACCAGTTAACACTAAATCTAGTGTATTGAACAATTAGTTACGATGCAGCATTGAAATTCGCGAACTCAGTTCTTTTCCGCTTATTTTGGTTTAGATGTAGAGGGGACAGCAACAACCAGTAAACCCAATCGGGACTAAACTCTCACGGCCGAATTCTGGTCCCTGGTCTAGACCAGGGTTTCATGTAAACTATAGTCTAGACCAGGCCGAAACCACGGTGATCGCGATGTGTTACCCAGCTTCGATGCGAGTAAGCTGGGATTATTGGTCAGCACTGGTCCGTATTCTCGTCTTTTTGAAACTCAGGTTTACGTAAACCAAGGTTTGCCTTCTTATTGTCATTCAAGCCTTTGTCGGTCTGTTCATAATTCGAACCATGTGGTAACGTACAAGTTCTGGTAACAGAAACATAAGTATTTTTTGGAAGCATTTATCTTTATGTTAACCAAATTGTAATTGTGTTATATTTGTATGTCGTGTAGAGTAAAGATTATAATCATATATGAACTGGACAAGATTTAATATAATCCATAATTATGTGTGTTATATGTAATAGTCTGCAACTGAGACCTAGTCCCCCCCCCCCTGGTCTGAGATTTTTGTATAAACCGAGACTTGATCCTAAGACGAGAATAGCGAAGTCTGGTTTCGAGAATATATTTATGGTGCAGAACTCTAATACGGATTATTAGTTTGATTGTAAGCCAGGCATTCGCACGATGGTGAATAGCTTGAGCAATCACAAGCTGGCTTTTAACTGGACATTAGAAATGATCTTGTGTAACTGTGTTTTATATAATGTCACATATCATAACTGTAACAATCATGCGTGCGTGTACCCCGGCGATTTGCTGTGGATGAGCATGGGCGGCCCGGCATAACAGTGAATGGCACATCGGATTTTCATTTTCGTCTTACATCGCATGGGCGGGATGCTGGGCTTTCCCGGCGTATTCATAAAATTGACGTTGGAATGCTTCTTAATGGGGATTACTCGTACCGCCCATTAACGTAGATTATTCCAGTATTTTGAACAAGAATAATACTGATGTTTTAAGTAATTTTATTTTAAACGTAAAGCAAACAAAAAACAGTTAAGACGAAAAAAAAAATTACAAACAAAAAACAGAACCAGAAAAAAAATTTACAAAAACAAAACAAACAAAAAAACAAAAGAATTTAGTTTTTTCAAAACATGAAAATAAAATGAAAACAAAACAAAAATAGAAGAAAAAAAATCAAAATATATAAATTTATGATTCTTTTATTTAAACGCATTTGCTGAAAAAGAAATACAAGAATGGAGTTTACTATCTTGTGTCCCTAGAAATCTCGGGGGTCCCGGTGGTTCAGTCGGTAGAGTGCCAGGTGAATTACACCGTCACATGCCGTCCAGCGCTGATGAAGCTGGTTCTAACCCCGTCATATGTAGGGTGGCCGTAATCGTGTATCTGGGCAAGTTTGTCAGTTGCTTTCCGGGGATCGGTGGTTTCTACTCGCAGTGGGACGATTTCTCGGTGAAATTAAGCCTCTGCGTGGTCTTTCCCCCACCCGTAAAATTGACAACGTCGTGTGTGGCATAGCGGCTAGATCGACGATAAACCCTAACAAACCAAGCCAAACCCTAGAAATCTCTGAGAAATTCTTATTTTAACGTACATTTTGTTAATCGTCCTTGTTCCAACAATGTCTTACCATTTGGATTCTTGGAAATTGGAATGATGGCAACTGAAATGATGGGCGCAATTGTTTTTAGCCCATTATATGTTTGGGTCGATATTTAAAAGGGCGGTCTCTGAGACTGATTATTCGGTGCATGGGGAGGTGGTATAAACAATGTACAGCCACGTATATATATATATAGGCCATGGGTGGTTCCATCGGCCGTGAAACAAGTTTTGTTTTACTCAACTAAAACATTTACTCAAACCGCTGACATCAAAATTGGTTATCATAATAAATAAACATAAAGGTAGGGTCGTGGCGACATGGGAACTTCGGGTGTCTCACCCACCCCCCCCCCCCAAACTTAGGATGGAGTGGATTGGAAATATGGACAACACCCCCACCATCCACGAGGAGACACTCTAATCATATGCCTGTAAAGACGACACACCGCACGTGTTCGGTGATAACCCGTTACATTAATGCTCAACTATTCGGGACGTGAACGCAATCATATTGTTCGAGCACCAAGCGTGCCTTTGTCCGTCGATTCACCGATCGTCGTTGATTGAACAATAATCCGCCTAATCTAATCGAGACCAGGTGGTTTCGCGAGACCAGGTCCAGACATGGAACACCGTGATTATTAGGGTGGTCTAGACCAGGGGCCTGTACTATGGAATTACAATTGCCGTGTTTCAACAGGTGTACAATGCTATGGGAGGTACACAGGAGGTGTGAAGCGCAGTATACCACTGTATTGTAATAGAGTAGATTATACCCGTCGTGTGCTCATTACCGATGGGTGATTGGGTTTGATCAGAATGGTATTCAATATAATACTCCAGCGATTTTGCATGAGAACCCAACTAGAAATTGAAATACATCTTAAAACTTGAATTGTTGGAACAGACGATAACCATTGATGACATATAACACACTGCACGAACGGTTGCGGCGCACTCACTGAGCGATTATTTAAAGGATACCGATTACCACTAATACAATTGAACACGCATTACCCATGCACTAGCGATAACATATCACTGAGTGTCTCCGATGAATATTTTTTTCATTGGTCAATCAAGTCACATGTGGTAAACCTATTATTTTATTGGTCACCATGCATGTAAACGAGGCGTTGCAAGAAGTCGCCTTTTCACTGTAATAATAAGAGTGGAGGTCTATGGTAATCGACACCTTCTGTGTGCCCCACATAATCTTGTACACGTGTTCAAACACGGCAATTGTATTCTATAGTACAGGCCCCAGGGGCCTATACTATAGAATTACAATTGCCGTGTTTCTCCACGTGGACAAACTGTCGAATACTATGGATACGATAATTTACAAGTGTGTGCGACTCCCCGTCATTTACAAGAACAGACAAAATCCAGTACTATGGATCTTCGTTTTCTACGCGTGGAGGCGAACGCTTGTTAATGGGTAAAGGGAACTTACTCTAATATTATACATAAATGGATATAGTAATGCCTATATATATTTGAGTCATTTGGCGAGTGGTTTAGTGGATGTATAAAGTCAATGTTATGATAGGCAATGGGGAATACGAAAACTACTTGCGTGCACCATAATCCCAATGGCACAAGCATCGCGAAAATACACAAACGATTACAACATTTTACGCTGATACGAGTACAAAATATCGTAAGCGAAAACGCTCTTTATAAGAGATAGATGTTTTATTGACCAACATCATAGAAGACAATATATAGCTGTTCATGACTTTCCTTGTATTTACATGGTTCATGGTCAAATATATTTAACGATGTATGTACGAACACAAAGGGATAGAGACGGATAGAGTGATCACAAATAAACCCCATCGGCAGAAAAACCTACACATGGTGATTATAGAGTCAGATTGAGCAGGGAAATTTTAACTGGTTGTCGTATACGTACGATTTCGATACATGTACAATGTAATTGAAAACAAACTGAATTGCCGGAGATAATAGACTGATAAAAATATTTCCAAGTTAAAAGGTTGAAAATATATATTTCAAGTATATTTTCCAAAGGGTCGGTGTAACTTTTTGTTTAAGTAGAAACTTAGATTTAACAACCAAATTACACTGAATGTAGGAAAACATCATACTAGTAGTATAAATTATAATTTGCAGTTACATTAGCTGGAAAATTTAGTCATTGTAATGATTATAACCTATTCTCCTGTCTTAATTTTTGAATTCAGTGCCATTTTCTACCATGGAATCGCGGTAACATTCACGTATAAGGTCTCCGCTGCCCGAGTACACCTCCCCCCTGAACCAGAAAACTATATTTGCACCCCATTCGGTTGAAATTCTGCAATGGTTACTCAAGATTTCCAACTGTTAGAAATCCCCAAACCAACAATTCCAACCGATCGAAACTTCTGAACTAATTGCCATTTACCCCATAAATCAATCATCACTAACTTTGGGACGCAGATTATTGTGATGCGCCAACACCCATTGAACGTCCCTGCGTGACATTCCCAATTGTTGAGTATTTTGATGAGAATCGCCCCCGTCACAACATAATTTATGTGCAAACCCTTATTTATCAAAGCCAATTTGTCTATGTTTATGAACCCCATCTCAAAATATATCTATCTACACCATGCGTAATTTGAACCCATCATCCCAATAAGACTACGATTGTATTGACCCGGTGAAACTTCGCACGTCGAGAAAGGGTTAATGCATGAGTGCTCAATACACAAAGCGACAATCCGACATATCGACATTCGCACGCGTTTCATTGCGGTGACAACCACTAATTCAGCCTCGTATACTTGTAATGTTAACACCGTGTTCTCCCCGATTTGTGTTATGTCTGTACTATGGAACTCCCTAAGTTGGTAATTTATCAGCCCGTCAAGCGAGTTCTTGTTTTTCCCCAAGTTAGACAATTCGAGTACTATAGAATAACAAAAAAGATGCAGCGTTGGGACACTCCAAACACCACAAAAAGCGAGCAGCTTGCTGCTGAAATGAAACCCAGGTACAGAATGGCTCTCCCAGAACATTATATAAGTCAGTTCACAACGATGTATGGTGTGAAAAAGGGTAATCGCCTATTGTTAAATTCCAATATCCAATGCAAGGAATTTACAAGAACACAATTGCTCGAGTACTATAGAACACAAGTCTAGCTTTACAAGACTGGGAAATTACCGACTAACTCTGTCCACGTGGAGAAACACGGCAATTGTAATTCTATAGTATAGGCCCCAGGGACCAGAATTCGGCCGTCAGGGTAGAATGCATTAAGGAAGTGTAGTTCATATCTTGATATACCATTCCTCTTGAATAGCGTTTAACGCCTTCCCCATCAGGTCTGAAACGATAATTGTTTTCGCTTAAATTTTCAAAGTATTTCAGATAAAAGCTAGAATATATTTGTTTTGCTCCGAATGTGTATAACTAAGCGAAAGACAGACATCAGTTGCTTCTTTGTCACAGTATATAAAATACTACAATACATGGCCACACTGTTCGTTTAATAAAATAAAATTAGCTTAGCTGTCAATGGCACGTCGCTCTGCAAGCATAGTGTTTGTTTGTATGTTTTTGATAAGGTTGGAATTTTTATATTTGTATATATGCTCATATCTGTTATTATAGTTCAGTTGATGATGGACTTTTATGGATGCCACTGATGCCATAGAGAGCGTTCCAGGCTTTCGGGCGGTCCCTTTCGGGGCCCACAGATTTTATTAAGAGAGATTTGCAAGGCTGTATATATTGACCAAGTTTCTATTTTATTCTCTCCTATAATTTCCTCCCGCATCCGCTAGATGTCACTACGAACCATATTTACTCACGTGTAACATCTAAAAGTACCTATATAGAGAGGGTCTCTAATGAGTCGCAGTTAGATACGAAATTTGTTACCATAGTGCACTAAATTCGAGCCGAGCTCATCAAACGGCCGTTTAATGTCAGTACATTTCTCAACAAATATTTATTCTGCAAAGGCATTATTTTGTATGGTCTGTCTTATATTTCCTGACCATCCCATCAGTCCATGTCTGTTTCTTTTATCACTTTGTCTTCTCTTTCCGTTGCTCATACTAGCACACGGACGTCCTCCGATCCCTAAAACACCCTTACTAAATTACATACGTTTAACTCTTCCAATATTAAAGATGCATAATCCGAATTAACGCGCCTAAGTTACTATTTCTCTGGCTTCGGGGGTTAAACAAAATATCTGATTCGAGTCGATGAACCCATCGATCAAAGCTCAGAGTGATCAGATATCGATTTTTGAAAATTTCCCGAGATATGTAATGTTTGGCGGCCTGGCAAATATTCTTTAATCCGAGGGTCTCTGACCATATTGCGGATGAAGATGGATAACTCTAAAATCAATTTGCTTTGGGTGTTAATTATTTGACAATCCGTCCAAAATGTTGGGCCAATTTTATACTATAGTTGACAGTGGTTAACGTTATTGTTAGACAATTAATCGATTTTGATAAATGAAGCGGCATTTCAAGAATTGTTGTTGTCGTTGGAATCTGATGATATAGTTCTCTATGATAACCGAGATGTTAATAAGATGAATATATATATATATATATATATATATATATATATATATATATATATAGCTATATACATTGTATATATATAGTTGTCCATGATACCCATCCCATTGCCATCCGAATATTACAATTCAGTCAATTTATTTTTCATAGTTTCTGAAACAAAATCATATTTTACCGATAAGTACTTTACATTATACCCGCTCAAATTAGGATATCGAGAAATAGTCCACTGCATTTATGAGATAATAATGACAAACGCGGAACCAATCGCAACTGAAGTTTACTTCTCATGAATAAGTACATAAAGCCACAATCAAAAAAATTACATCAAAAGAAAGGAAATTTCATGGCCAATAAGACACAATGAAATACATTGTGAATGAGAAGAAACATGAGGATATATGAGGAATATGATAGATTGTGTGTTTTCCCCAAAATCGGACTTGTGAACATTGTCACTGTTATAGTATATATTGGTATATCTGGTATTTATCCCCAGGGGCCTGTGATTTGAAGCAAGAAGGGTGCTCTCTCTGAAATACAAAACTGACTATTAACTATTTCTGTCGATTCGTTGGGGGTGATATTATTCTTCCCATTATTCTGAAGAGAATGTGGTGCTTTTATCATCAAAATTAAAAACAGTTCCATTCTTAAGATTTTGTACTGGAATACTACGTCCTGAATATATATAATTGAAGAATGTTGAGGCCCCATGAGTGTGATATCAGACCACAGTCATACATGGGCACCCGGACCAAGCAGAGTATGATGCATCTGATCATAAGTGGAAATTTGCACAATGATTACAATGTCCCAGAATAGAGGCAATCTGGTCGTCACTGGATTCTGTTACATTGGTTGTCAGAGAATGTTCATGGTAAAGTATGGTCACGCATCGCTGTGCATTCTGCTGCACTGTTCCAGGATAATGGATATGGGTAATCTGGTAAGAATATAATAGAGACCTTCGCAACATCACGATTTGCGATTACGGATATGGACATTATCCTAACAGTTTACGGCTAAAAAATCGATCATTACACACGGGGTTATTCTGTGAGACAAAATATACCCCACCCAGTTTAATTATGTGCAAATGTTGAATGGTGAGCTACCGGTCCTGCTTGGGGTTCTCTAAGATAATCCGCGTGGTGTATAACACACAGATAAGAACATTTATCTCATAATTTGGCCATAAAAGCAGTTTCATAATTATCGGTAATAGATACGTTTAATATCAGCGCGTGCGATGACGTCACGGCGTTCTTCAAATAACTTGCGATCGCTGTAGTTTATGATTGTTGTTTTCGATGAATATTTCGCGTTGCTTCGGGTTTATTTGATCATGTGATAAAAGGTATCTCACACTCGTCCTATTTTATACGTAATTTATCAACCTCGTCCTCTAAATTCTATTTGAGCCTCGGTAAACCTCGGCGCAAATCGAATTTAGTGAACTCGGTTGATAAATTCCGTATAAAATAGAAACTCATGTGAGATCCTCTATTTATTATATGACTCATTATTTTCACTAAATACCACTATCGTTTGGTGATGGTTTTCTGATAAATCGTGATCCGATTCCATATATAGCATGCGATTCCTAATCAGAACGAGGCTCCTGACCTATTTTAAATTGATACATTTCTTCTTAAAATTGTTGTTGATTAAATTAGATTCATTTATTAAATTTGAATTCAACTTATTACCTTTTTTCGCAATAAAATTTCGGAGGTTAGTTGTAATAATTAAGTTCAGTTGGTCATATAATAAACATATTATTACTGCAGTGAAGTGATCTGAGTCTCCACATCACGTGTCGTTGAGAATGTGATCTCACGGATCAGACTCGTAGCCTGCGCAGCTCGTCTAATCCGGGATCTCACCTGTTCAACTCGACGTCATATGGAGACTCAGATCACTTCACTGTAGTCATAATCTCTATGGATCTGAAAGATCACTTTTTCTATCAAATATTTGTGTAACTGAATAGAGTGGGGTATATGCCTTCTCGCCAATTAACATGCATCATATGTAAGTTATGACGGTGTCCACCTTACGATAATATATACGATCCGTAATCGTAATAGTGACTTTGCGAAAGGTCTCTATTGTCATTGCTAGATACGTGAAGGCCACACATTTTAATGACATTGCTGTTCGCGTAAAGCTACTTCTCTTATAATTAACCATCGAAATAAGGATACCTAAACCATACGGATATCCTAGATATAGTCAGAGACAAGTTCACAACGTCCCGGTTTCGGAGTATGTACAATACACCATCGTGTGTGACATTGCATTGCCTTCCAGTCCAACGATACATGTAAATTAGATACAGCCAGAGAAAGTGTCATACCACGGAGTATATACCGGTATGTTTATATCTGGTCATCACTCAAAATTAGCAATTTTACTACTCAGTCCCTATATCGCTATGCCTCTATATCTGATCAATCCTAGAATAGATGCATATATACGTTCCGGGTACATTAAATGGTTTAAATGCATGGTTGTATGTTAATGTTATGTGTGGGTGTTGTTTGGAATATGAGTGATTTGCATGGTCGCTGATTTAGACCATCATTCACACTGGACATGCACACAGGCCTTATAGCACAGGGGGCTGTAACGCGCTCCGCTGTCCGCCCCCTTTTGCACTGCCCATATACGCCGCCTATATATACGCGCCTTCTTCGCGTTAATGGAACATTATATAGACAATGTTCCATTAACGCGAAGAAGGCGCGTATATAGAGGCGACATATATGGGCAGTGCAAAATGGGGGTGGACAGCGGAGCGCGTTACAGGCCCCTGTGCCTTATAGATACCACTACTCTGGGCAATAATGAAGTACCGGATAACAGAATCTGCGGATACTGTAAGGTACCCCGTCTCCGTATATCAGGGGCTTGTTAATAAATATATAGTTAACCTGCAATCAAGTTCCCGGACATCGCTGTTCTATTTGGCAATCTGACCAACAGCTTTCTGAATACGGGCACTATAATGATCCAAGTTAAGCTACCGGTAACCTGCCAATCATATATGCATGTCCATTCGTGTGTATATAAATTATACTGTACATTAATAGCCTTGTTTGCTCATTTATTTCAAAACAAAACCTCATTTTTCAACAGATCTATACGAGGAGCTGGCAAATCAAAGGGTACGATAGCTAAAACAATGGCCAACATATAGTGACGGCCAGATGATACAGGTATACGATCCTAACATGTTTCGTCTCCCTTGATTTGTATTAACTTTGGACACCGTTTACAAAAGCAGATTAGTATATATTATCGTGGCCGGCAGATGACGCCCATCATTTTGCAACGAAACCTGATATTTTTCAGGATTGACTCACTGACAAATAGGGGTCATATCGTCGGATACTCGCACGGAGTCACGTGGCGGCTATTAGCTCGGGGGGACAGATCAGAGATACCCTAAAACAAAGAAATATTATGCGACTGTAACCTTGTTTTATGAATTATATTACTGATACGTACTTATAATAGCAACTCAGTGATGAAAAAACATGATTGTGTCAACTAAATAACTTCAACCGTTATAATCTCCGACTTCAGAAGGAGAGCGGCGATGCCTTACATAAACTTTATGGTTAATGCACACGATTCAAACTTGAGATAAGCTATTTTTAAAGTAGTCAGTGTGTCACGGACACACGTATATCGGTGCTGTGATCTCCATAAGCGGCTACCATGTTTTTATATCCATGCTCAATTGTTGCCAATTAAAAATGTTCTATCTCCAATCGCCCGTATTCGCAAAATACCGAAAAATTACAACATTAGTAAATAGCGGTACTTTTTCGTAACAACATCAATATGCTCTACCATGCAGCGCCATAGCAATTCACCAGGACCTACTAACATCATAGAAAATTAGCAGCATACAGGGCAACTTAAACAATGGTGTTATTATGTATAGGCTAATATTGGGTATCCAGGGGTGTTTTAATATATAGCCCAATGTGGGGGTGGGGGTTTACCATTTAAACCTTTCTATACTTCATACTCATTGACGACTATAGTTACTTGCGCCAGTCCATACTGGACGCAAGTAATGTTTTCGGTCCGGATCTTTGTCTGTCCTTCCGGGAATATGTTACGTCATGACCGAGATAACGGAAGCAGAAAAAGAGGCAACGCGCATGCGTTGTTGTTCCAGTAATTTGTATGAAGCGTTGAAGTTGGAAATTTATGCATTGTTATCTGGTTTTATTTTGGTAATAAATGAACAATATTGAAAAATTTCAAAAAGTTCAAAAATTTCAAAAAGTTCAAAAATTTCAAAAAGTTCAAAAATTTCAAAAAGTTCAAAAATTTCAAAAACTTCAAAAATTTCAAAAATTTCAAAAAATTCACAAATTTCAAAAAATTCACAAATTTCAAAAAAATTAGTAATTTTTTATAGGCGCCAAATTACCATCCAAGACGTATACTCTTATAAACTGCGGGTCAGTCCTAGTAACGCGCACGTCAACGCGTTTGAAGTTTTTGAAGTTTTCAATGCAAATGTCACTTTAACATTATCCCACAGTGAGTGCCTAGTGTTACTTTAACATTCATCCATAGTGAGTGCCTTGTGTCACTTTAACAATCATCCCCCGTGAGAGCCTATTGTCCCTTTAATATTCAAATACTGAGTGCATTTTGTCCCTTTAATATTCATGGCGGAAGCTGCCCATCGTTCAGCGAGGTCATCACGTGATATACATGTAGATAATACATCGTTCACATGGAGAGACTTCGTTCAGCGAGCGCAGTGTGTCACTTTAACATTCAAGACTGAAGCTATCCCCATCAAGGTCCTCACGTAATATACATGTAGATAATACACCATGCATAGGAGTGGCCTAAATCTGATAGTTGGTTAACAGGTGAAAAACACTACCTGTAATTAGATCGGATAGAGTTATCGTTCCTAATATGCAGCCAACTGGGGTCCATATCATCATAACAGGGATATTATGTTCGTACACACAACTATTTCAGCGATGGATGAACAGAGATTTGATATCTAGATTGTTTTTATCGATCTCTCAAACGAGGGGCCAGCACCCGTGGTTCAAACTGTTGTTGGCAAGATACCACACAACATGCCAAAATGTGTGATGGGCGCAAGTATAGGCAGCTCCAGTGAGTGCATTCTAGTTCAATTATGAAATGCTCAGATAATAAGATCATATGTCGTTTATTGAGTTTATTATCTGAATATTTTCCGACTATGAATAGGAAATCTCCTGCACTGGTTGGTATTGTCTTTGTATATGTCTGTCGTCTGCTCACTTTTCCTGAACACCTCTCCAGATGAACAATAAACCATTCCATTATATTCTTTTATAACTGAGTGGGATAATTCATTTAGCATGCAAATGTTTAAGATGGCGCCAATTTTTCATACTGCCAGTATTCTCATTTCTTCAGATCTGTCAACTAGAAATATATAGGATGAATTTAATTAAAGATCGTCTGTCTCTTTCTAAGTTCTGGTATATAGCTTCCAGCGTATGCAATAAAAAAATATATGAGTCGAAGACATCTGTCAGAAAACGTTTCTACTAATTAATATTGATTTTATATTGATGTGTTCTTAGTATATAATTAATGCGAACCAATTGGGACAATTTTTGTGACTAATTTTAGACAGTTCGTCATGAGAAATTTCGAAATAAAATAAATATTAATTGATAGAAGCGTTTCGGGACAGGTGTCTTGTATTCATATTTATTATTTTGCACCCAGGAAACTATCTAACACGTGTTTTTATAGGAAGAGATAAATCATATTTAATAACCTATTAGCAGCACCACTCAAATTGAAACTTATAATGCTGATAGTACACTTTCTTGTCTCTGAGTTCAAATGTATTCATCTTTGTAGAAACCAATTGTTTTTTGTTGTGATAACCAGGACGTGTCGCTTTGGAAGATGTGTCGCCAGAAACAGTAACATCCTGATCATGAACCATTATGTGCATTATTTACTTGTCATGGATGTTCAGAGAATCCATTTTTGTGGACGAATTAGTTTTTATTGGATAAGATATAATGTATAGAAGATTTAATGTATAGAAAATGTAATGAATATGAGATTTAATGTATACTACATTTAAAGATACATTATCCGATGGAGGTCAACATATTTGATTCGAGTCAAGGAACCCACACACCAAAGCTCAGAGTGATCAGATATCGGTTTTTGAAATTTGTTATTTCCCGAGATATGTAATTTTTGGTGGCCTGGCAAATAATCGACAAGCCGACGGTCTCGGACCAGCTTGCGGATGAAGATGGACAACTATAAAATTAAGTGGCTTTGGTTGTTAGATATTTGACATTCGGCTAAATTTCGTTGAACAAAATACAATAACAAGTTTTGGGCAATTGTATACTATATAGTTGACTGTGGTTAGCATTATTTTTGGGCAATTACTCGATTCTCATAACTGAAGCGACATTTCAAAAAACATTGTTGTTGTTGGAATTTGATGATATGGGGACCATCGAATCGGATTGAGTACCTTCTTGTATAGAAGCTTTAATATACAGAACAGTTAATGGAAACATACGAAACTGAGACAACTTTTGATAACTTCTAACTTCGCTCGCGAAGAAATACCAGAATGTATTGCATACCCATTGGTTTATTTTTTGCGAAATACAAAAAAATAGTCTTATTTCAAAACGTTCAATAAAAATATTTGTCTTGTCCTTTAAAATTGCAAAGTATTAACATTGACATTTCAATCTATGGAACCAACATATGTGGCGAATAGTTACTTAAGAATCGTTAGGGCTGTGACAATTCATCTTGAATTGAAAACACTCCCCATACGAAAGTATCCCCAGACACTAATTTTCATCAAAATCCCGTGATACTCGGGCGCTTGTCCTTGAAATGACCCGATTTCAAGGTCAAGGTCACGTCTCACGGGCAAATTAACAGGCCCGTGCCACTCTACGGCCGAAAGTACTCCCACATACCAAGTTTCATCGAAATCGGCTCGGCCGTTTTCGAGTCCATCGCGAACACACAGACAGACAGACAGACACACAGATTTCCCAAAATATATAATAGACTAGAAGGTGACCCGACTTCGTCCGGGCTTTGACCTTGAATTGTCCATTTTGAAGGTCAAGGTCAAGTGGGGTCACGATTTGACCAGTCCAAAACACTGCCCGGACAAATGTACCCGACAAACGTGCCCGTCGAAATCCATCCGGTTTTACCCGATTTGATCTTGAATTGATCATTTTGAAGGTAAAGGTAAGGTCGGGGTCACGACTCGACCCGTCCAAAACACTCAGTGGACAAAAGTAACCCCACGTATCAAATTTCGTCGAAATCCCATCAAAATTGGCGACATGACCTTGAATTGACCCGATTTCAAGGTCAATGTCACGTCGCACGGGCAAATGAATATGCTTATGAGACTCCCCGTACGAAAGTATCCCCACATACCAAGTTTCGTCGAAATCCCGTGATATTCGGGCGTTTTATCTTGAAATGACCCGATTTCAAGGTCAATGTCACATCGCACGGGCAATTTAATAGGTTTATGCCACTCCCCGGCCTTATGTATCCCCACATACCAAGTTTCATCGAAATCCCGTGATATTCGGGCGTTTGACCTTGAAATGACCCGATTTCAAGGTCAAGGTCACGTCGCACGGACAAATTAATAGGCCCATGCCACCCACCGGCCGAAAATACCCCCACATACCAAGTTTCATCGAAATCGGCTTGGCCGTTTTCGAGTTCATCGCGAACACACACACAGACACACAGACAGATCTTCCAAAATATATAATAGACTAGCCGATGAGCCCGACGTTGTCCGGGCTATTCAAAAACCAAATTTCGAGTCGACAGCTTATGAGCCCGACGTTATTCAAAAACCAAATTTCAAGTCGATAGCTCCACCCGTTTCCGAGATATGGTCTGCGCATGCGCGAAACTGGCGTCGCACGGGCTCGGCGACCCGATAAAATTCGTATCCGGGGCAAGACACATTGACATACCAAATATCAAGTCGATAGCTCCACCCGTTTCCGAGATCTCGTCTGCGCATGCGCGAAGCGGGCGCCGCACGGGCTCGCCAATACGACAACGTTCACCGCCTGGTCAAACTACACACACGTACCAAGTTTCGTCCCGATCGGTCGAGAATCGTAGATTTGTATAAATGACAGACAGACAGACAGACAAAAAAACAAACAAACAAACAAACAGAGGTCTTCAAAATATATATGAGACTAGCCGATGAGCCCGACGTTGTCCGGGCTATTCAAAAACCAAATTTCAAGTCGATAGCTCTACCCGTTTCCGAGATCTGGTCTGCGCATGCGCGAAGCTGGCGTCGCACGGGCTCGGCGACCAGACAAAATTCGTATCCGTTCAAGATACATTCACATACCAAATTTCAAGTCGATAGCTCCACCAGTTTTCGAGATCACGTCTGCGCATGCGCGAAGCTGGCGTCGCAGGGCTCGGCGACCCGATAAAATTCGCATCCGGGTCAAGATACATTCACATACCAAATTTCAAGTCGATAGCTCCACCCGTTTCCGAGATCTCGTCTGCGCATGCGCGAAACGACAAAAGTATCCCTAGCTATCGAATTTCGTCGAAATCCGCCAGTATTACCCGATTTGATCTTGAATCGACCATTTTGAAGATCAAGCATCACAATTTGACCCGTCAAAAACACTTCCCGGACAAACGTATCCTTAGGTATCAAGTCTGACGGGCATCTCGGTAGGGACGAAATTTGTTGGCATCCCCATCCACACCAACACCCCAAAAATGGTGGAAATCGGCCCAGCGGATACCGAGATACAGGTTCAATGTCATTTAAAAGGTCAAGGCCACGCCGCACGGGCATCCGGGCGTGACGAAATTGCTCAGCTACTGAAACTACACCACATACCAAATTTGGTGGAAATCGGCTCAGCGGAGACCTTGAGTTCAAGGTCATTTGAAGGTCAAGGTCACGCCGCACGGGCAAACGGATATGCCCATGTTACTCCTCGGGTCAAACTACATACCCGTACCAAGTTTCGTCAAAATCGGTTAGCCGTTTCCGATTCCATCGCGGAAACACACACACATACATACACACACACCCACACGCACAGACCACAAACTTTCCTCAAATATATAATAGATTCTTTATGGAGGTCAAGTTTAAATTGATATCGTACTCCCATGTTTCTGTTCGTCAGATACAGACTCGAGTATGTAGGAGCCTCGATACCGGTATATTTCTAAAGGATAGCTATAAAAGGCCTCTGAATATTGACATGAGCGCGTACATCGCAACACATATCTAGCAAAATGCCACTTTAAGTGAGATGTCTTTCAACAGAGGTCAAGGTCGTTTTATGGTCAAGGTCAAGGTCATATAAGCCCCCCACATCAACTTGACAACAAATTTGGTTGAGGCTTAATTCCAACTTGTCCAACGAAGGCGACCCATGTTATGATGGACATATAATTTGACTTCCTCGCATCCACCACTGCTCACAAATGATTTCAAATAATAAGCCGCGTTCCGATGTTGAGTGTGAATACCTGGCAGCCAGCCAATACTATTCGCGCGACATACAACCGTGAAAAAATCCCCCTTGTTAGGGTAGATTGGTTCAATCATTTATCTCGAAGGAATTGATAAGCCGCTGATATGTCTGTGAGGCCAAATCGTTGCGAGACGGGAACTTATTGAATATGTTGTCCGCCTATTAGGGGGATTTTTCGCTAAGCAATTTGTCCGGAGGAAAATTACACGCAGCTAAGGCGGGATCGTTATTACAAAACACCACAAGTAAACATCGGCGCAACACACGATGTCGTGCTATACATTGTTGGAAAGGGTACATCCTTGGCTATTCAACTGTGGTAATTTGATTCTGAAGCAGGCACGTTTGCTTGTGCTATTTTCGCATATATCTTTTGCGAAAACGGTTATAAATGCAACCAAGTCTAGTATACTGATGTGAAATCAGTGTTTTCTGCGGAGACCAATTTTTTCTGGATTCGAGCCCACAACACCAAATGACGCAAATGACGTCATGGACCATGTCATGACGTCTTCGCTGATTTTATTCAGCTAACCAACGAAATTGGTCAAACGAAACTAATCTATAGGCCAAAATCACGTAGGAATTGTTCAGAAAAACTAAAGTTGTTAATTTTATAACCATCCCGTTGGTCCACTTCCGATTCTGTGTCACCGTTTCTTTTTGGGATATTATTGTTCCCATGATTCTATGCGAAAGCGAAGCGGAAGTCACGTGATTTTTAACCCATTTTTCTTGTCCGGATTTTCATCACGTCGAAATGCTGTTTCATGGTATTGTAAAAATTAATGACGTCATTCACGCCTAAACTTGAAAAGCAACAACGCGCCTGCGGCGCGTTGTGGTTGCTAATATTTATTCTACATTTTCTCATCGACAAGACTTACCAGATTCACGCTCATTATAATGTGTTTTAATCAACATATCCTCATAGAAATAGGTACATATGGGGCGTAAATACTCACATAGGTTCATATTTGGCTTATAGTTGATTAAATAAGTCCATATTATATTGAGCGTATACCCGCGCGATATTTCGTTGAGTGGTGCAATGAATACACACTATAAAGTGGTAAGTCGCGTCGATGAAGAAAAAGTAGATTAAGTAGTGTCAAAATGAGCTTATTTCATATTGAAATAGCAACTATACGGGCTTAGTTCCAAACACGCTCTTCACGGGCTTAAAACGCAACATTCAAAATAAGCCCGTATTATGCTTATTTCCACGAGAACAGGCTGCGGCCAACGCCATTGAACGTACTAAAGGTTATAAGTTCACGATGGGCTTATTTCAGAATCAAATCAGTCCAATGTGAATATTTAGGTCCAATATGAACCTATTACACTAGGATGTGTTGAAATATAAGACGAGGTAACGATCTGTAAGATGACACAAATTCCAACCACCTGCGTGACCTTATCAAGCAATGGCTAAACTATATATGGTAAGTTATTCACACCCAGACGCCTGTGTTGTTCAAGAAGGGCTATGGTTCAGTTTGTCATGTAACCTGACTCGATCGGTTGATTGTATCAAACGTTACAGGCATCGGAATAGAAACATTTCTGGTCGGCCATTTAACGGATACAGCTCATGCCGTTCGCCGTATATTCTAAAACGACGAAACAATTATTTACCAAATTTAATATAAAATCTTATTTCAAAATTTGTTCTCGGATCATATTGCAATTTCTGAATAATTCACAACAGTGAACCAATCATGCAAACGTGTTTTCAACACGAGTTTCATAGAAGGAAGTGTTTGTTGTCTTCTGGATTGTAACACAATTGGCTTTGAAGATTCAAGAAATTAGTGCCACACTGAGATCCGATGGAAGTGTGATATTTTTTAAACTGAACTTTGTGGTAAAGTGTTTAAAACATTTATGGCTGGTGAAATAGTGAAAACAACTAGTCAACAAGAGCATTGGATACATGTCGTATTCACAGCACCATGTCACAAAAGGTGCCGTGCCATTACGGTGCCAATCAACCTGTCACCAAGTATTATGAGACCAAAATATACAATTTGCCGATGTTCAAAACCATGAAAACAGCAATCAAATTGTCTTGTTGTCTCTGAATGGAACATGTTTCTGGAAAAATTATAAGATGCTCTCATCTGTAATCAAATATCGGACATTTGTGTTGAGTCCGTTACTTGTCTACATTGCGAAGAAGAGCCAGAATTTGATAATGTATGTACCCAGTTAGAAAAAAATTGTGCTTAAAAATTATCGAAATATTTGTCATTCCTTATACAATGAGAATAATGAGAAATATAGTATGCCTACTAGCTGATGTACCCGCCGTTGCGCGGGCCAAGTGTGGCAAAATTAAATAGTTCGTAATAAATTAAGAACTGACGTTTGATAAAACTCCCCTAATCATTTCACCGGGCTTGGTTCACGGTATTATGAATGACAGAATAAACGCAAGCTTTCGCTGTCCCGATAAGGTCATGTATAAAGAGCGTTAGAGTCGAACTTTGTCCAAATGCGGTAAATATAAAAATCGTTTATGTCGTGTTATTCCGTTCGGTAATGCGGAATGACGCCATAACGTCAAAATGCGACGTCGGTCAGCCTCGGGACCTTTCCCAAGTTATCCGAGGAGTCGAAATACATATATATCCAAAATTTCATCGCAAACGATGCAGAATTGTGGAAGTTATTCGACTCAGAATATTTTCAAGATTTCCTATTATATGCAATATGTTCTCTATCTCCGCAATCGGTCCAGAAATGTGAATGTTCAGCCTTCATCGTTTAACATTCGACTGCACATATTTTCACAAGTTCCTGTATACAATGTACACAGAGAATATTCTTGAAATTGCCAACACTATCTCTCTCCCTCCCATCTCTATCTATCTTTCCTCTCTCTCCCTCTGTGTCAATTTTCTCTTTCTATATATATATATATATATATATATGCATATATATCTCTATCTCCATCTCCCTTTCGATCTATCTTTCTCTCCCCCTCTATCAATTTCTTTCTCACGCGCTATCCCCCCTCTCTCTCTCTCTCTCTCTCTCTCTCTCCATCCCCCCTCTCTCTCTCTCTCTCTCTCTCTCTCTCTCTCCCCTCTCTCTCTCTATATATCTCTCTCTATATAATAAACGACGTTGAACTTATTGTCTGATAACTACTCGCCAATGAGTTAGTATGTAGAAAGGGTTAAAGTAATTGTTCTCTAGTTGACCTTACGTTTCTGGCGTGCCAGCACCCGTGGGACAGCCGCTTCTTTTACTTGGACAACACCTCGTTCTGGATGATGATCATTGTTTATATGGCATGGACATTACTAATCCTTAAAGGGGAAACCATCTTCGATATGAAACGCCGCGTAACGCCTGTATTCTCTCGTTGCATTTTAGATCATGCCATGAATCGCTACTCTTTAGCTACGCATGCAGAGATCACACTCCATCCGTTCAATATACACGTACGTGGGAACTGCTTGGTGTCCAGGTGGGGAACTTTATGACATTCAAAAACAATGCATGTTTTATCTTTTGTAGTTAATATCCGTTCCTTCACAATGTATTTCACAGTAGGTGAAGGTCCCAGTTCGAGATTGCATGATTTAGGTGACTTTTTGTGCCATTTTGCTATGCGCGCTTATACAATCATGGAATTTCTTCTGGGTAATTAATTCTATGTTCAATGCGATATTGGATCACAAAAAAAAGCATGCAATCTCGAGCTGGGACCACTCCTTAATGTGAAGTAGATTACAGAGGAACAAGTTTTAGCAAAGAAATATATTCCCTGTCTGTTTTGTTCAATGTTAAAAAGTACCCTGTCACGACGGGTTAGAACATGAAAAAGTTCTCAGGTTTTATTGGTGGAATATGATCTGTATGGGCGTAGCTAGAGAAGATATTCATGGAATGATATATAGACTATAATTGGATTTATATGACAACCACGTTGTTGAGATAAATATAGAATGTGATTTTGGGTGAACTTTTATTAATTTTCAGTGGATAATCATTCAGCAGTAATCATCAACACATCTTCTGCATGTCGACGCGTTATCTGAAACGAAAGAATCAACATTATTACGATATCATGATACCAATCGTAAATTGAATTTCCCAAAACGCATGCATTTCTTGTATGTTTTACTCCGAAGCTGATTGCTGGCCCAGTCTTCGCTCCATCGTTTGTATTAATGTACAAGACTAATATATGAGTATACCATATGCAGTACGTATATTACATGTTTTACAGTCTAGACATTATATGAAGTACCTATATATAATCAAATAACCACTTTACATATATTCAATTCAATGCTTGAAACAATTATATACATGTATACAATGCGCCCCCCTACATAGATCCCACTCCCCACCATTATATATTTAAGTACCTATACCCGTCCGAACGACCACTTTATTTAGATCCGCTTCAATATGTATCAAAATGCTTGTATGTTTACATATATATATTGTAAACCCCCCCCCCCCCCATAATATATTTAAAACGTCCATATTTACCAAAACGACCAATTCACTTATATTCGCTTCAATTTCTGCATTAGTGTATGTGCTTTATTAATATTAAGGTATCATATTCAAAAAATCCAGAATATACATAAGGTACGGAGTAGCAATACCTGATCAATTAACCACTTTATTCATATAGCTCTTGGTATAATGTACATGCATATTCAATTTACGTATATCTAATACAAGCAGCAATTAGTTCACAGCCAGAATAAATAGGATTTAATATGTATAATACGCCGTGTATCCATATCTAACCAAACGACCCTTAACTTAGTATACCCGTTCCCATGATTTTACTAAATTATATTTGATGTGCTCACAGCTTTGTTACAAAGTAGTTATGAACCTCGGTTTGCCATATTGACGCATGCTTTGATCAATTAGCAATGGAAACCCATTCATTTCTGAAGTGGCGACCGGCGCATGCAATACTTCTCATAATGACCATGTATTGGTAATGATAAATTAAATAATTGAATTGAATTGAATTACCGATATATACTAGTTTTTCCCTAAAAACGATTTAAGAATTGTCAACCTGAAATATTTTTTCGCGATTTGTTGAGTGCTACTTATCAACTTGAGACGGGGTTTCTCGTCGTGATTGCAACGTGCATATTGGTGCTTGCATGTATACGTTTATATAAGTTTATCGCATATTATTCTGTAATCTAATTTAATTACTGCTGTATATAAACATGCATATGTATATGAAATGAACAATGATGAATGTGATAGCCAAATGTGTGTATATAGTGTATAATTATAGGGTATACGTGTTTCACTGTTACAATAAATCAATAAATCAATTATAGTAGCCCCCCCCCCCCCCCCCACCATGTCTGTGCTAAATAAGAAAATCGCTCGGACATTTTGGTACTGTATAATTATCACGGTGGGGAATCACCTAGTTTCGAGTTGATGAGTATTACGCACTCAAAATGACTGAAGCGAACGCAAACGCGACCAGAAACTAGGAAACATATAGTAAACTATGATAATGATATATTACATTGTATTTTGGCAGCATCGAGCATATGCTATACTCTGTTACCTCGTTTGTCTACAAACTCACATTTATTTGTTTAAACATTCTGACCAAAGTTGCCAGTCGAATGATTCTCCCACAAGGACTTCTGAATTCTACGAACCTCCGATTGGAAACTTTGGTCAGAATGTTATAGAAAAATGTTATAGAGTATTTCGAACACATAATGTATCAACTTGTTTTTGAAATAAAATAGCATAATCTCGTAACAGTCAAAATGCTATGTTTTGTGTCAGTTCCTCATTTATTATTTTATTATGTTTTCATGCGTTTTCGTATTTTGAATGCGTTGTACTCACTAACTTTGAAACCACGTGATTCCCCACCGTGTATATGTCGCGATAGACTCGATAATAGACTCATATAAACTAAACCAAACTGTCTTTACTGTTGCTATACGTAAGTTAAATTGTTAAACGTCGCCTGTTTGTTGTGGTTGAAATTTTGACGCGCTGTACACTGAGAAAAACGGTTAGTCAATATGACTAACTTATGTTAATCAAAGTTTTGTTATCAGACTGATTAACTTGGGTTAGTCATATTGACTAACTCGGAAAGTTAGTCATAATGGACATATTGTTGTTAGTCATAACGACTAAGACAAGTTTAGTCAAAATTATTAGGACTGATTCAATCTGATTGACTTCTCTTAGCCACAGGGACTGTGAACATGTAATTTTGAGGAACTATTGTGTAAATTAATCAAAGACTCAACCAGATACTGCAATATCCAGAATCAGAGACCAGGTTGAAAGCATGCCAATCTTTCAATTAATTCTCAGAAATTCAGATTTCAGTACTGGTATGTTGAGATGTGTAACAATGGTTTCTGGTATAGGTCTATGTATAGCTTGGTTCATTTCCGGGATGGCTGTGATGTTTATGAACTAGAACCTGTTATCCAAATATTGTAGCCTTTGATCTGTTATATATGCCATAATCTCGGATCACATTAGTTTCTTTATAGATTGTACATAATTACGATACAATGGATGCTAAACATTTAACAATTATATTAAACATAATTTAAGGCAATGTTGTAATATAGTTATTATTCACGTAACTTAGTCACCATGACTAAGGCCAGAGTTAGTCATATATAGTGACTTGTGGGAGTGTATGGTTAGTCCAAATGACTCCAAAATGCTTGTGACTAATCATAAGTTAGTCATATTGACAAGATTGGATTTCCAGTGTACCATGCAGTATATAGTCGTTGCAAATTGGTGTAATGTAACCAAAATGGTACTAACATTACTGCTACAAACGGAATATCGTTAGAAATAAACAATGCAAGCAAGCTTATATTGGGTGGTCAATGTGCGGATAGTGGCACATTCTAATAATTTTAGCCCGCAATTCCTTTAGCAAGGAATCAAGTGGCATGCAAAACCAGTCTCGTTCTGAGAAAAGACTAAAATAGAGCTGTCATACTTTTACACTCACCAATCATCTGCAGAGCATCCGGAACTTGATGCGCTAGACGCTGAACTAGTACCGTCAATACAACTGCGTCTCTCACGGTGCTACAAGCAGAGGAAATATAGTACATTTAATATGGGAGCAGGGGCGTGGCTGCACGGTTTCTTATATGGGGTGTCATATTCTACTATAAACTGAGGACGAATTGTCGATTTTTTTTATTACAAAACATCAACAAAACACACTGAAATGTACTCAATCCGATCAGACCGTCCCCATACCATCAAGATGCAACAATAAAAACATTTCTTCAAAATACGCTTTGGTTATCAGAATCGATTTATTGAAACAAAATAATGCTAACCACTGTCAACTATGGTATCAAATTTCCCAAAACTTGTTATTTATCAACATTTTATTCAACAAAATTTGGCCGTATTATCACTAAAGTATCACGAAATTTGAGAGTATTACCACTTGATTTTAGAGTTATCCATCATCATCCGCAATTTTGTCCGAGGCCCTCCGTTTGACCACGTGTCTCTGGACCACTTATAATTACACATATCGAGAAATAACAAACTTCAAAAATCGATATCTGTTCACTCTGAGCTTTGACAGGTCGGTTCCTCGACTCGAATCAAATACGTTTTACTCCCGAAGCCAAATAAATAGTAATTTCGGAGCGTCTGATCGGATTGAGTACCGTTAAGTCAACAAATGGGACGCGAAACTAACATCGGCTTCTATACGGAATGTGATGATGTTTCACGTAACTGTGCGTTGTTTGCCAAATAAATAAAGACTTATTGGCGTATTTAATGTCGTATATTTAATGACATAACTTTTCAAAGTATTCATTCATTATAGTTTGTTAGAAAAATATTGGAACCCATTGCATTTTGAGACGTAGCGTACGTAACGTAAACAGACGACAAACCGGAAGTCAAAGGTCACCTGGTACTATTTCCTGTTATTAAACGAACGTTTAATATCACAATTTATAGCTTGGGTTTATTGAATGGAATAAGGGTAGGATCGTGTAATAAATATAATTTCCAACTGCACCACATTGAATCAGACCGAACTTCTCTAGTCCGGGACTTGCACCCATTGGGTTAGAAGACTCCAACTCAGGCTTTCATAAGTTCGAAATTCAAATATTCAACCTCTAGCGCCACCGAATATGGTTGGAAAGTTTTCGAGCTAATGACCAGTTTACTCCAAATATTTAACCAGAAGTAACAAATTGTTCGACTTTTTGGTCTAAAAACGGCATATTTAATGCTAGTTTAGGGTATGAAATTTCCTTTTGTTGAAAACTGCATTCTAAGTCAGGAGGGGTGGGGAACTCATCAAACAGCCCTGTTGTCACGCCTCTATCAAAATGGTATCGTATCAATATTAACGGCTCCGCCATTATTTCATATTATCATATTATATACCATAGGAAATAGGAAGCTTATTTTCGATCTGGTCTGTACTGCCAGTTTATTGTTCTCAATTGAAGAGAAATAATACTATATCACATGAAACCCCTATTATATCTTTAAAAAACCCATTACATATATCCTTATATGTCACTAGTTATAAATTGTTAAATATATCAATTGGCTCCGCCCCCCCAAAGTCAGCGGTGCGTCTTCACATTGATTCAGACGGATTAATACTATTTCGAAAACCCGAGCATGACACCATATATTTCAAAATGATTGCTTTGTTCTTTAAAGTTAAATTATTGTCTAACTTTGTTGTACAACGAAAATAGACACAAAACAGTGAGGCAAATTGGGGGACTGTATTTTATATCGCCAGCCCCAGAGCGCAATACTGTCGTATGCGGCTGTGAAGCGCCTCAGCCAGCGCTGTAAACATATGCATTTGGCAATTTCTTTTAAGATTTTATGGGGAGGTTATTTATGGCAGAGGTTTTTAAAGGGAGAGGTTATTTATGGCAGAGGTTATTTATGGGAGAGTTTATTTATGGGGGAGGTTATTTATGGGGATGTTATTTCCGGTCGAGAGCGGAAATGGCCGAACCGTTGAGATTGGTCATCGTAGACCCAAAACTGCAAGTCATCCTTCAGTCCCTCGCTTAAAGCTGATCAGACCACTGCCGTCACATTTTGTTTATTTAAGTCGTGTACCGGTTATACAATTCATTTTGACATGATCTGGCCATTCTAAAACTTAATATAGACAGTTCAGTTTCTCAGAACAATGCATAAATAATTTTAACCGACAAAAGTCAAATTAAAATATGTCCTTACATTCGGTATATGCATACGTTGTGTACGTGGTATGCAGTGGTCAGACCATGCATGTAGAGGTCAGACCAGTCTGAACGCTGCCTCGCAGTATACGAAACCACCCGTCTAACACAGTCTTGCGTTCTCAAATGTTGTTGTTGGTTTCTATAATATCCGTGTCGTAGAATACGGTTATCTGATTTCAATTAACTGAAAGTCTGTTGAGTACGAAGTAATGTATACGGATTGCAGATTAGTCGGAATGCGAAAATACAAATTTCGTTGTCGAGTAATTATTGTACAGTTTTCTAGCAAATGTATCAAATAAATGCTATATTATATGCATAGTCACTAGTCAGTGAGTGGATTGAGTTTATAAAAGCAACTATCAGTAGAACCGTTATCCAGACATGGCATCGTTCGCGTTGGTAACTATGCATGTTAGATGCACGTTTCCGATCATATTCCGTTCATTTCCATCACGAACTGCCTGCAAAAAATGCCGTGCAAACTTGCCAGTGTATGAACGTACCCTAACTCTTTACGTGGAGTATATTCTGGTTACAAATGTGTAAATATGTTTTGGAGCGACCTGTGGCGTCTCTTGGCTCTGAGTGGTCAATATGAGCATTGTATTGTTAGTGTTTTACATAACAAATACAAGACACCTCTTCCCAATAAATTTCCACAGTTAGAATGGTCCTTGGCACAGAAGTTATATGTGCATTCAGGTTCCCAGCCTTCCAGTTAAAAAAAAAACATAAACATATAATTTAACATCGTTTTTGCTCTGTTCTGTAGAACAAAATTTGAAAACCGAATATGACATGTATAACAGGTCTACACATAACAACGAACATCATTTTGTTATTGGAAAATTAACAAAATAAATGTTGAATTCCATCGGAAACATCGAAATTCTATGAAATACATGCATATAAAATTCATTATCGAACAAAATATCGTCTTTCTTGTAGCGCTTCTTGTTCCAAACATTTTATTTTATACCATAGAATCTAAATAAAAAGTAAAATAAGTTTCATAGTAATCGGTCTGGAACCAAAGTACATATTTTTACGAAAACAAATGATTTAAAGGCATATTCCCAGCTAGACGTACATATGTCTGGCTTTTTTTTGTGCATAAATAATTACACCAAATGCCAATCTTTCAGAGTTTAAGAACATTCAGGACCTGAATTGACATATTTACACCAGTGTAACCTACTGTTGCAGTTAAGGGGTTTACTGTAATATTTGTATGTGCATTATGTCACGAATAGACGCTTTAGCAGCTTGCATATAATCATAATGTACTTACCAGTGGAGCAGCGTGCACGTTGGCGACTAGATCCTGTAATGAAAAATAATAATAATGTTGTATTTAATTTGCATCAGGTTTTATAACATTAAAGACTCCGCCTTGATCACGCTCGCTGAAACAAGCACAATTGAAGAATGAACACCCATACTGAGCCCGTGCCTTCATCATTCTGATATATATATATATATATATATCAAATTATGGAGGCAGAACTCAGTATGAATGTTTATTGCTTCAAATAATTATGCTTGCTTCAGTGGGCGTGAATACATTCTCATTTCTTATCGAAATGATCATCTATCGACCAGCATGATACATTGAAATATCCCTCAACCTCCTTGAAAGGAAGCCCTTTTCACCGAGAGTTAGGAAGCATTTCAGTCTGAACATGGGTTCGAATATTTACATGGAACGGAGCTGTTATTATGTTGGAACAGAACAATGCACTTCCTCTTAAATTGTATCTGTGGCCATACATTACTGGTACTGGCGTATAAATAGATCAAATTACGGAGACAGACTCAGTATGAGTGTTCATTGCTTCAAATATGCTTGATTCAGTGAGCGTGATCAAACTCTCATGGAATATGGAAATGGCCACATATCGATCAGAATGGCACATTGAGGTGTCCCTCAAATTAAATTAAGCTTGAAACAACCATAATCGCCATGGCGATCTCGCGAACACTCACTTGTTTATATAAAGGGGAATCAAATCATTATGTTTTCGATTGATACTGGCCAGTTCGCGCTGGCCCAAAACAGATTGTAGCCAAAATGTTAGCCACATATAGACTTTGTTTAGCCAAATGAAAACATTTAAAGCCACTTTTTACCCCTGAGTGTAATCTGTTTGTTTACATTATGAATATTGGATTTATCAGATACCCGGATGCTAACCAGATATATCAACGTATAGTATTTTGGTAAAATACGGCTGTCAATTAAGATTACCCGGTTGTAATATTGTCCTAATTTATACACGAAATTAAGTTTAGGGTTTATTCTTTCGACAAACCGTTGTGTATGGAATGTAATCAATAATAATCGCCCACGAAATAATAATTAAGGCTTATGTGAAACATATATATATGGGTGGAATCTATTAACTGATTTTGATAAGAATTTATTTTAAAGTCACATATACCCTCATGTGAGTGGTTTAGCTTTGGTTCGTTAATTACGCTAACGCGTGGTCATATCATTTTACTCAATGTCATTCAATAGAAAAGTGAAAATAGTATGAGAGGCCAAATTCATATTTACTAGATAATCACCATTATATATGGTCTATCTCTTCCCACAAAGATTTATATAAATTCCAGGGTATAAAATAATAGATATGAGTCGAGGACACCCAGCAAGATTTATATAGATTCCAGCGTATACAATAATAGATATGAGTCGAGGACACCCAGCAAGATTTATATAGATTCCAGCGTATAAAATAATAGATATGAGTCGAGGACACCTGTCCGGAAAAGCTTTTATAATTCATATCAATTTTATTTAGAATGTCTTATGACATGCGCGGGACCGTTGAGAACATAAATCCACAAGAAAACATCCGGAGCGTACCAAGAAGGATAACTCTATATTCTTAGCCCCAATCCCGGAACAATGCAGATCAACTAAGAGATTTAAGCTGAATTACGATCACTTTATTATGCCTTTATATAGACAATTAATATGCCCCATCTTCAGTTTTATATGTGTGTATAACCGGCAGTTAAATGCGTCCATCGAACTATTCCCCTATGTAACATAGTATATAATACACAGGAAAACATTACTGCTCCCATAGCCCTCCCTGAATGGCCTGCACTGATAGTCCACTGTGCCGACTATAATGTACCAATATTATCGATTTACATGTTTTTCTGCTACATTCCGCTGAGAGGATATCAACAAAATGGGAGAAGTTGACGTAACCATATGAGTCTGTACACCCTAATGTTTTGCTTTATGCACGAGTCCCATTACACGGTCGAACTGGAGATCGCCATGTGCCCTTCCACCAGGTAAATACGCAACTTGTTACGTAAACCTTCCCATTATAATTGTTTGTCAACACTCAATTTGTGATTGTGAATCCTCGAAATGGACAGACAACACTGATGGCCTATGTGATACCCTGATAGGCCGCTGTTTGCACTGATATGCCCATGTGGAACACTGCTATGCCTAGGTGGGACCCTAATATGCATATGTGGGACCCTGATATGCCTATGTAGGACCATGATATGCCGCTGTTTGCACTGATATATATGCCGCGTGCCGGTTGTGTACAGTTATCTCATGAAATAGGGATCCAAGGGTTTAATTATGACACTTAAGTGGTGCTGTCGGTGTGAGGGTTCAAACTTATATTATAATAGTTTAATTTAAAAGAGAATATTTGTGGTATGATTCAAAGTTACAAAAGTTACACCGTAAATTATCAGCGGTGAAAGATTGAGGGAGGAACACCAACATTTATAAAACAGTTACATGTCCATCGCGGATATCTGGGTGGGTGGGTCTGTGCTCAAGATGACCCAAACAGAATTGTTTTTGCACAGCTCAAAAAATATAAATTCCTCTGTATTTTTCAACTATTGTTGGCCTTGAAACTTAGAGATAATGTAATTATAACACAAAAAATGCAAACTGCATGTAGACAATCAGTATATTAGTATATTGATTCAACACTCATATGCCTAGGTGGGACCCTAATATGCCTATGTAGGACCATGATAGGCCGCTGTTTGCACTGATATATATGCCGCGTGCCGGTTGTGTACAGTTATCTCATGAAATAGGGATCCAAGGGTTTAATTATGATACTTAAGTTGTCGGTGTGAGGGTTCAAACTTATATTATAATAGTTTGATTTAAAAGAGAATATATGTGGTATGATTCAAAGTTACAAAAGTTACACCGTAAATTATCAGCGGTGAAAGATTGAGGGAGGAACACCAACATTTATAAAACAGTTACATGTCCATCGCGGATATCTGGGTGGGTGGGTCTGTGCTCAAGATGACCCAAACAGAATTGTTTTTGCACAGCTCAAAAAATATAAATTCCTCGGTATTTTTCAACTATTGTTGGCCTTGAAACTTAGAGATAATGTAATTATAACACAAAAAATGCAAACTGCATGTAGACAATCAGTATATTAGTATATTGATTCAACACTCATATGCCTAGGTGGGACCCTAATATGCCTATGTGGGACCCTGATATGCCTATGTAGGACCATGCTAGGCCGCTGTTTGCACTAATATATATGCCGCGTGCCGGTTGTGTACAGTTATCTCATGAAATAGGGATCCAAGGGTTTAATTATGATACTTAAGTTGTCGGTGTGAGGGTTCAAACTTATATTATAATAGTTTGATTTAAAAGAGAATATATGTGGTATGATTCAAAGTTACAAAAGTTACACCGTAAATTATCAGCGGTGAAAGATTGAGGGAGGAACACCAACATTTATAAAACAGTTACATGTCCATCGCGGATATCTGGGTGGGTGGGTCTGTGCTCAAGATGACCCAAACAGAATTGTTTTTGCACAGCTAAAAAAATAAAAATTCCTCCGTATTTTTCAACTATTGTTGGCCTTAAAACTTAGAGATAATGTAATTATAACGCCAAAAATGCAAACTGCATGTAGACAATCAGTATATTAGTATAGTGTTTCGTGCTGTAAAATTACTAAATACCGGTATAATTCAAAAATGGTCAAAGGTAAAAATTAATCATACATGTCTGAAATGTTTTACCGACAGCCTCTTGAAACGATGCCGAAATATCCAATAGCGAAAACATTATACAGCATCGAAGATAAAAGAAATACGGATATAGTGAAAAAAATCGTAAAGAAAAAAAAGCATGTTATCGTTATAAAAGACGAAAGTAAAAAGTCAAGAGACAGGAAAGAAAATGAGAGAAAGCTTCAGAAAAGTGGGAGAGGGAGATGGAAAGCAGATTGTGATGTTTTAATGTACAAGAAATAACCGTTTAATCATATGTTGTTTCAAATTGTTTTCAGTCTTTTCACTCGGCCCTCTGGTCAGCCAGGATTTGTTAGGAAAAATGTGGCAAATTACCCCCAATGCGTCTGTGGTCACCTTGGCGAAACATTTGGGGCTGAAAAAAATTTGGGTCAAGGTTCAAAAATTGCCGCTCTGCATGCTTGGTCGGGAAAATTTCGGAATTTTTGGCAAATAACCATGGGAACGTCCTTAGTGAAGTAGGACGTACATTTGGGCCGAAAGAAATTCGAGCAGAAATTGGTCGAAAATAGATAAAGTCAGAAAATAAACGGAAATTGACCGAAATAACTTCAGAATCGTAAGTGGCCGTAAATCCAGTCCAATCCAACTACAACTACCAGGAACACACGAGCTGCGAAGGTTGGTGCCCGATCAGCGCGTGCAAACTGTCCGCTATTCAAACAAAAGCGATGAATTTATTACGCCACATGCATTTGATCAATCGGTAATTCTATGTTTGAGTGAAAGCGTACGTGTTAATTTAAACTTTATATTAGGCCTCAGCTATTCCCTGTTTGTTAACACTGACACGTGCGCTCTTGAATTGAGTTGAGTTAATAATTTAATAAAGTAAGAATTAATTGAGCAAACATTGATATTTAGTATATCAAGCGCATATAATAAAAATAATACAATCTCATTCCTGTCTCGAAAGAACTATTGAATTTTCACTCGCGGCTTGCAGCCCCTCGTGAAATTCGATATTTCTTTCCAGGCATTCAAACAAAACTTGTAGCTATTCTCTATTTTCCACACTAAATACTGGTTGAAATATTAAGCTATCATGACAGGTGAACTTACTTTTTGTCTCGAATTTTCAACTAGTACTGTGACATACATGACATTTCCAACTAGCGCTGTGACAGACATGACATTTCCAACTAGTATTGTTATTACAGACATGACATTTCCAATTTTTGAAAAAAAAGTATAGCCTGAGTCGGTGGAGTGAGATACACCTCTGCCCTGAATTCAAATGTAACAGTCACTTACCTGTTCTTCGAGAGAGACACTAGAGGGAGAGCCCATGCTGTAAACCTGGTTGACCAGCAGCATGGCGACAACAGCGATGACCAAGAAACTCTTCATCTTCTCGATATCAATAGAATTCAGCTAGACTTCTGGGTGAACTTCAGATTGAGTTTGGCGTCGAGTTCCGAAGATTCATTATATGACCAGTTTCTTATCATGAAATCTGCTGACGTTGGTGTTGAACACGTTGGTGCTATATTGGTATACCCGCGGGAGAAATATAAAAAATATGATGATTTTATCTCACACTGAGAAATTAACATTTTGTCCTTGATCACCCCGTGTACGTGGTATCACCAACCCGGGCGGTATCACCAAACCAGACCATTCAGTTTTAATAAATGAACATATATTCTCCCTCAGTTGAATCTGTTTATCTCCCAGTTGAATGATATATACACTATTCAAAACATAAGTTTGTAAAGCCGAATTTTCCGTCAATGTGATAGCGACCATAACTTGCTCTCACCCCGATAAATTCCGGCTCATTTCCGATTTTGTCATATACAGTCGCCACTTTCTGACGTTCGGTAGTTCGTTTGACACATACGTATCAGCCATTGATGGCGGATAATCCGTGGAATCAATGGAAATATATGTGTAATTTACCATGAAATGTTCCACCCTACAGTGCGGTTCGCAAAAATATTATCCTCGACCAAGTGTGAGCACCCACCATAATTTCGGGCGGCAAAGGCGCGGATCGATCTTTGATGAAATGTCACCAAACCAGATTTGGGATGTCAAAGATATACTTCGCATTTTGACCGTTTCTGTTTGAAATTATATCCACATTATCTTTCGGACAGGCCGGCACATGGACAATCTTTAGGGTGCGGGCGCATGTGTGTAAGTGCGTATTCGTGTATGTTTGTTTGTTTATTATGTTCTAATGTCCTATTAATAGTATAGGCTATACTGGGCTATTCGATAATGTAGGCCCGGAACTGCACAACGAATGGTAACATTAAATCAATGTAAATACACAATTTTACCCAGTAATATATCTCATACTATTGTATAGTCAGTGGATTTTGAAAGGTTTGATGTTGTATATATTAAAATGAATGATTAACGGTTATATGCCCGATACTGCTCTGACTCCTCTGAGCACAAATTTCTGCTTCTACAAAAGGTCACATATTCAATAAATCTCAACTAAATCCCATTTAACTGTTTAATTACACACATATCAGACGGGTCAAGATAAACAATTCAAATAAAACTGCGTTATTTTTCCGTTTCTGTGTGCCCAAAAGTGCAGGTTTAACTGTTGTTTGAGACCATGCTTTCAAACGTTCTCTCGTGAGATATATTATAGAGAGAGTTCGTACATATCTTATCAGAAATTTCTCTTATACTCTGCAATCATTCTTCCTCGCATAATTCGAGCGTTTGTAAAAAAAACACTATTCAATTTTGCCCAAAATGTAAATGTTATTCGATTTTGTCTATTTTTGAACCCCATTTTGCTTTTGAGTGCAATGCTACTTCACGACTGCTGATCCATGCTGGGACAAGAGTTATCATTAATATTGCGGCCAGTTCTTTTTATCAAAACTGTCGCGAAATGGGACCGATATCTAAACCTAGCCCATAACTAACGTCACTGAATTTACTGATATCTGGTACCCCACGAAAATGCTCGATTATGAAACGTGGGGAACCCTAATAGATTTTAGTACGAGATTTGTCCAGAAAATGGAATTTATACTTGGAACAATTGACAAGTTATGTATAATGTATAATCGAACCCGTGCGTATAGATTCTTAAAGTCTTAATATACAAAGTAGTGCTTAGAAGCGCGCCGACGATGGGGGAATTGCCCTTTATAAACTTGATAAACCCATCCGATTAAAATAGCAAAAATAAATCTCCAACATGGCCTATAGGTTTATGAATAACCAACAGCGACTGATTCGGAACAAGCGATATAATCCAACCCTCTTCGTGCTTTATCTTGATGCTCAACAATATCACAAGGTGTACAGGCCTGGAGGTATTCACGACACTCAGCGGATGTTTTCTGGCATATTGTAGCTTTCTATATCGAAATACCAGCAACAGATTACCTGGCACAATTGCGAGTGTGTGAACATCCAAATCTGATGATTTCAGAGGTCCTTTAGTCGACAGTCAACGCTGAAACCCTCTTCCCCGTACTAAACAAGTCATGTCCATTTACAAACTCGCGCTCACTGTTAAATACTTATTGCTTCAATATCAACATCAATTTAGTTGGAAAGGAGTCTATTGACTCTTTATAGTTTCCGTATTACATTATGATAGAAATCAACGTTAATAATGAAGTCACTCACTATGTTCAATAAATGTTAGCATTCAATAATTTCATCATCTTCCAAACGGAAATTCTTGATTGGGTGTTCTTTTCGTTTTTTCACGAGCTCAGTTCTCAGCTTGTATATATATAATATTTATTTCACGTCTTATTTGCTCCTTATTGAAATATATTTCCGAAGGACTGGGTTTTGTGCATATGTCTTTATCATATGTTATAGCATCGCTGATCATTTCGTCCCTCAGTTGCTTTGACTTTAATATAAGTTTTACTGGATGAGTCTTGTTTTTTCTCTATTTCCTATTCGGTGGAATGACACCATTTCTTCTTCGCTGTGCTTTGTCATCTCACGAATTGTCGTCGAAATGACGATAAAGGCTTCTTTTTACTTGAGTAGTTATCCCTTAGGAAATGTTCAGATAATAAGTTCATGCATTAAACGTTTGTTGAACTTATTATGTCCATTTAAAAACTCGAGCTTAAACATATGAGTGACTGCTAAATACTCATTCCATGAATAGTTATCCCTTAAGAAATGTTCAGGTAGTATGTTCAGCGAACGACCTATGAACAAACAACCATCGTTTGTTGAACTTATTATCTGAACATTTCCTAAGGGATAACTGTTATCAATCAAGAATACAATCATACGGGTATTTTAAGGCAATGTGTTAGCAGCGCCGTTACATGTGGAACTACCGACTTTAGTAATTTCATATCGGACAACCCAAGCTATTGTGTTCATCCGACAGATGAAGCATATCATTATATTTGTGTCTGTTCATTTTATGCAGATCAACGACGTTTGTTGTTTCACCAAACTGCTACCCTGGGTGTAATAAATATTATCCTAGAGAAACTCCTCCTCGGAGAGACTACTCTGAATAATACACAAAATAGTAAAATATTTAGGGCTGTCCAGTTGTACATAACCTCAAAATCGCGTTTTGAAATTTAATTATACACCTATACTGTTCATACCTGTGCCGCAAAATGAAATATATTAAAAATGCACCTGAGCCGCCAAACCACGAGATGAAACACCTCACCCCCCCCCCCCCATCGTTATCGCCATACTCAAGACTATCTCATATATCGATATAAGTAAAATGAATTATCGTGATTGTGTGTAATCTGTATTTTATGTTCGTTATGTGTAAAATATTTATGTTGGGAGAGAGACCCTTTGTAAATTGTAAAACTTGTGTATCAATCCCGTTGCTTTGTAATGCAATAACATATGTTTACACCCCTCCGATGAAAAATAGGCCATTCAAATAATTACTCTTGTAACTGAATGGGGAAAATCAAGTTGGTATAGAAAGCGTTAAAACAGTGTAGATGTGTATTAAGGGCGGGGATGTGGCGACAATGGGTGGGGCATTGAGGACGGGGATGCGGAGCCAGGGGGTAAATGTTTTCCATAGGCCTCAGTGCGAACGTTTTACTGTATACTCTGTCACCAGTTAACACTAAATCTAGTGTATTGAACAATTAGTTACGATGCAGCATTGAAATTCGCGAACTCAGTTCTTTTCCGCTTATTTTGGTTTAGATGTAGAGGGGACAGCAACAACCAGTAAACCCAATCGGGACTAAACTCTCAGGGTAGAATGCATTAAGGAAGTGTAGTTCATATCTTGATATACCATTCCTCTTGAATAGCGTTTAACGCCTTCCCCATCAGGTCTGAAACGATAATTGTTTTCGCTTAAATTTTCAAAGTATTTCAGATAAAAGCTAGAATATATTTGTTTTGCTCCGAATGTGTATAACTAAGCGAAAGACAGACATCAGTTGCTTCTTTGTCACAGTATATAAAATACTACAATACATGGCCACACTGTTCGTTTAATAAAATAAAATTAGCTTAGCTGTCAATGGCACGTCGCTCTGCAAGCATAGTGTTTGTTTGTATGTTTTTGACAAGGTTGGAATTTTTATATTTGTATATATGCTCATATCTGTTATTATAGTTCAGTTGATGATGGACTTTGATGGATGCCACTGATGCCATAGAGAGCGTTCCAGGCTTTCGGGCGGTCCTTTTCGGGGCCCACAGATTTTATTAAGAGAGATTTGCAAGGCTGTATATATTGACCAAGTTTCTATTTTATCCTCTCCTATAATTTCCTCCCGCATCCGCTAGATGTCACTACGAACCATATTTACTCACGTGTAACATCTAAAAGTACCTATATAGAGAGGGTCTCTAATGAGTGGCAGTTAGATACGAAATTTGTTACCATAGTGCACTAAATTCGAGCCGAGCTCATCAAACGGCCGTTTAATGTCAGTACATTTCTCAACAAATATTTATTCTGCAAAGGCATTATTTTGTATGGTCTGTCTTATATTTCCTGACCATCCCATCAGTCCATGTCTGTTTCTTTTATCACTTTGTCTTCTCTTTCCGTTGCTCATACTAGCACACGGACGTCCTCCAATCCCTAAAACACCCTTACTAAATTACATACGTTTAACTCTTCCAATATTAAAGAGGCATAATCCGAATTAACGCGCCTAAGTTACTATTTCTCTGGCTTCGGGGGTTAAACAAAATATCTGATTCGAGTCGATGAACCCATCGATCAAAGCTCAGAGTGATCAGATATCGATTTTTGAAAATTTCCCGAGATATGTAATGTTTGGCGGCCTGGCAAATATTCTTTAATCCGAGGGTCTCTGACCATATTGCGGATGAAGATGGATAACTCTAAAATCAATTTGCTTTGGGTGTTAATTATTTGACAATCCGTCCAAAATGTTGGACCAATTTTATACTATAGTTGACAGTGGTTAACGTTATTGTTAGACAATTAATCGATTTTGATAAATGAAGCGGCATTTCAAGAATTGTTGTTGTCGTTGGAATCTGATGATATAGTTCTCTATGATAACCGAGATGTTAATAAGATGAATATATATATGTATATATACATTGTATATATATAGTTGTCCATGCATGATACCCATCCCATTGCCATCCGAATATTACAATTCAGTCAATTTATTTTTCATAGTTTCTGAAACAAAATCATATTTTACCGATAAGTACTTTACATTATACCCGCTCAAATTAGGATATCGAGAAATAGTCCACTGCATTTATGAGATAATAATGACAAACGCGGAACCAATCGCAACTGAAGTTTACTTCTCATGAATAAGTACATAAAGCCACAATCAAAAAATTTACATCAAAAGAAAGGAAATTTCATGGCCAATAAGGGTGCATTTACATTGCTATAGAAATGTATACAGATCTGTATGAAGTCACGTGTCGCGCATTACTGTGATCACAACATGATTACTAATAGTGAACGCGCGCTCATCAGTACTCTGGTAACTGACAATTCACTGCGGGTCGTGTCAGTTTAGGCCAGACATAAAAATGTATCAACTATCAACAGATAACAGCGATTTGGTATGTGCCGCAGTTATTTAAAGTGTATCATTATACCAATTGATAATGGTTCGAAGAAAGAATGAAAATCATGCAGTTACCCTACAACACCCTTTATTTGACCAAATGTAGTAAAATGTTCAACTGATGACAATTCCAATGACAATGTTGACCAGTGTAGGACAATATTGTTTTCTTAAATTACATGCAGTTTTTATATATAGCTGTTAGACAATAAATATGATGATAATGACTGGCCACGGGGAGGGACCAGGTCACAATCTTTCCAAGTGTTGGACATTTCCAACATTACACCCGCCCCTATGATAAGGTTGGAAAATTTCCAGCTGATGGCCATTCCAGCTCAAAATTTTGATAAAAAAGTAGGAAATTATGCAAATATTGGTCCGAAAACAATACCCCCCCCCCCCCCCACCAAATAAAATGTTTGAAAATCAAACTACAAGATAATTTTCAATCTATTGCTGGTTTGGAAATTACAACTAATGTTGTGTCAGGTATGAAATATCCAACCGTTGAACAAGTTGCCACGTCCCTATCCGTGTTCAATATTCGAAATACACGGGTTGAAATGACAACGAAACTAAAACACATTCGCCAAGCCCGAGTAACAATTAATCAAAACTGATTTGCCTGTCGCAATGCTTCGGCGTTGACCGTGACGTATAGCGGACACGATTTTTGCTCACACGATCTAATACCGTTTTCTTTCTGTGTGCATTTCTATATCAACCCGTTTACACTAGTCTGCGTGTAGATCTATGTACATTTCTATAGCAATGTAAATGCACCCTAAGACACAATGAAATACATTGTGACTGAGAAGAAATATGAGGATATATGAGGAATATGATAGATTGTGTGTTTTCCCCAAAATCGGACTTGTGAACATTGTCACTGTTATAGTATATATTGGTATATCTGGTATTTATCCCCAGGGGCCTGTGATTTGAAGCAAGAAGGGTGCTCTCTCTGAAATACAAAACTGACTATTAACTATGTCTGTCGATTCCGTTGGGGGTGATATTATTCTTCCCATTATTCTGAAGAGAATGTGGTGGTTTTATCATCAAAATTAAAAACAGTTCCATTCTTAAGATTTTGTACTGGAATACTACGTCCTGAATATATATAATTGAAGAATGTTGAGGCCCCATGAGTGTGATATCAGACCACAGTCATACATGGGCACCCGGACCAAGCAGTGTATGATGCATCTGATCATAAGTGGAAATTTGCACAATGATTACAATGTCCCAGAATCACACGACACAATCGTTTCGACGATTCTGCGACCAATTCCACGATTCTGCGGCTTGACAACCACGGTGCTGCGGCAATTTAACGATTCTGCGACCAGGCCGATGCGATAAAAACTAAAAAAAAATTAAAGAATGAATAAATCCAGAAATATGTAGGTATATGTACCATATATTATATTTCTATTAGGTACGGCGATCTTCGATTCGATAATCGATAGAGAGTTCAGCACTAGACAGTTAGCACAACAATACATAATCTTTGACACAAATAGACCGGTTGTTCTGGTTTTACACACATCACTGAGTGAAATTCGTCTTCAGAGTTTAGAAAAAATATATAATGTCCTATAAAATTGAGTGGAAACCAAATAATAACATAGCCATACGTCTTTGTGTGATTTTTCACAACTGATGTTAACCTCAGTTCTGTGATTGATGGCGCTGTGTCCATATTTGCGGGGGTATCATCGCATTCAATTGACAACGCCGATGAGTCGACTATGACAACGACGATTGTGCGACCAGCAATTGAAATTTCATTAACTTGTGCTCACGAGAAGTCGTTTTCTAATGAATGGCACGCTCGCTATAGACATGAATACGCATATGAATCACACGACCTCAAGCCTACGAGATTAAGACTCTTTTATTTGGAGCCAGCTGAGGAAAATAACGTAATGTCGAATCGTATATTGCTATACTGTACATGTTTAATTTCCATATATGTGCACCACACATTACATGATTTAAATTGCCTTTCCGCCTATCCAACTTTCCTTCCGTCTGTATATGTACGCAGTCGACTCACAATGTCTCGGTATTTTCTTATCGCCAACATGTCTTATTCTCAGTTGCGTTGTGGTATCGATGGTGGAGAATGGTCGCCTTAGAAATTAACTCCACACATGAAACTTAATATATATATATATATATATATATATATATATATATATATCTCTCTCTAGGGAGAAAGAGGGGAGGGGAGGGAGATATGAGGGGAGGGAGAGAGGAGGAGGGGATGGAGAGAGGGGAGAGAGATGTGAGAGAGATAGGGAGAGAGATATGGAAATGGGGAGGGATAGATAATCTCTAATGTGTTTTTTCAAGCTGACTTTAAAATGGACAATGTTAATAAATTATTTTGCAAATAACTGGGACGAATTTGAAATCCACTTTATCACATAATCATATTTTAAGAAGGAAAACGAGCTAAAAAGACGGATTAACAAAACTAATATTGATTTCCTTACCACAGCACAAGAGGAAGTAAAGACACATTCAAGACAAAATAATGTTCCATTTTAAATGTGTTTTTTTTCACTTTGGCAAAGTTGTATATATTGTATCATTAAAAGATCCTAATATTGCATATTTCCTTATATCCACTAATGATGAATATGTGCGTGCTTCCCGGGATACTTGACATCACACCCGCAATGACCGCGCGGATTAATAGTACTTTCGAAAAGCCGCGCATGACACCAACATTAGATATTGGAAATTTTGGTCCCAACTCCTTTGCATTGACGAAAATAGATACAAAAACAAAGAGGCAAATTGGGGGACTATATTTTTTCGTCGCCAGCCAGAGTGCGCTATTCTGTCGTATACCTTTGTGTAGCGTCTCGGCCGACACCGTAAATATATCCATTGTGCATGCATTTTCAGCTTCTTTTAAAGATTTTGATATTTAAAAAAAGGGTATAAAGAAAGTTATCAAACTCGTTTTATAAAATGTTATATCCCAACATTTCTCGTTGGGGATCCTCTATATAAATCATTTATATCATCCGTCCTTAATTACCGCTATATATTTTCCGTGAACGCGGACATGTATTTCATGAATATTAAAAAATCATTATATGGAATGCACCTCCAGAACTTTGACACGTAGACTTAAACCGCGGAATGGGGTCTGGGTAATCCAATATGGCCGCGACTCGGTGATCTCGCTTATTCTAAGATGTGGTGCAGAAAATGATAAAAAATTGGGCGCAATGGATATGAGGGTCATATATTTTGAACGCATCGTAAAGCATGACATAGTTACAGAAAGACACACACACTCAGCTTTTATATAGATATTAGAAGGTGACCCGACTTCGTCCGGGCTTTGACCTTGAATTGTCCATTTTGAAGGTCAAGGTCAAGTGGGGTCACGATTTGACCAGTCCAAAACACTGCCCGGCCAAAAGTACCCGACAAACGTGCCCGTCGAAATCCATCCGGTTTTACCCGACTTGACCTTGAATTGATCATTTTGAAGGTCAGGTCGGGGTCACGATTTGACCCGTCCAAAACACTCAGTGGACAAAAGTAACCCAATGTATCAAATTTCGTGAAAATCCCATCAAAATTCTCGATTTGACCTTGAATTGACCCGATTTCAAGGTCAAGGTCACGTCGCACGCATATGGCTGTTTCTATAGTCTATATGAAAGTCTATCGAGTACGAAGTAATGTTACGGCTGAAGATTAGCCGGAATGCGAAAATACAAAATTCGTGTTGTCGATAAATATTTGTACAGTTTTCAAAACAATGTATCAAATAAAATTCATACTATATGCATACTAGTCCAACATACTCATTTATAGTCAATAGTCAGTGGTTGGCTTGTGTTTACGACCCGTATCAACATATATTTTTACACGAGCATGTGTGTCACGCTTTGTCCAATCCACTATATCTCTTATGTGACTTGGTCTCTATAGCTTCACATGTGGGGATCATGCAGTAAATACACAGTACTGTATTGAATCCAGGACATGTGCATTGTACAACGAAGGCACTGTTCCAAACATTTATTGATGCAGCATACACGGGCTTATACGCATAAATAAGCTGTCCGATGACAGTGCAGTGACCGATACATCGTATACAAATGAAAATTACCGCTCAACGAGTCGCCCAATCGTCGTTGTCATGGTCGAAGCGGGGCGTTGTCAAATAGTTGACACCGTTACTGCATTTCTGTGTATAGTTTAATTGAATATTGCGTCAACGGGGGTACGAATTTGACAAATAATACATTTATGCTTATCAAAGCTTACGTTGGATGTTAATTTTCGCACCGTTAATGTCCCCTTGTAGCCCAAGAAATTACTTTTGCGATCGGTTCGCGGTTTGATCGGATTATCCAGACTTGACCGAGCCGATTGTGACTCATTTTATGTATAGATCTCATCTTCGTATATATTCCGTGAATTAACCTGGTGGACCTGCAAAGTCTACTCTACACGATGCATGCAAGAAGAAGCCCACTTTTATCGTCCCAATTCAGTAAAAGGCCTCTTGATCTATGTTTGTCATAAAATATCACGTATAATAAGGCCGCAGAATCGTTGAACTGCCGCAGCACCGTGGTTGTCAAGCCGCAGAATCGTGGAATTGGTCGCAGAATCGTCGAAACGATTGTGTCGTGTGAGAATAGAGGCAATCTGGTCGTCACTGGATTCTGTTACATTGGTTGTCAGAGAATGTTCATGGTAAAGTATGGTCACGCATCGCTGTGCATTCTGCTGCACTGTTCCAGGATAATGGATATGGGTAATCTGGTAAGAATATAATAGAGACCTTCGCAACATCACGATTTGCGATTACGGATATGGACATTATCCTAACAGTTTACGGCTAAAAAATCGATCATTACACACGGGGTTATTCTGTGAGACAAAATATACCCCACCCAGTTTAATTATGTGCAAATGTTGAATGGTGAGCTACCGGTCCTGCTTGGGGTTCTCTAAGATAATCCGCGTGGTGTATAACACACAGATAAGAACATTTATCACATAATTTGGCCATAAAAGCAGTTTCATAATTATCGGTAATAGACACGTTTAATATCAGCGCGTGCGATGACGTCACGGCGTTCTTCAAATAACTTGCGATCGCTGTAGTTTATGATTGTTGTTTTCGATGAATATTTCGCGTTGCTTCGGGTTTATTTGATCATGTGATAAAAGGTATCTCACACTCGTCCTATTTTATACGTAATTTATCAACCTCGTCCTCTAAATTCTATTTGAGCCTCGGTAAACCTCGGCTCAAATCGAATTTAGTGAACTCGGTTGATAAATTCCGTATAAAATAGAAACTCATGTGAGATCCTCTATTTATTATATGACTCATTATTTTCACTAAATACCACTATCGTTTGGTGATGGTTTTCTGATAAATCGTGATCCGATTCCATATATAGCATGCGATTCCTAATCAGAACGAGGCTCCTGACCTATTTTAAATTGATACATTTCTTCTTAAAATTGTTGTTGATTAAATTAGATTCATTTATTAAATTTGAATTCAACTTATTACCTTTTTTCGCAATAAAATTTCGGAGGTTAGTTGTAATAATTAAGTTCAGTTGGTCATATAATAAACATATTATTACTGCAGTGAAGTGATCTGAGTCTCCACATCACGTGTCGTTGAGAAGGTGATCTCACGGATCAGACTCGTAGCCTGCGCAGCTCGTCTAATCCGGGATCTCACCTGTTCAACTCGACGTCATATGGAGACTCAGATCACTTCACTGTAGTCATAATCTCTACGGATCTGAAAGATCACTTTTTCTATCAAATATTTGTGTAACTGAATAGAGTGGGGTATATGCCTTCTCGCCAATTAACATGCATCATATGTAAGTTATGACGGTGTCCACCTTACGATAATATATACGATCCGTAATCGTAATAGTGACTTTGCGAAAGGTCTCTATTGTCATTGCTAGATACGTGAAGGCCACACATTTTAATGACATTGCTGTTCGCGTAAAGCTACTTCTCTTATAATTAACCATCGAAATAAGGATACCTATACCATACGGATATCCTAGATATAGTCAGAGACAAGTTCACAACGTCCCGGTTTCGGAGTATGTACAATACACCATCGTGTGTGACATTGCATTGCCTTCCAGTCCAACGATACATGTAAATTAGATACAGCCAGAGAAAGTGTCATACCACGGAGTATATACCGGTATGTTTATATCTGGTCATCACTAAAAATTAGCAATTTTACTACTCAGTCCCTATATCGCTATGCCTCTATATCTGATCAATCCTAGAATAGATGCATATATACGTTCCGGGTACATTAAATGGTTTAAATGCATGGTTGTATGTTAATGTTATGTGTGGGTGTTGTTTGGAATATGAGTGATTTGCATGGTCGCTGATTTAGACCATCATTCACACTGGACATGCACACAGGCCTTATAGCACAGGGGGCTGTAACGCGCTCCGCTGTCCGCCCCCCTTTTGCACTGCCCATATGCGCCCCTATATATACGCGCCTTCTTCGCGTTAATGGAACATTATATAGACAATGTTCCATTAACGCGAAGAAGGCGCGTATATAGAGGCGACACATATGGGCAGTGCAAAATGGGGGTGGACAGCAGAGCGCGTTACAGGCCCCTGTGCCTTATAGATACCACTACTCTGGGCAATAATGAAGTACCGGATAACAGAATCTGCGGATACTGTAAGGTACCCCGTCTCCGTATATCAGGGGCTTGTTAATAAATATATAGTTAACCTGCAATCAAGTTCCCGGACATCGCTGTTCTATTTGGCAATCTGACCAACAGCTTTCTGAATACGGGCACTATAATGATCCAAGTTAAGATACCGGTAACCTGCCAATCATATATGCATGTCCATTCGTGTGTATATAAATTATACTGTACATTAATAGCCTTGTTTGCTCATTTATTTCAAAACAAAACCTCATTTTTCAACAGATCTATACGAGGCGCTGGCAAATCAAAGGGTACGATAGCTAAAACAATGGCCAACATATAGTGACGGCCAGAAGATACAGGTATACGATCCTAACATGTTTCGTCTCCCTTGATTTGTATTAACTTTGGACACCGTTTACAAAAGCAGATTAGTATATATTATCGTGGCCGGCAGATGACGCCCATCATTTTTATATACAGAAATGAAAAATTCAAGGGGATGCAACGAAACCTGATATTTTTCAGGATTGACTCACTGACAAATAGGGGTCATATCGTCGGATACTCGCACGGAGTCACGTGGCGGCTATTAGCTCGGGGGGAAAGATCAGAGATACCCTAAAACAAAGAAAAATTATGCGACTGTAACCTTGTTTTATGAATTATATTACTGATACGTACTTATAATAGCAACTCAGTGATGAAAAAACATGATTGTGTCAACTAAATAACTTCAACCGTTATAATCTCCGACTTCAGAAGGAGAGCGGCGATGCCTTACATAAACTTTATGGTTAATGCACACGATTCAAACTTGAGATAAGCTATTTTTAAAGTAGTCAGTGTGTCACGGACACACGTATATCGGTGCTGTGAGCTCCATAAGCGGCTACCATGTTTTTATATCCATGCTAAATTGTTGCCAATTAAAAATGTTCTATCTCCAATCGCCCGTATTCGCAAAATACCGAAAAATTACAACATTAGTAAAAATAGCGGTACTTTTTCGTAACAACATCAATATGTTCTATCATGCAGCGCCATGGCAATTCACCAGGACCTACTAACATCATAGAAAATTAGCAGCATACAGGGCAACTTAAACAATGGTGTTATTATGTATAGGCTAATGTTGGGGATCCAGGGGTGTTTTAATATATAGCCCAATGTGGGGGTGGGGGTTTACCATTTAAACCTTTCTATACTTCATACTCATTGACGACTATAGTTACTTGCGCCAGTCCATACTGGACGCAAGTAATGTTTTCGGTCCGGATCTTTGTCTGTCCTTCCGGGAATATGTTACGTCATGACCGAGATAACGGAAGCAGAAAAAGAGGCAACGCGCATGCGTTGTTGTTCCAGTAATTTGTATAAAGCGTTGAAGTTGGAAATTTATGCATTGTTATCTGGTTTTATTTTGGTAATAAATGAACAATATTGAAAACTTTCAAAAAGTTCAAAAATTTCAAAAAGTTCAAAAAGTTCAAAAATTTCTAAAACTTCAAAAATTTCAAATAGGCGCCAAATTACCATCCAAGACGTATACTCTTATACACTGCGGGTCAGTCCTAGTAACGCGCACGTCAACGCGTTTGAAGTTTTTGAAGTTTTCAATGCAAATGTCACTTTAACATTATCCCACAGTGAGTGCCTAGTGTTACTTTAACATTCATCCATAGTGAGTGCCTTGTGTCACTTTAACAATCATCCCCCGTGAGAGCCTATTGTCCCTTTAATATTCAAATACTGAGTGCCTTTTGTCCCTTTAATATTCATGGCGGAAGCTGCCCATCGTTCAGCGATGTCATCACGTGATATACATGTAGATAATACATCGTTCACATGGAGAGACTTCGTTCAGCGAGCGCAGTGTGTCACTTTAACATTCAAGACTGAAGCTATCCCCATCAAGGTCCTCACGTAATATACATGTAGATAATACACCATGCATAGGAGTGGCCTAAATCTGATAGTTGGTTAACAGGTGAAAAACACTACCAATATGTCTCACCTGTAATTAGATCGGATAGAGTTATCGTTCCTAATATGCAGCCAACTGGGGTCCATATCATCATAACAGGGATATTATGTTCGTACACACAACTATTTCAGCGATGGATGAACAGAGATTTGATATCTAGATTTTTTTTATCGATCTCTCAAACGAGGGGCCAGCACCCGTGGTTCAAACTGTTGTTGGCAAGATACCACACAATATGCCAAAATGTGTGATGGGCGCAAGTATAGGCAGCTCCAGTGAGTGCATTCTAGTTCAATTATGAAATGCTCAGATAATAAGATCATATGTCGTTTATTGAGTTTATTATCTGAATATTTTCCGACTATGAATAGGAAATCTCCTGCACTGGTTGGTATTGTCTTTGTATATGTCTGTCGTCTGCTCACTTTTCCTGAACACCTCTCCAGATGAACAATAAACCATTCCATTATATTCTTTTATAACTGAGTGGGATAATTCATTTAGCATGCAAATGTTTAAGATGGCGCCAATTTTTCATACTGCCAGTATTCTCATTTCTTCAGATCTGTCAACTAGAAATATATAGGATGAATTTAATTAAAGATCGTCTGTCTCTTTCTAAGTTCTGGTATATAGCTTCCAGCGTATGCAATAAAAAATATATGAGTCGAAGACATCTGTCAGAAAACGTTTCTACTAATTAATATTGATTTTATATTGATGTGTTCTTAGTATATAATTAATGCGAACCAATTGGGACAATTTTTGTGACTAATTTTAGACAGTTCGTCATGAGAAATTTCGAAATAAAATAAATATTAATTGATAGAAGCGTTTCGGGACAGGTGTCTTGTATTCATATTTATTATTTTGCACCCAGGAAACTATCTAACACGTGTTTTTATAGGAAGAGATAAATCATATTTAATAACCTATTAGCAGCACCACTCAAATTGAAACTTATAATGCTGATAGTACACTTTCTTGTCTCTGAGTTCAAATGTATTCAACTTTGTAGAAACCAATTGTTTTTTGTTGTGATAACCAGGACGTGTCGCTTTGGAAGATGTGTCGCCAGAAACAGTAACATCCTGATCATGAACCATTATGTGCATTATTTACTTGTCATGGATGTTCAGAGAATCCATTTTTGTGGACGAATTAGTTTTTATTGGATAAGATATAATGTATAGAAGATTTAATGTATAGAAAATGTAATGAATATGAGATTTAATGTATACTACATTTAAAGATGCATTATCCGATGGAGGTCAACATATTTGATTCGAGTCGAGGAACCCACACACCAAAGCTCAGAGTGATCAGATATCGGTTTTTGAAATTTGTTATTTCCCGAGATATGTAATTTTTGGTGGCCTGGCAAATAATCGACAAGCCGACGGTCTCGGACCAGCTTGCGGATGAAGATGGACAACTATAAAATTAAGTGGCTTTGGTTGTTAGATATTTGACATTCGGCTAAATTTCGTTGAACAAAATACAATAACAAGTTTTGGGCAATTGTATACTATATAGTTGACTGTGGTTAGCATTATTTTTGGGCAATTACTCGATTCTGATAACTGTTGGAATTTGATGATATGGGGACCATCGAATCGGATTGAGTACCTTCTTGTATAGAAGCTTTAATATACAGAACAGTTAATGGAAACATACGAAACTGAGACAACTTTTGATAACTTCTAACTTCGCTCGTGAAGAAATACCAGAATGTATTGCATACCCATTGGTTTATTTTTTGCGAAATACAAAAAAATAGTCTTATTTCAAAACGTTCAATAAAAATATTTGTCTTGTCCTTTAAAATTGCAAAGTATTAACATTGACATTTCAATCTATGGAACCAACATATGTGGCGAATAGTTACTTAAGAATCGTTAGGGCTGTGACAATTCATCTTGAATTGAAAACACTCCCCACACGAAAGTATCCCCAGACACTAATTTTCATCAAAATCCCGTGATACTCGGGCGCTTGTCCTTGAAATGACCCGATTTCAAGGTCAAGGTCACGTCTCACGGGCAAATTAACAGGCCCATGCCACTCTACGGCCGAAAGTACTCCCACATACCAAGTTTCATCGAAATCGGCTCGGCCGTTTTCGAGTCCATCGCGAACACACAGACAGACAGACAGACACACAGATTTCCCAAAATATATAATAGACTAGAAGGTGACCCGACTTCGTCCGGGCTTTGACCTTGAATTGTCCATTTTGAAGGTCAAGGTCAAGTGGGGTCACGATTTGACCAGTCCAAAACACTGCCCGGACAAATGTACCCGACAAACGTGCCCGTCGAAATCCATCCGGTTTTACCCGATTTGATCTTGAATTGATCATTTTGAAGGTAAAGGTAAGGTCGGGGTCACGACTCGACCCGTCCAAAACACTCAGTGGACAAAAGTAACCCCACGTATCAAATTTCGTCGAAATCCCATCAAAATTGGCGACATGACCTTGAATTGACCCGATTTCAAGGTCAATGTCACGTCGCACGGGCAAATGAATATGCTTATGAGACTCCCCGTACGAAAGTATCCCCACATACCAAGTTTCGTCGAAATCCCGTGATATTCGGGCGTTTGATCTTGAAATGACCCGATTTCAAGGTCAATGTCACATCGCACGGGCAATTTAATAGGTTTATGCCACTCCCCGGCCTTATGTATCCCCACATACCAAGTTTCATCGAAATCCCGTGATATTCGGACGTTTGACCTTGAAATGACCCGATTTCAAGGTCAAGGTCACGTCGCACGGACAAATTAATAGGCCCATGCCACCCACCGGCCGAAAATACCCCCACATACCAAGTTTCATCGAAATAGGCTTGGCCGTTTTCGAGTTCATCGCGAACACACAACAGACACACAGACAGATCTTCCAAAATATATAATAGACTAGCCGATGAGCCCGACGTTGTCCGGGCTATTCAAAAACCAAATTTCAAGTCGATAGCTCTACCCGTTTCTGAGATCTGGTCTGCGCATGCGCGAAGCTGGCGTCGCACGGGCTCGGCGACCAGACAAAATTCGTATCCGTTCAAGATACATTCACATACCAAATTTCAAGTCGATAGCTCCACCAGTTTTCGAGATCTCGTCTGCGCATGCGCGAAGCTGGCGTCGCAGGGCTCGGCGACCCGATAAAATTCGTATCCGGGTCAAGATACATTCACATACCAAATTTCAAGTCGATAGCTCCACCCGTTTCCGAGATCTCGTCTGCGCATGCGCGAAACGACAAAAGTATCCCTAGCTATCGAATTTCGTCGAAATCCGCCAGTATTACCCGATTTGATCTTGAATCGACCATTTTGAAGATCAAGCATCACAATTTGACCCGTCAAAAACACTTCCCGGACAAACGTATCCTTAGGTATCAAGTCTGACGGGCATCTCGGTGGGGACGAAATTTGTTGGCATCCCCATCCACACCAACACCCCAAATATGGTGGAAATCGGCCCAGCGGATACCGAGATACAGGTTCAATGTCATTTAAAAGGTCAAGGCCACGCCGCACGGGCATCCGGGCGTGACGAAATTGCTCAGCTACTGAAACTACACCACATACCAAATTTGGTGGAAATCGGCTCAGCGGAGACCTTGAGTTCAAGGTCATTTGAAGGTCAAGGTCACGCCGCACGGGCAAACGGATATGCCCATGTTACTCCTCGGGTCAAACTACATACCCGTACCAAGTTTCGTCAAAATCGGTTAGCCGTTTCCGATTCCATCGCGGAAACACACACACATACATGCACACGCACCCACACGCACAGACCACAAACTTTCCTCAAATATATAATAGATTCTTTATGGAGGTCAAGTTTAAATTGATATCGTACTCCCATGTTTCTGTTCGTCAGATACAGACTCGAGTATGTAGGAGCCTCGATACCGGTATATTTCTAAAGGATAGCTATAAAAGGCCTCTGAATATTGACATGAGCGCGTACATCGCAACACATATCTAGCAAAATGCCACTTTAAGTGAGATGTCTTTCAACAGAGGTCAAGGTCGTTTTATGGTCAAGGTCAAGGTCATATAAGCCCCCCACATCAACTTGACAACAAATTTGGTTGAGGCTTAATTCCAACTTGTCCAACGAAGGCGACCCATGTTATGATGGACATATAATTTGACTTCCTCGCATCCACCACTGCTCACAAATGATTTCAAATAATAAGCCGCGTTCCGATGTTGAGTGTGAATACCTGGCAGCCAGCCAATACTATTCGCGCGACATACAACCGTGAAAAAATTCCCCTTGTTAGGGTAGATTGGTTCAATCATTTATCTCGAAGGAATTGATAAGCCGCTGATATGTCTGTGAGGCCAAATCGTTGCGAGACGGGAACTTATTGAATATGTTGTCCGCCTATTAGGGGGATTTTTCGCTAAGCAATTTGTCCGGAGGAAAATTACACGCAGCTAAGGCGGGATCGTTATTACAAAACACCACAAGTAAACATCGGCGCAACACACGATGTCGTGCTATACATTGTTGGAAAGGGTACATCCTTGGCTATTCAACTGTGGTAATTTGATTCTGAAGCAGGCACGTTTGCTTGTGCTATTTTCGCATAAATCTTTTGCGAAAACGGTTATAAATGCAACCAAGTCTAGTATACTGATGTGAAATCAGTGTTTTCTGCGGAGACCAATTTTTTCTGGATTCTAGCCCACAACACCAAATGACGCAAATGACGTCATGGACCATGTCATGACGTCTTCGCTGATTTTATTCAGCTAACCAACGAAATTGGTCAAACGAAACTAATCTATAGGCCAAAATCACGTAGGAATTGTTCAGAAAAACTAAAGTTGTTAATTTTATAACCATCCCGTTGGTCCACTTCCGATTCTGTGTCACCGTTTCTTTTTGGGATATTATTGTTCCCATGATTCTATGCGAAAGCGAAACGGAAGTCACGTGATTTTTAACCCATTTTTCTTGTCCGGATTTTCATCGCGTCGAAATGCTGTTTCATGGTATTGTAAAAATTAATGACGTCATTCACGCCTAAACTTGAAAAGCAACAACGCGCCTGCGGCGCGTTGTGGTTGCTATTATATTGAGCGTATACCCGCGCGATATTTCGTTGAATGGTGCAATGAATACACACTATAAAGTGGTAAGTCGCGTCGATGAAGAAAAAGTAGATTAAGTAGTGTCAAAATGTGCTTATTTCATATTGAAATAGCAACTATACGGGCTTAGTTCCAAATACGCTCTTCACGGGCTTAAAACGCAACATTCAAAATAAGCCCGTATTATGCTTATTTCCACGAGAACAGGCTGCGGCCAACGCCATTGGACGTACTAAAGGTTATAAGTTCACTATGGGCTTATTTCAGAATCAAATCAGTCCAATGTGAATATTTAGGTCCAATATGAACATATTACACTAGGATGTGTTGAAATATAAGACGAGGTAACGATCTGTAAGATGACACAAATTCCAACCACCTGCGTGACCCTATCAATCAATGGCTAAACTATATATGGTAAGTTATTCACACCCAGACGCTTGTGTTGTTCAAGAAGGGCTATGGTTCAGTTTGTCATGTAACCTGACTCGATCGGTTGATTGTATCAAACGTTACAGGCATCGGAATAGAAACATTTCTGGTCGGCCATTTAACGGATACAGCTCATGCCGTTCGCCGTATATTCTAAAACGACGAAACAATTATTTACCAAATTTAATATAAAATCTTATTTCAAAATTTGTTCTCGGATCATATTGCAATTTCTGAATAATTCACAACAGTGAACCAATCATGCAAACGTGTTTTCAACATGAGTTTCATAGAAGGAAGTGTTTGTTGTCTTCTGGATTGTAACACAATTGTCTTTGAAGATTCAAGAAATTAGTGCCACACTGAGATCCGATGGAAGTGTGATATTTTTTAAACTGAACTTTGTGGTAAAGTGTTTAAAACATTTATGGCTGGTGAAATAGTGAAAACAACTAGTCAACAAGAGCATTGGATACATGTCGTATTCACAGCACCATGTCACAAAAGGTGCCGTGCCATTACGGTGCCAATCAACCTGTCACCAAGTATTATGAGACCAAAATATACAATTTGCCGATGTTCAAAACCATGAAAACAGCAATCAAATTGTCTTGTTGTCTCTGAATGGAACATGTTTCTGGAAAAATTATCAGATGCTCTCATCTGTAATCAAATATCGGACATTTGTGTTGAGTCCGTTACTTGTCTACATTGCGAAGAAGAGCCAGAATTTGATAATGTATGTACCCAGTTAGAAAAAAATTGTGCTTAAAAATTATCGAAATATTTGTCATTCCTTATACAATGAGAATAATGAGAAATATAGTATGCCTACTAGCTGATGTACCCGCCGTTGCGCGGGCCAAGTGTGGCAAAATTAAATAGTTCGTAATAAATTAAGAACTGACGTTTGATAAAACTCCCCTAATCATTTCACCGGGCTTGGTTCACGGTATTATGAATGACAGAATAAACGCAAGCTTTCGCTGTCCCGATAAGGTCATGTATAAAGAGCGTTAGAGTCGAACTTTGTCCAAATGCGGTAAATATAAAAATCGTTTATGTCGTGTTATTCCGTTCGGTAATGCGGAATGACGCCATAACGTCAAAAGGCGACGTCGGTCAGCCTCGGGACCTTTCCCAAGTTATCCGAGGAGTCGAAATACATATATATCCAAAATTTCATCGCAAACGATGCAGAATTGTGGAAGTTATTCGACTCAGAATATTTTCAAGATTTCCTATTATATGCAATATGTTCTCTATCTCCGCAATCGGTCCAGAAATGTGAATGTTCAGCCTTCATCGTTTAACATTCGACTGCACATATTTTCACAAGTTCCTGTATACAATGTACACAGAGAATATTCTTGAAATTGCCAACACTATCTCTCTCCCTCCCATCTCTATCTATCTTTCCTCTCTCTCCCTCTGTGTCAATTTTCTCTTTCTATATATATATATATATATATATGCATATATATCTCTATCTCCATCTCCCTTTCGATCTATCTTTCTCTCCCCCTCTATCAATTTCTTTCTCACGCGCTATCCCCCCCTCTCTCTCTCTCTCTCTCTCTCTCTCTCCGTCCCCCCCTCTCTCTCTCTCTCTCTCTCTCCCCTCTCTCTCTCTATATATCTCTCTCTATATAATAAACGACGTTGAACTTATTGTCTGATAACTACTCGCCAATGAGTTAGTATGTAGAAAGGGTTAAAGTAATTGTTCTCTAGTTGACCTTACGTTTCTGGCGTGCCAGCACCCGTGGGACAGCCGCTTCTTTTACTTGGACAACACCTCGTTCTGGATGATGATCATTGTTCATATGGCATGGACATTACTAATCCTTAAAGGGGAAACCATCTTCGATATGAAACGCCGCGTAACGCCTGTATTCTCTCGTTGCATTTTAGATCATGCCATGAATCGCTACTCTTTAGCTACGCATGCAGAGATCACACTCCATCCGTTCAATATACACGTACGTGGAAACTGCTTGGTGTCCAGGTGGGGAACTTTATGACATTCAAAAACAATGCATGTTTTATCTTTTGTAGTTAATATCCGTTCCTTCACAATGTATTTCACAGTAGGTGAAGGTCCCAGTTCGAGATTGCATGATTTAGGTGACTTTTTGTGCCATTTTGCTATGCGCGCTTATACAATCATGGAATTTCTTCTGGGTAATTAATTCTATGTTCAATGCGATATCGGATCACAAAAAAGCATGCAATCTCGAGCTGGGACCACTCCTTAATGTGAAGTAGATTACAGAGGAACAAGTTTTAGCAAAGAAATATATTCCCTGTCTGTTTTGTTCAATGTTAAAAGGTACCCTGTCAAGACGGGTTAGAACATGAAAAAGTTCTCAGGTTTTATTGGTGGAATATGATCTGTATGGGCGTAGCTAGAGAAGATATTCATGGAATGATATATAGACTATAGTTGGATTTATATGACAACCACGTTGTTGAGATAAATATAGAATGTGATTTTGGGTGAACTTTTATTAATTTTCAGTGGATAATCATTCAGCAGTAATCATCAACACATCTTCTGCATGTCGACGCGTTATCTGAAACGAAAGAATCAACATTATTACGATATCATGATACCAATCGTAAATTGAATTTCCCAAAACGCATGCATTTCTTGTATGTTTTACTCCGAAGCTGATTGCTGGCCCAGTCTTCGCTCCATCGTTTGTATTAATGTACAAGACTAATATATGAGTATACCATATGCAGTACGTATATTACATGTTTTACGGTCTAGACATTATATGAAGTACCTATATATACTTATAATCAAATAACCACTTTACATATATTCAATTCAATGCTTGAAACAATTATATACATGTATACAATGCGCCCTACATAGATCCCACTCCCCACCATTATATATTTAAGTACCTATACCCGTCCGAACGACCACTTTATTTAGATCCGCTTCAATATGTATCAAAATGCTTGTATGTTTACATATATATATTGTAACCCCCCCCCACCCCCCCCATAATATATTTAAAACGTCCATATTTACCAAAACGACCAATTCACTTATATTCGCTTCAATTTCTGCATTAGTGTATGTGCTTTATTAATATTAAGGTATCATATTCAAAAAATCCAGAATATACATAAGGTACGGAGTAGCAATACCTGATCAATTAACCACTTTATTCATATAGCTCTTGGTATAATGTACATGCATATTCAATTTACGTATATCTAATACAAGCAGCAATTAGTTCACAGCCAGAATAAATAGGATTTAATATGTATAATACGCCGTGTATCCATATCTAACCAAACGACCCTTAGGGCGCGTACACATGAAGCTGCAAGAAAATATCTGCAAGAAAATATCAGGTAAAATTGCACACTGATATTTTCTTGCTGCAAAGATTACGCCCGTGAGAACGCGGCGGTTTAGACGGCGTTGATTGAGCTCAAACATAACAGTATTGGTCGTGCTGGTTCAAGTGAATTTCGTCCGGTAAATAACATATAGTCCATTTTGGCAATTCATAGCTTTGTGAAATTTCCAACTGTTAAACATGTATTACCGAAGTCGGGTGGGATGAGGCACCCACCGACCTGTAGCAACGTTGCTGACCTCATGCATAAAGACCTTCTACATAATGAGAAAGTGGTCACGCTATTTGGAAATTTGGAAATGTTATAATTGCATAGTGCATGCATATGTGGGGTGACAAAAGTTATTATGGTTTTGTGGCAAATCGGATGACCCCACCCCATTGAGATCCCATATGAAGTTTTCAAGAGAATGTTGCTTGGTTCATGGGTCTGTGGTGTATATTACGTTACCGAACTTACATGGGTGCATGTGGGGACATGAGACCCCCGCCAACTATGGTCAAAGTTTTCACCAGTTGGAAACAATATTAGTTGGAATGTTTACACCAACAATGGTTCTGGTATTGTTCTGGTAGTCTGATTTTTCAACCATTGATGTATGTGGAATTAGTGGTTTTAGACCAATATTTGCATTTCTTCCTACTTCGGTCAAATTAATAGCTTGGAATTTCTTCTAAGCCCTCCCTCCCCGGTGTCCATTCAAAATTCAAGGCATGTGAGGTACCAGATGGGAAATTCAAAGACGATGAGATGTGTGAAAATTAAAGTATGTGATCTTGGGTCTTTGACCCGGTTCAAGAGGGGGGGGGGGGGGGTGCAGTCAGAAATCCATGGACATCCTCCGTCAGCGGAAACCCTCAAAAGATATACGTCCCCACACATATCCATATAATAGATCAGCGATTATGTCAAACAATCCAAAATGGAATTACGAAGTCAATTGTTGAAACAGGCGATAATATTGATGGATCATAACTCGAGTGCGTGAACGGTTACCAGCGTGTCCCTTAGGGCGCGTACACATGACGGGCAAGAAAATATCAGTTATGCCCCATGTGACTTACTTGACCAGTGAAATAAATAATACCGGAAAATATCCGACGAAGACAGCGCGCTGACATTTTATCGCCAGTTGGTGATATGTGTTCACCTTGATTGGAGGCCATCGGTATCCGTTAACTAATCTCTATAAGGGACACGCTGGTAACCGTTCAAGCACTCGAGTTATGATCCATCAATATTATCGCCTGTTTCAACAATTGACTTCGTAATTCCATTTTGGATTGTTTGACTTAATCGCTGAGCTATTATATGGATATGTGTGTGGACATATATCGTTTGAGGGTTTCCGCTGACGGAGGATGTCCATGGATTTTCAACTGCACCCCCTCTTGAACCGGGCCAAAGACCCAATATCACATAATTTAATTTGCATACCTCTTTGAATTTCCCATCTGGTACCTCACATGCCTGGAATTTTGACTGGACACCGGGGAGGGAGGGGCCTAGAAGAAATTCCAAACCAATATTTTGACCAAAGTAGGAAGAAATGCAAATATTGGTCTAAAACCACTAATTCCAGATACATTAATGGTTGAAAAATCAAACTACAAGAACAATTTCAAACCATTGTTTGTATGAAATTTCCAACTAATATTGTTTCCAACTGGTGAATACTTTGACCATAGTTGCCGGGGGTCTCATGTCCCCACATGAACCCATGTAAGTTCGGTAACGTAATGTACACCACAGCCCCATGAACCAAGCAACAATATCCTGAAAACTTCATATGGGGTCTCAATGGGGGTGGGGTCATCCGATTTGCCACTAAACCATAATAACATTAAATTTTGTCACCCCACATATTCATGCACTATTAAATTATAACATTTCCAAATTTCCAAATAACGTGACCACTTTCTCATTATGCAGAAGGTCCTTTATGCATGAGATCAACAACGTGTCGGTGGGTGCCTAATCCCACCGACTTCGGTAATACATGTCAACAGTTGGAAATTTCACAAAGCTATGAATTGCCAAAATGGACTATAGGATATTTACCGGACGCAATTCACTTGAACCAGAATGACTAATACTGTTCTGATTGAACTCAATCAACGCCGTCTAAACCGCCGCGTTCTCACGGGCGTAATCTTTGCAGCAAGAAAATATCAGTGTGTAATTTTACCTGATATTTTCTTGCAGATATTTTCTTGCAGCTTCATGTGTACGCGCCCTTATAGAGATTAGTTAAAGGTTACCGATGGCCACCAATCAAGGTGAACACATATCACCAACTGGCGATAAAATATCAGCGCGCTGCCTTCGTCGGATATTTTCCGGTATTATTTATTTCATTGGTTAAGTAAGTCACATGGGGCATACCTGATATTTTCTTGCCCGCCATGTGTACGCGCCCTTAACTTAGTATACCCGTTCCCATGATTTTACTAAATTATATTTGATGTGCTCACAGCTTTGTTACAAAGTAGTTATGAACCTCGGTTTGCCATATTGACGCATGCTTTGATCAATTAGCAATGGAAACCCATTCATTTCTGAAGTGGCGACCGGCGCATGCAATACTTCTCATAATGACCATGATAAATTAAATAATTGAATTGAATTGAATTACCGATATATACTAGTTTTTCCCTAAAACGATTTAAGAATTGTCAACCTGAAATATTTTTTCGCGATTTGTTGAGTGCTACTTGTCAACTTGAGACGGGGTTTCTCGTCGTGATTGCAACGTGCATATTGGTGCTTGCATGTATACGTTTATATAAGTTTATCGCATATTATTGTGTAATCTAATTTAATTACTGCTGTATATAAACATGCATATGTATATGAAATGAACAATGATGAATGTGATATCCAAATGTGTGTACATAGTGTATAATTATAGGGTGTACGTGTTTCACTGTTGCAATAAATCAATAAATCAATTATAGTAGCCCCCCCCCCCCCCACCATGACTGGGCTAAATAAGATAATCGCTCGGAAATTTTGGTACTGTATAATTATCACGGTGGGGAATCACCTAGTTTCGAGTTGATGAGTATTACGCACTCAAAATGGCTGAAGCGAACGCAAACGCGACCAGAAACTAGGAAACATATAATAAACTATGATAATGATATATTACATTGTATTTTGGCAGCATCGAGCATATGCTATACTCTGTTACCTCGTTTGTCTACAAACTCACATTTATTTGTTTAAACATTCTGACCAAAGTTGCCAGTCGAATGATTCTCCCACAAGGACTTCTGAATTCTACGAACCTCCGATTGGAAACTTTGGTCAGAATGTTATAGAAAAATGTTATAGAGTATTTCGAACACATAATGTATCAACTTGTTTTTGAAATAAAATAGCATAATCTCGTAACAGTCAAAATGCTATGTTTTGTGTCAGTTCCTCATTTATTATTTTATTATGTTTTCATGCGTTTTCGTATTTTGAATGCGTTGTACTCACTAACTATGAAACCACGTGATTCCCCACCGTGTATATGTCGCGATAGACTCGATAATAGACTCATATAAACTAAACCAAACTGTCTTTACTGTTGCTATACGTAAGTTAAATTGTTAAACGTCGCCTGTTTGTTGTGGTTGAAATTTTGACGCGCTGTACACTGAGAAAAACGGTTAGTCAATATGACTAACTTATGTTAATCAAAGTTTTGTTATCAGACTGATTAACTTGGGTTAGTCATATTGACTAACTCGGAAAGTTAGTCATAATGGACATATTGTTGTTAGTCATAACGACTAAGACAAGTTTAGTCAAAATTATTAGGACTGATTCAATCTGATTGACTTCTCTTAGCCACAGGGACTGTGAACATGTAATTTTGAGGAACTATTGTGTAAATTAATCAAAGACTCAACCAGATACTGCAATATCCAGAATCAGAGACCAGGTTGAAAGCATGCCAATCTTTCAATTAATTCTCAGAAATTCAGATTTCAGTACTGGTATGTTGAGATGTGTAACAATGGTTTCTGGTATAGGTCTATGTATAGCTTGGTTCATTTCCGGGATGGCTGTGATGTTTATGAACTAGAACCTGTTATCCAAATATTGTAGCCTTTGATCTGTTATATATGCCATAATCTCGGATCACATTAGTTTCTTTATAGATTGTACATAATTACGATACAATGGATGCTAAACATTTAACAATTATATTAAACATAATTTAAGGCAATGTTGTAATATAGTTATTATTCACGTAACTTAGTCACCATGACTAAGGCCAGAGTTAGTCATATATAGTGACTTGTGGGAGTGTATGGTTAGTCCAAATGACTCCAAAATGCTTGTGACTAATCATAAGTTAGTCATATTGACAAGATTGGATTTCCAGTGTACCATGCAGTATATAGTCGTTGCAAATTGGTGTAATGTAACCAAAATGGTACTAACATTACTGCTACAAACGGAATATCGTTAGAAATAAACAATGCAAGCAAGCTTATATTGGGTGGTCAATGTGCGGATAGTGGCACATTCTAATAATTTTAGCCCGCAATTCCTTTAGCAAGGAATCAAGTGGCATGCAAAACCAGTCTCGTTCTGAGAAAAGACTAAAATAGAGCTGTCATACTTTTACACTCACCAATCATCTGCAGAGCATCCGGAACTTGATGCGCTAGACGCTGAACTAGTACCGTCAATACAACTGCGTCTCTCACGGTGCTACAAGCAGAGGAAATATAGTACATTTAATATGGGAGCAGGGGCGTGGCTGCACGGTTTCTTATATGGGGTGTCATATTCTACTATAAACTGAGGACGAATTGTCGATTTTTTTTATTACAAAACATCAACAAAACACACTGAAATGTACTCAATCCGATCAGACCGTCCCCATACCATCAAGATGCAACAATAAAAACATTTCTTCAAAATACGCTTTGGTTATCAGAATCGATTTATTGAAACAAAATAATGCTAACCACTGTCAACTATGGTATCAAATTTCCCAAAACTTGTTATTTATCAACATTTTATTCAACAAAATTTGGCCGTATTATCACTAAAGTATCACGAAATTTGAGAGTATTACCACTTGATTTTAGAGTTATCCATCATCATCCGCAATTTTGTCCGAGGCCCTCCGTTTGACCACGTGTCTCTGGACCACTTATAATTACACATATCGAGAAATAACAAACTTCAAAAATCGATATCTGTTCACTCTGAGCTTTGACAGGTCGGTTCATCGACTCGAATCAAATACTTTTTACTCCCGAAGCCAAATAAATAGTAATTTCGGAGCGTCTGATCGGATTGAGTACCGTTAAGTCAACAAATGGGACGCGAAACTAACATCGGCTTCTATACGGAATGTGATGATGTTTCACGTAACTATGCGTTGTTTGCCAAATAAATAAAGACTTATTGGCGTATTTAATGTCGTATATTTAATGACATAACTTTTCAAAGTATTCATTCATTATAGTTTGTTAGAAAAATATTGGAACCCATTGCATTTTGAGACGTAGCGTACGTAACGTAAACAGACGACAAACCGGAAGTCAAAGGTCACCTGGTACTATTTCCTGTTATTAAACGAACGTTTAATATCACAATTTATAGCTTGGGTTTATTGAATGGAATAAGGGTAGGATCGTGTAATAAATATAATTTCCAACTGCACCACATTGAATCAGACCGAACTTCTCTAGTCCGGGACTTGCACCCATTGGGTTAGAAGACTCCAACTCAGGCTTTCATAAGTTCGAAATTCAAATATTCAACCTCTAGCGCCACCGAATATGGTTGGAAAGTTTTCGAGCTAATGACCAGTTTACTCCAAATATTTAACCAGAAGTAACAAATTGTTCGACTTTTTGGTCTAAAAACGGCATATTTAATGCTAGTTTAGGGTATGAAATTTCCTTTTGTTGAAAACTGCATTCTAAGTCAGGAGGGGTGGGGAACTCATCAAACAGCCCTGTTGTCACGCCTCTATCAAAATGGTATCGTATCAATATTAACGGCTCCGCCATTATTTCATATTATCATATTATATACCATAGGAAATAGGAAGCTTATTTTCGATCTGGTCTGTACTGCCAGTTTATTGTTCTCAATTGAAGAGAAATAATACTATATCACATGAAACCCCTATTATATCTTTAAAAAACCCATTACATATATCCTTATATGTCACTAGTTATAAATTGTTAAATATATCAATTGGCTCCGCCCCCCCAAAGTCAGCGGTGCGTCTTCACATTGATTCAGACGGATTAATACTATTTCGAAAACCCGAGCATGACACCATATATTTCAAAATGATTGCTTTGTTCTTTAAAGTTAAATTATTGTCTAACTTTGTTGTACAACGAAAATAGACACAAAACAGTGAGGCAAATTGGGGGACTGTATTTTATATCGCCAGCCCCAGAGCGCAATACTGTCGTATGCGGCTGTGAAGCGCCTCAGCCAGCGCTGTAAACATATGCATTTGGCAATTTCTTTTAAGATTTTATGGGGAGGTTATTTATGGCAGAGGTTTTTAAAGGGAGAGGTTATTTATGGCAGAGGTTATTTATGGGAGAGTTTATTTATGGGGGAGGTTATTTATGGGGATGTTATTTCCGGTCGAGAGCGGAAATGGCCGAACCGTTGAGATTGGTCATCGTAGACCCAAAACTGCAAGTCATCCTTCAGTCCCTCGCTTAAAGCTGATCAGACCACTGCCGTCACATTTTGTTTATTTAAGTCGTGTACCGGTTATACAATTCATTTTGACATGATCTGGCCATTCTAAAACTTAATATAGACAGTTCAGTTTCTCAGAACAATGCATAAATAATTTTAACCGACAAAAGTCAAATTAAAATATGTCCTTACATTCGGTATATGCATACGTTGTGTACGTGGTATGCAGTGGTCAGACCATGCATGTAGAGGTCAGACCAGTCTGAACGCTGCCTCGCAGTATACGAAACCACCCGTCTAACACAGTCTTGCGTTCTCAAATGTTGTTGTTGGTTTCTATAATATCCGTGTCGTAGAATACGGTTATCTGATTTCAATTATTTGAAAGTCTGTTGAGTACGAAGTAATGTATACGGATTGCAGATTAGTCGGAATGCGAAAATACAAATTTCGTTGTCGAGTAATTATTGTACAGTTTTCTAGCAAATGTATCAAATAAATGCTATATTATATGCATAGTCACTAGTCAGTGAGTGGATTGAGTTTATAAAAGCAACTATCAGTAGAACCGTTATCCAGACATGGCATCGTTCGCGTTGGTAACTATGCATGTTAGATGCACGTTTCCGATCATATTCCGTTCATTTCCATCACGAACTGCCTGCAAAAAATGCCGTGCAAACTTGCCAGTGTATGAACGTACCCTAACTCTTTACGTGGAGTATATTCTGGTTACAAATGTGTAAATATGTTTTGGAGCGACCTGTGGCGTCTCTTGGCTCTGAGTGGTCAATATGAGCATTGTATTGTTAGTGTTTTACATAACAAATACAAGACACCTCTTCCCAATAAATTTCCACAGTTAGAATGGTCCTTGGCACAGAAGTTATATGTGCATTCAGGTTCCCAGCCTTCCAGTTAAAAAAAAAACATAAACATATAATTTAACATCGTTTTTGCTCTGTTCTGTAGAACAAAATTTGAAAACCGAATATGACATGTATAACAGGTCTACACATAACAACGAACATCATTTTGTTATTGGAAAATTAACAAAATAAATGTTGAATTCCATCGGAAACATCGAAATTCTATGAAATACATGCATATAAAATTCATTATCGAACAAAATATCGTCTTTCTTGTAGCGCTTCTTGTTCCAAACATTTTATTTTATACCATAGAATCTAAATAAAAAGTAAAATAAGTTTCATAGTAATCGGTCTGGAACCAAAGTACATATTTTTACGAAAACAAATGATTTAAAGGCATATTCCCAGCTAGACGTACATATGTCTGGCTTTTTTTTGTGCATAAATAATTACACCAAATGCCAATCTTTCAGAGTTTAAGAACATTCAGGACCTGAATTGACATATTTACACCAGTGTAACCTACTGTTGCAGTTAAGGGGTTTACTGTAATATTTGTATGTGCATTATGTCACGAATAGACGCTTTAGCAGCTTGCATATAATCATAATGTACTTACCAGTGGAGCAGCGTGCACGTTGGCGACTAGATCCTGTAATGAAAAATAATAATAATGTTGTATTTAATTTGCATCAGGTTTTATAACATTAAAGACTCCGCCTTGATCACGCTCGCTGAAACAAGCACAATTGAAGAATGAACACCCATACTGAGCCCGTGCCTTCATCATTCTGATATATATATATATATATATATCAAATTATGGAGGCAGAACTCAGTATGAATGTTTATTGCTTCAAATAATTATGCTTGCTTCAGTGGGCGTGAATACATTCTCATTTCTTATCGAAATGATCATCTATCGACCAGCATGATACATTGAAATATCCCTCAACCTCCTTGAAAGGAAGCCCTTTTCACCGAGAGTTAGGAAGCATTTCAGTCTGAACATGGGTTCGAATATTTACATGGAACGGAGCTGTTATTATGTTGGAACAGAACAATGCACTTCCTCTTAAATTGTATCTGTGGCCATACATTACTGGTACTGGCGTATAAATAGATCAAATTACGGAGACAGACTCAGTATGAGTGTTCATTGCTTCAAATGTGCTTGATTCGGTGAGCGTGATCAAACTCTCATGGAATATGGAAATGGCCACATATCGATCAGAATGGCACATTGAGGTGTCCCTCAAATTAAATCAAGCTTGAAACAACCATCATCGCCATGGCGATCTCCCGAACACTCACTTGTTTATATAAAGGGGAATCAAATCATTATGTTTTCGATTGATAATGGCCAGTTCGCGCTGGCCCAAAACAGATTGTAGCCAAAATGTTAGCCACATATAGACTTTGTTTAGCCAAATGAAAACATTTAAAGCCACTTTTTACCCCTGAGTGTAATCTGTTTGTTTACATTATGAATATTGGATTTATCAGATACCCGGATGCTAACCAGATATATCAACGTATAGTATTTTGGTAAAATACGGCTGTCAATTAAGATTACCCGGTTGTAATATTGTCCTAATTTATACACGAAATTACGTTTAGGGTTTATTCTTTCGGCAAACCGTTGTGTATGGAATGTAATCAATAATAATCGCCCACGAAATAATAATTAAGGCTTATGTGAAACATATATGGGTGGAATCTATTAACTGATTTTGATAAGAATTTGTTTTAAAGTCACATATACCCTCATGTGAGTGGTTTAGCTTTGGTTCGTTAATTACGCTAACGCGTGGTCATATCATTTTACTCAATCATACAAATGTCATTCAATAGAAAAGTGAAAATAGTATGAGAGTACAAATTCATATTTACTAGATAATCACCATTATATATGGTCTATCTCTTCCCAGCAAGGTTTATATAAATTCCAGGGTATACAATAATAGATATGAGTCGTGGACACCTGTCCGGAAAAGCTTTTATAATTCATATCAATTTTATTTAGAATGTCTTATGACATGCGCGGGACCGTTGAGAACATAAATCCACAAGAAAACATCCGGAGCGTACCAAGAAGGATAACTCTATATTCTTAGCCCCAATCCCGGAACAATGCAGATCAACTAAGAGATTTAAGCTGAATTACGATCACTTTATTATGCCTTTATATAGACAATTAATATGCCCCATCTTCAGTTTTATATGTGTGTATAACCGGCAGTTAAATGCGTCCATCGAACTATTCCCCTATGTAACATAGTATATAATACACAGGAAAAAATTACTGCTCCCATAGCCCTCCCTGAATGGCCTGCACTGATAGTCCACTGTGCCAACTATAATGTACCAATATTATCGATTTACATGTTTTTCTGCTACATTCCGTTGAGAGGATATCAACAAAATGGGAGAAGTTGACGTAACCATATGAGTCTGTACACCCTAATGTTTTGCTTTATGCACGAGTCCCATTACACGGTCGAACTGGAGATCGCCATGTGCCCTTCCACCAGGTAAATACGCAACTTGTTACGTAAACCTTCCCATTATAATTGTTTGTCAACACTCAATTTGTGATTGTGAATCCTCGAAATGGACAGACAACACTGATGTGGCTATGTGATACCCTGATAGGCCGCTGTTTGCACTGATATGCCCATGTGGAACACTGCTATGCCTATGTGGGACCCTAATATGCATATGTGGGACCCTGATATGCCTATGTAGGACCATGATAGGCCGCTGTTTGCACTGATATATATGCCGCGTGCCGGTTGTGTACAGTTATCTCATGAAATAGGGATCCAAGGGTTTAATTATGATACTTAAGTTGTCGGTGTGAGGGTTCAAACTTATATTATAATAGTTTGATTTAAAAGAGAATATATGTGGTATGATTCAAAGTTACAAAAGTTACACCGTAAATTATCAGCGGTGAAAGATTGAGGGAGGAACACCAACATTTATAAAACAGTTACATGTCCATCGCGGATATCTGGGTGGGTGGGTCTGTGCTCAAGATGACCCAAACAGAATTGTTTTTGCACAGCTCAAAAAATATAAATTCCTCGGTATTTTTCAACTATTGTTGGCCTTGAAACTTAGAGATAATGTAATTATAACACAAAAAATGCAAACTGCATGTAGACAATCAGTATATTAGTATATTGATTCAACACTCATATGCCTAGGTGGGACCCTAATATGCCTATGTGGGACCCTGATATGCCTATGTAGGACCATGATAGGCCGCTGTTTGCACTGATATATATGCCGCGTGCCGGTTGTGTACAGTTATCTCATGAAATAGGGATCCAAGGGTTTAATTGTGATACTTAAGTTGTCGGTGTGAGGGTTCAAACTTATATTATAATAGTTTGATTTAAAAGAGAATATATGTGGTATGATTCAAAGTTACAAAAGTTACACCGTAAATTGTCAGCGGTGAAAGATTGGGGGAGGAACACCAACATTTATAAAACAGTTACATGTCCATCGCGGATATCTGGGTGGGTGGGTCTGTGCTCAAGATGACCCAAACAGAATTGTTTTTTCACAGCTAAAAAAATAAAAATTCCTCCGTATTTTTCAACTATTGTTGGCCTTAAAACTTAGAGATAATGTAATTATAACGCCAAAAATGCAAACTGCATGTAGACAATCAGTATATTAGTATAGTGTTTCGTGCTGTAAAATTACTAAATACCGGTATAATTCAAAAATGGTCAATGGTAAAAATTAATCATACATGTCTGAAATGTTTTACCGACAGCCTCTTGAAACGATGCCGAAATATCCAATAGCGAAAACATTATACAGCATCGAAGATAAAAGAAATACGGATATAGTAAAAAAAATCGTAAAGAAAAAAAAGCATTTTATCGTTATAAAAGACGAAAGTAAAAAGTCAAGAGACAGGAAAGAAAATGAGAGAAAGCTTCAGAAAAGTGGGAGAGGGAGATGGAAAGCAGATTGTGATGTTTTAATGTACAAGAAATAACCGTTTAATCATATGTTGTTTCAAATTGTTTTCAGTCTTTTCACTCGGCCCTCTGGTCAGCCAGGATTTGTTAGGAAAAATGTGGCAAATGACCCCCAATGCGTCTGTGGTCACCTTGGCGAAACATTTGGGGCTGAACAAAATTTGGGTCAAGGTTCAAAAAGTGCCGCTCTGCATGCTTGGTCGGGAAAATTTCGGAATTTTTGGCAAATAACCATGGGAACGTCCTTAGTGAAGTAGGACGTACATTTGGGCCGAAAGAAATTCGAGCAGAAATGGGTCGAAAATAGACAAAGTCAGAAAATAAACGGAAATTGTCCGAAATAACTTCAGAATCGTAAGTGGCCGTAAATCCAGTCCAATCCAATGACCGAAGATAGGAATTGTTTCGACTTCTGGTGCAATATCAACATTTAGTGTATGCTTGGCTATAAAATAGCGGGAAATTACCAAAACATAGATCGTCGTATCTATCTCTTCGGAGCTACAGTGAAATCACGTTTTGTTTATTTTACTCAAGGTTACGTTATGTTACTGTAGCATGAAACTAACAACTACCAGGAACACACGAGCTGCGAAGGTTGGTGCCCGATCAGCGCGTGCAAACTGTCCGCTATTCAAACAAAAGCGATGAATTTATTACGCCACATGCATTTGATCAATCGGTAATTCTATGTTTGAGTGAAAGCGTACGTGTTAATTTAAACTTTATATTAGGCCTCAGCTATTCCCTGTTTGTTAACACTGACACGTGCGCTCTTGAATTAAGTTGAGTTAATAATTTAAAAAGTAAGAATTAATTGAGCAAACATTGATAATTAGTATATCAAGCGCATATAATAAAAATAATACAATCTCATTCCTGTCTCGAAAGAACTATTGAATTTTCACTCGCGGCTTGCAGCCCCTCGTGAAATTCGATATTTCTTTCCAGGCATTCAAACAAAACTTGTAGCTATTCTCTATTTTCCACACTAAATACTGGTTGAAATATTAAACTATCATGACAGGTGAACTTACTTTTTGTCTCGAATTTTCAACTAGTACTGTGACATACATGACATTTCCAACTAGCGCTGTGACAGACATGACATTTCCAACTAGTATTGTTATTACAGACATGACATTTCCAATTTTTGAAAAAAAAGTATAGCCTGAGTCGGTGGAGTGAGATACACCTCTGCCCTGAATACAAATGTAACAGTCACTTACCCGTTCTTCGAGAGTAGAGGCACTAGATTGGCTGCTGTAAGCCTGGTTGACCAGCAGCATGGCGACAACAGCGATGACCAAGAAACTCTTCATCTTCTCGATATCAATAGAATTCAGCTAGACTTCTGGGTGAACTTCAGATTGAGTTTGGCGTCGAGTTCCGAAGATTCATTATATGACCAGTTTCTTATCATGAAATCTGCTGACGTTGGTGTTGAACACGTTGGTGTTATATTGGTATACCCGCGGGAGAAATATAAAAAATATTAGGATTTTATCTCACAATGAGAAATTAACATTTTGTCCTTGATCACCCCGTGTACGTGGTATCACCAACCCGGGAGGTATCACCAAACCAGACCATTTAGTTTTTATCTATATTGTTTTCATATGCCACGATTATAGATGTATGTATGTATTGTGTATTTATATATATATATATAAATACACAATACTGTGTCATACCGAACACGTCCGGAGATTGGAGAATAAATTCTGAGTCTGATTATGTTTATACGTGATGATGATATAGCTTGGTAAGCCCACGCTGACCATAAGACAATGCAGAGGTGACTGACACATCCAAATCCAGATGAGAAGACACACATATACATTGCGATAATATATGTATGACCGTTTAGGGTTAAAGTAGAATCTCCACAATATTATCTGATGCCTCTAAAAAAAAGCCAGACAATGTATAATGTGTAGCTATACATTATATGTACGTATACTCGATAAGATGATTCGGTTTCATTGTCGTGTACAGGTTTGAGCGAGTGGGAACAATCCATGCAGTCTGTCAAAACATCATGTTTATAGAACAAAGCGTTGATAATTCGTTTCGTTTCATCATGCGGGGTCTACCCCAATTATGTTAACATTAAACGAATATCCGATTAGCTGCATTCATACGAACGACAGCGTTCACGAGCGTGTGATCAAGGCATTAAGTTATCACGCATTCACCTTTTTAAACGCAACTTTGAATGCTGAGATTGATGTTCAATTAATTTCAATTAAAATCCATTCATTACACAATATTTCGAACATGTTATGGATTCATATTTGATCAGTCTCAGATATACACAAAACATGCGAAAACTCATCAGAACCCTTGCATATTTACTGGACAGAAGATCCGGTGTAGTGATCATCTTGGTCCGCGGGTAACATATCGCGCGTATATTGAGAATGACACTGATTTTTTAAATTATGTTCAACCCTATGCTTCACTGACACATTCAGTTATATACCCGGCAGCGTGGATGGACAGGAGCTACACCAGTAGATAAGTGGATCGATGTTCTCGAAAATTTGCGTGAGCAAAAGCAAAAACATGCACTCTTGAAATAATTCGCTAAAAATTGGTAAATGGCTTGATCTGGGAGAACTGACTGATATCAGGTAGGTAAATACTCCTGCTTCGTGTGGACGAACACATTACGTTGTTTGTCGTCTGTTTTACGATGAGAAACACACACATTCCCATATCATATACGTGAAAATGACTTTCCAATTTAGTCCGCTTTATGATACCTTCCTGGTTGGTAATACCGCCTACACGGGGTGTTGATATTGTAGTTGATTATTCAAAAGCGAAAATAGATTAAAAACAAATTGCTAGAACGACGTTTTGTTTAGCATTCAAGGTACATAATCCGATTCCTTGGTCCCCGTATCATCCAGTAACAACAACAACGACAACGGAGTTTCACCAAAAGCATATTTAGTTATCCAAATTAGTTTATTAGCAATATATACTCGCAACAATACCAATCACAATATCGTATCAGCCGAATAAGTCCGGTTTGTATTGGCAGTTTGGAGGTGAGCGAGTGTGGTTTACAACTTCCATATATGGTGACTCCTAATTCAAAATGGAATTCCCAACAAGTGTTGTCACGAATGTAAGCGCAAAGTATTTCCACGTTTAACCAGCATGGTGCCACATAAAATATCTATTTGAATGGATAACACATAACTACCGATTCGGAAATAAGTATAAGGCATGTATCCACACGTAAACGATCAAACATACCGTATTCTTGTTGATGGCGATACTTTTCATCGACTTCTATTCCGAAATTAATTTGCGTCGTTAATTTAGTATCTTGTTGTTAGAAAATTTCTTACCAATTCCACCCACGTACCACCATGCATCCTTGTAATAAAAGCGAAATATGCATGTTTCCTCACTTGATCGGAGACAAATATGACAACTATTTTGCGACAGACGATTCAAGATAAACAATTCAAATAAAACTGCGTTCTTTTTCCGTTTCTGTGCGCCCAAAAGTTCAGATTTAACTATTGTTTGAGACCATGCTTCAAACGTTCTCTCGTGAGATATATTATAGAGAGAGTTCGCACATCTCTAATCAGAAGTTTCTCTTATACGCTGTAATCATTCTTCCTCGCATGATTCGAGCGTTTGTAAATTACACCATTCGATTTTGCCCAAAATGAAAATGTTATTCGATTTTGTCTATTTTTGAACCCCATTTTGATTTTGAGCGCAATGCTATTCCACGATTGCTGACCCATGCTGGGGCAAGAGTTATCATTAATTTTGCGGCCAGTTCTTTTTATCAAAACTGTCACGAAATGGGACCGATATCTAAACCTACCCCATAACTATATATAACGTCACTGAATTTACCGATATATGGTACCCCACGGAAATGCTCGATTATGAAACGTGGGGAACCCTAATATATTTTAGTATGAGAATTGTCCCGAAAATGGAATTTATACTTGAACAATTGACAAGTTATGTATAATGTATAATCGAACCCGTGCGTATAGATTCTTAAAGTCTTTTAATATACAAAGTAGTGCTTAGAAGCCCGCCGACGATGGGTGCGTTGCCCTTTATAAACTTGATAAACCCATCCGATTAAAATAGCAAAAATAAATCTCCAACATGGCCTATAGGTTTATGAATAACCAACAGCGACCGATTCGGAACAAGCGATATAATCCAACACTCTTCGTGCGTTATCTGATGCTCAACAATATCACAAGGTGTACAGGCCTGGGGGTATTCACGACACTCAGCAGATGTTTTCTGCCATATTGTAGCTTTCTATACCGAAATACCCGCAAAAGATTACCTGGCACAATTGCGAGTGTGTGAACATCCAAATCTGATGATTTCAGAGGTCCTTTAGTCGACAGTCAACGCTGAAACCCTCTTGCCCGTACTAAACAAGTCATGTCCATTTACAAACTCGCGCTCACTGCTAAATACTTATTGCTTCAATATCAACATCAATTTATTTGGAAACGAGTCTATTGACTCTTTATAGTTTCCGTATTACATTATGATAGAAATCAACGTTAATAATGAAGTCACTCACTATGTTCAATGAATTTTAGCATTCAATAATTTCATCATCTTCCAAACGGAAATTCTTGATTGGATGTTCTTTTCGTTTTTTCACGAGCTCAGTTCTCAGCTTGTTTATATATAATCTTTATTTCACGTCTTATTTGCTCCTTATTGAAATATATCTCCGAAGGACCGGGTTTTGTGCATATGTCTTTATCATATGTTATAGCATCGCTGATCATTTCGTCCCTCAGTTGCTTTGACTTTAATATAAGTTTTACTGGATGAGTTTTGTTTTTTCTCTATTTCCTATTCGGTAGAATGACACCATTTCTTCTTCGCTGTGCTTTGGCATCTCACGAATTGTCGTCGAAATGCCGATAAAGGCTTCTTTTTGCTTGAGTAGTTATCCCTTAGGAAATGTTCAGATAATAAGTTCATGCATTAAACGTTTGTTGAACTTATTCGGCTGAATTCTGGTCTCAGGTCTAGACCACCCTAATAATCACGGTGTTCCATGTCAGGACTTGGTCTCGCGAAACCACCTGGTCGCAAGCGGGGATCGGCGCATTGTTGTACAATCAACGACAATCGATGAAAATCTATGGACAAAAGCGTGCTGAGCGCTGCATCGAGATTGGTGTGTTGGTGTCTCCAAGCTTGAGCATGTGAAAGCGGCTTATATCCGTGTTATATAGCGGTATATGTATGCCGTCGCCGTTCGACGGGGATCACGGGATAGGGGTGGTGCGGATTTCTCACCCCATATGCGGATGTCACGACGTTCTCAGTTTTTCGGGTGGAGGAAAGTCTACGCAGATAGTAAATTCACCGAGAAACACTCCGCTGTGTGTAGAAATACCGACCCCGGAAAGGGACCGACAAACTTGCCCAGATACACGAATCAGATTATCCTCACTTAGAGTGGATCGCGAATCCGCGCTTGTCGGCATTCGAACCAGCTTCGTCAGCGCTAGATGGCAAATGGCGGCATAATGCCCCGAGCATTCTACCGACGGGACCACCGGCGTCCTTTACAATCAATGTATAGTAAAACAATATTGTTTGTTCAGACCAAGAACCAACTATATATTGTTCAACTTTGCGTCAAAATATTACACATAAATTACATTCAACTCTTGAAAACATTTCGAACCATTATTATAGGGGATATCAGGTGGGAATTTCCAACAACTGGAAATAGTGAAGTACTTGTTAGAAATTTTCAACAATTCATTGGGGTGAGGGGGTGACATATGCAATGTAATTTCGCGGACTTGAGAATTTGCAATAAGTTGAAAATTTAGAAAGATTCTAAATAACTATCGCCGTGATTGAAGTTATTGAAAATAATTTTCCAGAAAATGTAATGGTCATAACGGGGGGGGGGGGGGGGGGGGGGGGTGGGGGGGGGGGTATCGGAAAAATATCGAGATGGGTGCGTTGTATCACACTCCCGATAGCAGATATTTCCATTGCCATGTAATTTGTTTTCCAAATCCATGTTTAAAGATAAATTATGACAAATAAACCAATTTGAAATGTCAAGGCTTAAGAAACTGGACCAAATAAATCATTAATCAAGAGCAGGGGTCCCATGCATTTAATTTAATTTAATTCAATTTAATCGGACATTTCCTTATTTTGAACCACAATTTTTCGTTCTGTCTTAATATAATTTTGAGAGTTTTTGCTGTTATATTGTATATCCAGTCCAGCAATAATGTATTCTCAAAGGATGAATTAGTACTATTAAAACTAGCTCCCGACCTCATTTCATTTCAGAAACGAAAGACACCCGTATCCAATGCGGATTACGTTCCGATTGCAAAACTACTATCATTCCCTATTTATCCGTGTCAACCAAACCCATCGATAACATATCAGAAATAATAGCACGAAAATCTGACTTAATCCATCTAACGGTAATATGCTTTCAAACACGGCAAGGATGTTATAAATAAAACTCCACTGTAAAGCCAGATAAACGCACGCATGATTGACAATCAAATTACCAATCTGTATCGTTACTGCGAAAACAGAAAAAGGTATTCTCGTCTCAGGTTCAAGTCTCGGTTTATACAAAAATCTCAGACCAGGGGGGGTACTAGGTCTCAGGTGTAGACTATTACCTATAACACACATAATTATCGATTATATTACATTTTGTCCAGTTCATATATAATTATAATCTTTCTTCTACACGGCATATCAATAAAACACAATTCCTATTTGGTTAACATAAAGATAAATGCTTCCAAAACATACATGTTTCTGTTACCAGAACTTGTTCGTTACCACATGGTTCGAATTATGAACAGACCGACACAGGCTTGAATGACAATAAGAAGGCAAACCATGGTTTACGTAAACCTGAGTTTCAAAAAGACGAGAATACGGACCAGTGCTGACCAATAATACCAGCTTACTCGCCTCGAAGCTGGGTAACACATGGCGATCACCGTGGTTTCGGCCTGGTCTAGACTATAGTTTACATGAAACCCTGGTCTAGACCAGGGACCAGAATTCGGCCGATTATGTCCATTTAAAAACTCGCGCTTAAACATATGAGTGACTGCTAAATACTCATTCCATGAATATAGTTATCCCTTAAGAAATGTTCAGGTAATAAGTTCAGCAAACGACCTATGAACAAACAACCATCGTTTGTTGAATTTATTATCTGAACATTTCCTAAGGGATAACTGGTATCAATCAAGAATCAATCATACAGGTATTTTAAGGCAATGTGTTAGCAGCACCGTTACATGTGGAACTACCGACATTATACTTCTCACGTCTTAAGCATCTGAAAATTTCCCTCCAATAAATGTAGGACTCCTTCCGCACTTTTATTATCGGTTGTCTGCTTATTTTTCATGAACTCCCCCCCCCCCCCCAGTTTCGTAACTTCATATCGGACAACCCAAGCTATTGTGTTCATACGGCAGATGAAGCATATCATTATATTTGTGTCTGTCCATTTTATACAGATCAACGACGTTTGTCGTTTCACCAACTTGCTACCCTGGGTGTAATAAATATTAACCTCGAGAAACTCCTCCTCGGAGAGACTACTCTGAATAATACACAAAACAGGAACATATTTAGCGCTGTCCAGTTGTTCATAATCTCGACATCGCGGTTTGAAATTTAATTATACACCTATATATACTGTTCATACCTGTGCCGCAAAATGAAATACATTAAAAATGCACCTGAGCCGCCAAACCACGAGATGAAACACCTCACCCCCCCCCCATCGTTATCGCCATACTCAAGACTATCTCATATATCGATATCAGTGAAACGATGTTATACATATGAATTATCGTGATTGTGTGTAATCTGTATTTTATGTTCGTTATGTGTAAAATATTTATGTTGGGAGAGAGACCCTTTGTAAATTGTAAAACTTGTATCTCAATCCCGTTGCTTTGTAATGCAATAAAATATGTTTACACCCCTCCGATGAAAAATCGGCCATTCAAATAATTACTCTTGTAACTGAATGAGGAAAATCAAGTTGGTATAGAAAGCGTTAAAACAGTGTAAATGAGTATTGAGGGCGGGGATGTGGCGACAATGGGTGGGGCATCGAGGGCGGATATGCGGGGCCAGGTAAATGTTTTCCATAGGCCTCAGTGCGAACGTTTTAGTGTATACTTTGTCACCAGTTAACACTAAATCTAGTTTATTGAACAATTAGTTACGATGCAGCATTGAAATTCGCGAACTCAGTTCTTTTCCGCTTATTTTGGTTTAGATGTAGAGGGGACATCAACAACCAGTAAACCCAATCGGGACTAAACTCTCAGGGTAGAATGCATTAAGGAAGTGTAGTTCATATCTTGATATACCATTCCTCTTGAATAGCGTTTAACGCCTTCCCCATCAGGTCTGAAACGATAATTGTTTTCGCTTAAATTTTCAAAGTATTTCAGATAAAAGCTAGAATATATTTGTTTTGCTCCGAATGTGTATAACTAAGCGAAAGACAGACATCAGTTGCTTCTTTGTCACAGTATATAAAATACTACAATACATGGCCACACTGTTCGTTTAATAAAATAAAATTAGCTTAGCTGTCAATGGCACGTCGCTCTGCAAGCATAGTGTTTGTTTGTATGTTTTTGATAAGGTTGGAATTTTTATATTTGTATATATGCTCATATCTGTTATTATAGTTCAGTTGATGATGGACTTTTATGGATGCCACTGATGCCATATATAGAGAGCGTTCCAGGCTTTCGGGCGGTCCTTTTCGGGGCCCACAGATTTTATTAAGAGAGATTTGCAAGGCTGTATATATTGACCAAGTTTCTATTTTATTCTCTCCTATAATTTCCTCCCGCATCCGCTAGATGTCACTACGAACCATATTTACTCACGTGTAACATCTAAAAGTACCTATATAGAGAGGGTCTCTAATGAGTCGCAGTTAGATACGAAATTTGTTACCATAGTGCACTAAATTCGAGCCGAGCTCATCAAACGGCCGTTTAATGTCAGTACATTTCTCAACAAATATTTATTCTGCAAAGGCATTATTTTGTATGGTCTGTCTTATATTTCCTGACCATCCCATCAGTCCATGTCTGTTTCTTTTATCACTTTGTCTTCTCTTTCCGTTGCTCATACTAGCACACGGACGTCCTCCAATCCCTAAAACACCCTTACTAAATTACATACGTTTAACTCTTCCAATATTAAAGATGCATAATCCGAATTAACGCGCCTAAGTTACTATTTCTCTGGCTTCGGGGGTTAAACAAAATATCTGATTCGAGTCGATGAACCCATCGATCAAAGCTCAGAGTGATCAGATATCGATTTTTGAAAATTTCCCGAGATATGTAATGTTTGGCGGCCTGGCAAATATTCTTTAATCCGAGGGTCTCTGACCATATTGCGGATGAAGATGGATAACTCTAAAATCAATTTGCTTTGGGTGTTAATTATTTGACAATCCGTCCAAAATGTTGGGCCAATTTTATACTATAGTTGACAGTGGTTAACGTTATTGTTAGACAATTAATCGATTTTGATAAATGAAGAGGCATTTCAAGAATTGTTGTTGTCGTTGGAATCTGATGATATAGTTCTCTATGATAACCGAGATGTTAATAAGATGAATATATATATATATATATATATATATATATATATATATATATATATATATACATTGTATATATATAGTTGTCCATGATACCCATCCCATTGCCATCCGAATATTACAATTCAGTCAATTTATTTTTCATAGTTTCTGAAACAAAATCATATTTTACCGATAAGTACTTTACATTATACCCGCTCAAATTAGGATATCGAGAAATAGTCCACTGCATTTATGAGATAATAATGACAAACGCGGAACCAATCGCAACTGAAGTTTACTTCTCATGAATAAGTACATAAAGCCACAATCAAAAAATTTACATCAAAAGAAAGGAAATTTCATGGCCAATAAGACACAATGAAATACATTGTGACTGAGAAGAAATATGAGGATATATGAGGAATATGATAGATTGTGTGTTTTCCCCAAAATCGGACTTGTGAACATTGTCACTGTTATAGTATATATTGGTATATCTGGTGTTTATCCCCAGGGGCCTGTGATTTGAAGCAAGAAGGGTGCTCTCTCTGAAATACAAAACTGACTATTAACTATTTCTGTCGATTCCGTTGGGGGTGATATTATTATTCCCATTATTCTGAAGAGAATGTGGTGGTTTTATCATCAAAATTAAAAACAGTTCCATTCTTAAGATTTTGTACTGGAATACTACGTCCTGAATATATATAATTGAAGAATGTTGAGGCCCCATGAGTGTGATATCAGACCACAGTCATACATGGGCACCCGGACCAAGCAGTGTATGATGCATCTGATCATAAGTGGAAATTTGCACAATGATTACAATGTCCCAGAATAGAGGCAATCTGGTCGTCACTGGATTCTGTTACATTGGTTGTCAGAGAATGTTCATGGTAAAGTATGGTCACGCATCGCTGTGCATTCTGCTGCACTGTTCCAGGATAATGGATATGGGTAATCTGGTAAGAATATAATAGAGACCTTCGCAACATCACGATTTGCGATTACGGATATGGACATTATCCTAACAGTTTACGGCTTAAAAATCGATCATTACACACGGGGTTATTCTGTGAGACAAAATATACCCCACCCAGTTTAATTATGTGCAAATGTTGAATGGTGAGCTACCGGTCCTGCTTGGGGTTCTCTAAGATAATCCGCGTGGTGTATAACACACAGATAAGAACATTTATCACATAATTTGGCCATAAAAGCAGTTTCATAATTATCGGTAATAGACACGTTTAATATCAGCGCGTGCGATGACGTCACGGCGTTCTTCAAATAACTTGCGATCGCTGTAGTTTATGATTGTTGTTTTCGATGAATATTTCGCGTTGCTTCGGGTTTATTTGATCATGTGATAAAAGGTATCTCACACTCGTCCTATTTTATACGTAATTTATCAACCTCGTCCTCTAAATTCTATTTGAGCCTCGGTAAACCTCGGCTCAAATCGAATTTAGTGAACTCGGTTGATAAATTCCGTATAAAATAGAAACTCATGTGAGATCCTCTATTTATTATATGACTCATTATTTTCACTAAATACCACTATCGTTTGGTGATGGTTTTCTGATAAATCGTGATCCGATTCCATATATAGCATGCGATTCCTAATCAGAACGAGGCTCCTGACCTATTTTAAATTGATACATTTCTTCTTAAAATTGTTGTTGATTAAATTAGATTCATTTATTAAATTTGAATTCAACTTATTACCTTTTTTCGCAATAAAATTTCGGAGGTTAGTTGTAATAATTAAGTTGAGTTGGTCATATAATAAACATATTATTACTGCAGTGAAGTGATCTGAGTCTCCACATCACGTGTCGTTGAGAAGGTGATCTCACGGATGAGACTCGTAGCCTGCGCAGCTCGTCTAATCCGGGATCTCACCTGTTCAACTCGACGTCATATGGAGATTCAGATCACTTCACTGTAGTCATAATCTCTATGGATCTGAAAGATCACTTTTTCTATCAAATATTTGTGTAACTGAATAGAGTGGGGTATATGCCTTCTCGCCAATTAACATGCATCATATGTAAGTTATGACGGTGTCCACCTTACGATAATATATACGATCCGTAATCGTAATAGTGACTTTGCGAAAGGTCTCTATTGTCATTGCTAGATACGTGAAGGCCACACATTTTAATGACATTGCTGTTCGCGTAAAGCTACTTCTCTTATAATTAACCATCGAAATAAGGATACCTATACCATACCGATATCCTAGATATAGTCAGAGACAATTAAGTTCACAACGTCCCGGTTTCGGAGTATGTACAATACACCATCGTGTGTGACATTGCATTGCCTTCCAGTCCAACGATACATGTAAATTAGATACAGCCAGAGAAAGTGTCATACCACGGAGTATATACCGGTATGTTTATATCTGGTCATCACTAAAAATTAGCAATTTTACTACTCAGTCCCTATATCGCTATGCCTCCATATCTGATCAATCCTAGAATAGATGCATATATACGTTCCGGGTACATTAAATGGTTTAAATGCATGGTTGTATGTTAAAGGGGTACTGTATGCCATTTTCATTAAATGTCCGGTGACAACAACGATCTAATATCGATAATATATAGAAACATAAGTAATTTGAGTCGAAGATGTATTCTGTAAACGCTCAGGTTAATAGGCTATCTGAAAATTTAATAATTTAAAAGTTAATAATTTGATATAAATTGAATTTATGACTGGAGCCATAAAATGGCGTCAATTAAATTACGAATTTGCGTAATCAAATAAAGTAAATGAGGGATACTGGCTTGTTAAACCGATCGCACACACGATCGCTTAAAATATTATGATGATACGGGGAGAACACTCAAGCCACTCACTGACTAGCGACGATACAATAACTTAAATGATTATATGGGACTAGTATGCCTATAATATAACTTTTATTTGATTCATTTGGTTGAAAACTGTACAAAAATTACTCGACAACGACAATTTGTATTTTTGCATTCCGGTAAATTTGTCATCCGTAACACTACTTCGTACTCAACAGACTTTCAAATAATGAAAAAAGTGTCACCTTATTCTTAGACTCGGAGACTATAGAAACCAACGACAACATTTGGCGTACAGTACCCCTTTAATGTTATGTGTGGGTGTTGTTTGGAATATGAGTGATTTGCATGGTCGCTGATTTAGACCATAATTCACACTGGACATGCACACAGGCCTTACAGCACAGGGGGCTGTAACGCGCTCCGCTGTCCGCCCCCCTTTTGCACTGCCCATATACGCCGCCTATATATACGCGCCTTCTTCGCGTTAATGGAACATTATATAGACAATGTTCCATTAACGCGAAGAAGGCGCGTATATAGAGGCGACATATATGGGCAGTGCAAAATGGGGGTGGACAGCGGAGCGCGTTACAGGCCCCTGTGCCTTATAGATACCACTACTCTGGGCAATAATGAAGTACCCGATAACAGAATCTGCGGATACTGTAAGGTACCCCGTCTCCGTATATCAGGGGCTTGTTAATAAATATATAGTTAACCTGCAATCAAGTTCCCGGACGATCGCTGTTCTATTTGGCAATCTGACCAACAGCTTTCTGAATACGGGCACTATAATGATCCAAGTTAAGATACCGGTAACCTGCCAATCATATATGCATGTCCATTCGTGTGTATATAAATTATACTGTACATTAATAGCCTTGTTTGCTCATTTATTTCAAAACAAAACCTCATTTTTCAACAGATCTATACGAGGAGCTGGCAAATGAAAGGGTACGATAGCTAAAACAATGGCCAACATATAGTGACGGCCAGAAGATACAGGTATACGATCCTAACATGTTTCGTCTCCCTTGATTTGTATTAACTTTGGACACCGTTTACAAAAGCAGATTAGTATATATTATCGTGGCCGGCAGATGACGCCCATCATTTTTATATACAGAAATGAAAAATTCAAGGGGATGCAACGAAACCTGATATTTTTCAGGATTGACTCACTGACAAATAGGGGTCATATCGTCGGATACTCGCACGGAGTCACGTGGCGGCTATTAGCTCGGGGGGAAAGATCAGAGATACCCTAAAACAAAGAAAAATTATGCGACTGTAACCTTGTTTTATGAATTATATTACTGATACGTACTTATAATAGCAACTCAGTGATGAAAAAACATGATTGTGTCAACTAAATAACTTCAACCGTTATAATCTCCGACTTCAGAAGGAGAGCGGCGATGCCTTACATAAACTTTATGGTTAATGCACACGATTCAAACTTGAGATAAGCTATTTTTAAAGTAGTCAGTGTGTCACGGACACACGTATATCGGTGCTGTGAGCTCCATAAGCGGCTACCATGTTTTTATATCCATGCTCAATTGTTGCCAATTAAAAATGTTCTATCTCCAATCGCCCGTATTCGCAAAATACCGAAAAATTACAACATTAGTAAAAATAGCGGTACTTTTTCGTAACAACATCAATATGCTCTACCATGCAGCGCCATAGCAATTCACCAGGACCTACTAACATCATAGAAAATTAGCAGCATACAGGGCAACTTAAACAATGGTGTTATTATGTATAGGCTAATATTGGGTATCCAGGGGTGTTTTAATATATAGCCCAATGTGGGGGTGGGGGTTTACCATTTAAACCTTTCTATACTTCATACTCATTGACGACTATAGTTACTTGCGCCAGTCCATACTGGACGCAAGTAATGTTTTCGGTCCGGATCTTTGTCTGTCCTTCCGGGAATATGTTACGTCATGACCGAGATAACGGAAGCAGAAAAAGAGGCAACGCGCATGCGTTGTTGTTCCAGTAATTTGTATGAAGCGTTGAAGTTGGAAATTTATGCATTGTTATCTGGTTTTATTTTGGTAATAAATGAACAATATTGAAAAATTTCAAAAATTTCAAAAAGTTCAAAAAGTTCAAAAATTTCAAAAATTTCAAAAAGATCAAAAATTTCAAAAACTTCAAAAATTTCAAAAATTTCAAAAACTTCACAAATTTCAAAAAATTCACAAATTTCAAATAAATTAGTAATTTTTTATAGGCGCCAAATTACCATCCAAGACGTATACTCCTATAAACTGCGGGTCAGTCCTAGTAACGCGCACGTCAACGCGTTTGAAGTTTTTGAAGTTTTCAATGCAAATGTCACTTTAACATTATCCCACAGTGAGTGCCTAGTGTTACTTTAACATTCATCCATAGTGAGTGCCTTGTGTCACTTTAACAATCATCCCCCGTGAGAGCCTATTGTCCCTTTAATATTCAAATACTGAGTGCATTTTGTCCCTTTAATATTCATGGCGGAAGCTGCCCATCGTTCAGCGAGGTCATCACGTGATATACATGTAGATAATACATCGTTCACATGGAGAGACTTCGTTCAGCGAGCGCAGTGTGTCACTTTAACATTCAAGACTGAAGCTATCCCCATCAAGGTCCTCACGTAATATACATGTAGATAATACACCATGCATAGGAGTGGCCTAAATCTGATAGTTGGTTAACAGGTGAAAAACACTACCAATATGTCTCACCTGTAATTAGATCGGATAGAGTTATCGTTCCTAATATGCAGCCAACTGGGGTCCATATCATCATAACAGGGATATTATGTTCGTACACACAACTATTTCAGCGATGGATGAACAGAGATTTGATATCTAGATTTTGTTTATCGATCTCTCAAACGAGGGGCCAGCACCGTGGTTCAAACTGTTGTTGGCAAGATACCACACAACATGCCAAAATGTGTGATGGGCGCAAGTATAGGCAGCTCCAGTGAGTGCATTCTAGTTCAATTATGAAATGCTCAGATAATAAGATCATATGTCGTTTATTGAGTTTATTATCTGAATATTTTCCGACTATGAATAGGAAATCTCCTGCACTGGTTGGTATTGTCTTTGTATATGTCTGTCGTCTGCTCACTTTTCCTGAACACCTCTCCAGATGAACAATAAACCTTTCCATTATATTCTTTTATAACTGAGTGGGATAATTCATTTAGCATGCAAATGTTTAAGATGGCGCCAATTTTTCATACTGCCAGTATTCTCATTTCTTCAGATCTGTCAACTAGAAATATATAGGATGAATTTAATTAAAGATCGTCTGTCTCTTTCTAAGTTCTGGTATATAGCTTCCAGCGTATGCAATAAAAAATATATGAGTCGAAGACATCTGTCAGAAAACGTTTCTACTAATTAATATTGATTTTATATTGATGTGTTCTTAGTATATAATTAATGCGAACCAATTGGGACAATTTTTGTGACTAATTTTAGACAGTTCGTCATGAGAAATTTCGAAATAAAATAAATATTAATTGATAGAAGCGTTTCGGGACAGGTGTCTTGTATTCATATTTATTATTTTGCACCCAGGAAACTATCTAACACGTGTTTTTATAGGAAGAGATAAATCATATTTAATAACCTATTAGCAGCACCACTCAAATTGAAACTTATAATGCTGATAGTACACTTTCTTGTCTCTGAGTTCAAATGTATTCATCTTTGTAGAAACCAATTGTTTTTTGTTGTGATAACCAGGACGTGTCGCTTTGGAAGATGTGTCGCCAGAAACAGTAACATCCTGATCATGAACCATTATGTGCATTATTTACTTGTCATGGATGTTCAGAGAATCCATTTTTGTGGACGAATTAGTTTTTATTGGATAAGATATAATGTATAGAAGATTTAATGTATAGAAAATGTAATGAATATGAGATTTAATGTATACTACATTTAAAGATGCATTATCCGATGGAGGTCAACATATTTGATTCGAGTCGAGGAACCCACTCACCAAAGCTCAGAGTGATCAGATATCGGTTTTTGAAATTTGTTATTTCCCGAGATATGTAATTTTTGGTGGCCTGGCAAATAACCGACAAGCCGACGGTCTCGGACCAGCTTGCGGATGAAGATGGACAACTATAAAATTAAGTGGCTTTGGTTGTTAGATATTTGACATTCGGCTAAATTTCGTTGAACAAAATACAATAACAAGTTTTGGGCAATTGTATACTATATAGTTGACTGTGGTTAGCATTATTTTTGGGCAATTACTCGATTCTGATAACTGAAGCGACATTTCAAAAAACATTGTTGTTGTTGGAATTTGATGATATGGGGACCATCGAATCGGATTGAGTACCTTCTTGTATAGAAGCTTTAATATACAGAACAGTTAATGGAAACATACGAAACTGAGACAACTTTTGATAACTTCTAACTTCGCTCGTGAAGAAATACCAGAATGTATTGCATACCCATTGGTTTATTTTTTGCGAAATACAAAAAAATAGTCTTATTTCAAAACGTTCAATAAAAATATTTGTCTTGTCCTTTAAAATTGCAAAGTATTAACATTGACATTTCAATCTATGGAACCAACATATGTGGCGAATAGTTACTTAAGAATCGTTAGGGCTGTGACAATTCATCTTGAATTGAAAACACTCCCCATACGAAAGTATCCCCAGACACTAATTTTCATCAAAATCCCGTGATACTCGGGCGCTTGTCCTTGAAATGACCCGATTTCAAGGTCAAGGTCACGTCTCACGGGCAAATTAACAGGCCCATGCCACTCTACGGCCGAAAGTACTCCCACATACCAAGTTTCATCGAAATCGGCTCGGCCGTTTTCGAGTCCATCGCGAACACACAGACAGACAGACAGACACACAGATTTCCCAAAATATATAATAGACTAGAAGGTGACCCGACTTCGTCCGGGCTTTGACCTTGAATTGTCCATTTTGAAGGTCAAGGTCAAGTGGGGTCACGATTTGACCAGTCCAAAACACTACCCGGACAAATGTACCCGACAAACGTGCCCGTCGAAATCCATCCGGTTTTACCCGATTTGATCTTGAATTGATCATTTTGAAGGTAAAGGTAAGGTCGGGGTCACGACTCGTCCAAAACACTCAGTGGACAAAAGTAACCCCACGTATCAAATTTCGTCGAAATCCCATCAAAATTGGCGACATGACCTTGAATTGACCCGATTTCAAGGTCAATGTCACGTCGCACGGGCAAATGAATATGCTTATGAGACTCCCCGTACGAAAGTATCCCCACATACCAAGTTTCGTCGAAATCCCGTGATATTCGGGCGTTTGATCTTGAAATGACCCGATTTCAAGGTCAATGTCACATCGCACGGGCAATTTAATAGGTTTATGCCACTCCCCGGCCTTATGTATTCCCACATACCAAGTTTCATCGAAATCCCGTGATATTCCGGAGTTTGACCTTGAAATTACCCGATTTCAAGGTCAAGGTCACGTCGCACGGACAAATTAATAGGCCCATGCCACCCACCGGCCGAAAATACCCCCACATACCAAGTTTCATCGAAATCGGCTTGGCCGTTTTCGAGTTCATCGCGAACACACACACAGACACACAGACAGATCTTCCAAAATATATAATAGACTAGCCGATGAGCCCGACGTTGTCCGGGCTATTCAAAAACCAAATTTCAAGTCGATAGCTCTACCCGTTTCCGAGATCTGGTCTGCGCATGCGCGAAGCTGGCGTCGCACGGGCTCGGCGACCAGACAAAATTCGTATCCGTTCAAGATACATTCACATACCAAATTTCAAGTCGATAGCTCCACCAGTTTTCGAGATCTCGTCTGCGCATGCGCGAAGCTGGCGTCGCAGGGCTCGGCGACCCGATAAAATTCGTATCCGGGTCAAGATACATTCACATACCAAATTTCAAGTCGATAGCTCCACCCGTTTCCGAGATCTCGTCTGCGCATGCGCGAAACGACAAAAGTATCCCTAGCTATCGAATTTCGTCGAAATCCGCCAGTATTACCCGATTTGATCTTGAATCGACCATTTTGAAGATCAAGCATCACAATTTGACCCGTCAAAAACACTTCCCGGACAAACGTATCCTTAGGTATCAAGTCTGACGGGCATCTCGGTGGGGACGAAATTTGTTGGCATCCCCATCCACACCAACACCCCAAAAATGGTGGAAATCGGCCCAGCGGATACCGAGATACAGGTTCAATGTCATTTAAAAGGTCAAGGCCACGCCGCCCGGGCATCCGGGCGTGACGAAATTGCTCAGCTACTGAAACTACACCACATACCAAATTTGGTGGAAATCGGCTCAGCGGAGACCTTGAGTTCAAGGTCATTTGAAGGGCAAGGTCACGCCGCACGGGAAAACGGATATGCCCATGTTACTCCTCGGGTCAAACTACATACCCGTACCAAGTTTCGTCAAAATCGGTTAGCCGTTTCCGATTCCATCGCGGAAACACACACACACATACATACACACACACCCACACGCACAGACCACAAACTTTCCTCAAATATATAATAGATTCTTTATGGAGGTCAAGTTTAAATTGATATCGTACTCCCATGTTTCTGTTCGTCAGATACAGACTCGAGTATGTAGGAGCCTCGATACCGGTATATTTCTAAAGGATAGCTATAAAAGGCCTCTGAATATTGACATGAGCGCGTACATCGCAACACATATCTAGCAAAATGCCACTTTAAGTGAGATGTCTTTCAACAGAAGTCAAGGTCGTTTTATGGTCAAGGTCAAGGTCATATAAGCCCCCCACATCAACTTGACAACAAATTTGGTTGAGGCTTAATTCCAACTTGTCCAACGAAGGCGACCCATGTTATGATGGACATATAATTTGACTTCCTCGCATCCACCACTGCTCACAAATGATTTCAAATAATAAGCCGCGTTCCGATGTTGAGTGTGAATACCTGGCAGCCAGCCAATACTATTCGCGCGACATACAACCGTGAAAAAATCCCCCTTGTTAGGGTAGATTGGTTCAATCATTTATCTCGAAGGAATTGATAAGCCGCTGATATGTCTGTGAGGCCAAATCGTTGCGAGACGGGAACTTATTGAATATGTTGTCCGCCTATTAGGGGGATTTTTCGCTAAGCAATTTGTCCGGAGGAAAATTACACGCAGCTAAGGCGGGATCGTTATTACAAAACACCATAAGTAAACATCGGCGCAACACACGATGTCGTGCTATACATTGTTGGAAAGGGTACATCCTTGGCTATTCAACTGTGGTAATTTGATTCTGAAGCAGGCACGTTTGCTTGTGCTATTTTCGCATATATCTTTTGCGAAAACGGTTATAAATGCAACCAAGTCTAGTATACTGATGTGAAATCAGTGTTTTCTGCGGAGACCAATTTTTTCTGGATTCTAGCCCACAACACCAAATGACGCAAATGACGTCATGGACCATGTCATGACGTCTTCGCTGATTTTATTCAGCTAACCAACGAAATTGGTCAAACGAAACTAATCTATAGGCCAAAATCACGTAGGAATTGTTCAGAAAAACTAAAGTTGTTAATTTTATAACCATCCCGTTGGTCCACTTCCGATTCTGTGTCACCGTTTCTTTTTGGGATATTATTGTTCCCATGATTCTATGCGAAAGCGAAGCGGAAGTCACGTGATTTTTAACCCATTTTTCTTGTCCGGATTTTCATCGCGTCGAAATGCTGTTTCATGGTATTGTAAAAATTAATGACGTCATTCACGCCTAAACTTGAAAAGCAACAACGCGTCTGCGGCGCGTTGTGGTTGCAATTATATTGAGCGTATACCCGCGCGATATTTCGTTGAATGGTGCAATGAATACACACTATAAAGTGGTAAGTCGCGTCGATGAAGAAAAAGTAGATTAAGTAGTGTCAAAATGAGCTTATTTCATATTGAAATAGCAAATATACGGGCTTAGTTCCAAATACGCTCTTCACGGGCTTAAAACGCAACATTCAAAATAAGCCCGTATTATGCTTATTTCCACGAGAACAGGCTGCGGCCAACGCCATTGAACGTACTAAAGGTTATAACTTCACTATGGGCTTATTTCAGAATCAAATCAGTCCAATGTGAATATTTAGGTCCAATATGAACATATTACACTAGGATGTGTTGAAATATAAGACGATGTAACGATCTGTAAGATGACACAAATTCCAACCACCTGCGTGACCTTATCAAGCAATGGCTAAACTATATATGGTAAGTTATTCACACCCAGACGCTTGTGTTGTTCAAGAAGGGCTATGGTTCAGTTTGTCATCTAACCTGACTCGATCGGTTGATTGTATCAAACGTTACAGGCATCGGAATAGAAACATTTCTGGTCGGCCATTTAACGGATACAGCTCATGCCGTTCGCCGTATATTCTAAAACGACGAAACAATTATTTACCAAATTTAATATAAAATCTTATTTCAAAATTTGTTCTCGGATCATATTGCAATTTCTGAATAATTCACAACAGTGAACCAATCATGCAAACGTGTTTTCAACACGAGTTTCATAGAAGGAAGTGTTTGTTGTCTTCTGGATTGTAACACAATTGTCTTTGAAGATTCAAGAAATTAGTGCCACACTGAGATCCGATGGAAGTGTGATATTTTTTAAACTGAACTTTGTGGTAAAGTGTTTAAAACATTTATGGCTGGTGAAATAGTGAAAACAACTAGTCAACAAGAGCATTGGATACATGTCGTATTCACAGCACCATGTCACAAAAGGTGCCGTGCCATTACGGTGCCAATCAACCTGTCACCAAGTATTATGAGACCAAAATATACAATTTGCCGATGTTCAAAACCATGAAAACAGCAATCAAATTGTCTTGTTGTCTCTGAATGGAACATGTTTCTGGAAAAATTATCAGATGCTCTCATCTGTAATCAAATATCGGACATTTGTGTTGAGTCCGTTACTTGTCTACATTGCGAAGAAGAGCCAGAATTTGATAATGTATGTACCCAGTTAGAAAAAAATTGTGCTTAAAAATTATCGAAATATTTGTCATTCCTTATACAATGAGAATAATGAGAAATATAGTATGCCTACTAGCTGATGTACCCGCCGTTGCGCGGGCCAAGTGTGGCAAAATTAAATAATTCGTAATAAATTAAGAACTGACGTTTGATAAAACTCCCCTAATCATTTCACCGGGCTTGGTTCACGGTATTATGAATGACAGAATAAACGCAAGCTTTCGCTGTCCCGATAAGGTCATGTATAAAGAGCGTTAGAGTCGAACTTTGTCCAAATGCGGTAAATATAAAAATCGTTTATGTCGTGTTATTCCGTTCGGTAATGCGGAATGACGCCATAACGTCAAAAGGCGACGTCGGTCAGCCTCGGGACCTTTCCCAAGTTATCCGAGGGGTCGAAATACATATATATCCAAAATTTCATCGCAAACGATGCAGAATTGTGGAAGTTATTCGACTCAGAATATTTTCAAGATTTCCTATTATATGCAATATGTTCTCTATCTCCGCAATCGGTCCAGAAATGTGAATGTTCAGCCTTCATCGTTTAACATTCGACTGCACATATTTTCACAAGTTCCTGTATACAATGTACACAGAGAATATTCTTGAAATTGCCAACACTATCTCTCTCCCTCCCATCTCTATCTATCTTTCCTCTCTCTCCCTCTGTGTCAATTTTCTCTTTCTATATATATATATATATATATGCATATATATCTCTATCTCCATCTCCCTTTCGATCTATCTTTCTCTCCCCCTCTATCAATTTCTTTCTCACGCGCTATCCCCCCCTCTCTCTCTCTCTCTCTCTCTCTCTCTCTCTCTCTCTCTCTCTCTCTCTCTCCATCCCCCCTCTCTCTCTCTCTCTCTCTCTCTCTCTCTCTCTCTCTCTCTCCCCTCTCTCTCTCTATATATCTCTCTCTATTGAACTTATTGTCTGATAACTACTCGCCAATGAGTTAGTATGTAGAAAGGGTTAAAGTAATTGTTCTCTAGTTGACCTTACGTTTCTGGCGTGCCAGCACCCGTGGGACAGCCGCTTCTTTTACTTGGACAACACCTCGTTCTGGATGATGATCATTGTTTATATGGCATGGACATTACTAATCCTTAAAGGGGAAACCATCTTCGATATGAAACGCCGCGTAACGCCTGTATTCTCTCGTTGCATTTTAGATCATGCCATGAATCGCTACTCTTTAGCTACGCATGCAGAGATCACACTCCATCCGTTCAATATACACGTACGTGGGAACTGCTTGGTGTCCAGGTGGGGAACTTTATGACATTCAAAAACAATGCATGTTTTATCTTTTGTAGTTAATATCCGTTCCTTCACAATGTATTTCACAGTAGGTGAAGGTCCCAGTTCGAGATTGCATGATTTAGGTGACTTTTTGTGCCATTTTGCTATGCGCGCTTATACAATCATGGAATTTCTTCTGGGTAATTAATTCTATGTTCAATGCGATATTGGATCACAAAAAAGCATGCAATCTCGAGCTGGGACCACTCCTTAATGTGAAGTAGATTACAGAGGAACAAGTTTTAGCAAAGAAATATATTCCCTGTCTGTTTTGTTCAATGTTAAAAAGTACCCTGTCACGACGGGTTAGAACATGAAAAAGTTCTCAGGTTTTATTGGTGGAATATGATCTGTATGGGCGTAGCTAGAGAAGATATTCATGGAATGATATATAGACTATAATTGGATTTATATGACAACCACGTTGTTGAGATAAATATAGAATGTGATTTTGGGTGAACTTTTATTAATTTTCAGTGGATAATCATTCAGCAGTAATCATCAACACATCTTCTGCATGTCGACGCGTTATCTGAAACGAAAGAATCAACATTATTACGATATCATGATACCAATCGTAAATTGAATTTCCCAAAACGCATGCATTTCTTGTATGTTTTACTCCGAAGCTGATTGCTGGCCCAGTCTTCGCTCCATCGTTTGTATTAATGTACAAGACTAATATATGAGTATACCATATGCAGTACGTATATTACATGTTTTACAGTCTAGACATTATATGAAGTACCTATATATACTTATAATCAAATAACCACTTTACATATATTCAATTCAATGCTTGAAACAATTATATACATGTATACAATGCGCCCCCCTACATAGATCCCACTCCCCACCATTATATATTTAAGTACCTATACCCGTCCGAACGACCACTTTATTTAGATCCGCTTCAATATGTATCAAAATGCTTGTATGTTTACATATATATATTGTAAACCCCCCCCCCATAATATATTTAAAACGTCCATATTTACCAAAACGACCAATTCACTTATATTCGCTTCAATTTCTGCATTAGTGTATGTGCTTTATTAATATTAAGGTATCATATTCAAAAAATCCAGAATATACATAAGGTACGGAGTAGCAATACCTGATCAATTAACCACTTTATTCATATAGCTCTTGGTATAATGTACATGCATATTCAATTTACGTATATCTAATACAAGCAGCAATTAGTTCACAGCCAGAATAAATAGGATTTAATATGTATAATACGCCGTGTATCCATATCTAACCAAACGACCCTTAACTTAGTATACCCGTTCCCATGATTTTACTAAATTATATTTGATGTGCTCACAGCTTTGTTACAAAGTAGTTATGAACCTCGGTTTGCCATATTGACGCATGCTTTGATCAATTAGCAATGGAAACCCATTCATTTCTGAAGTGGCGACCGGCGCATGCAATACTTCTCATAATGACCATGTATTGGTAATGATAAATTAAATAATTGAATTGAATTGAATTACCGATATATACTAGTTTTTCCCTAAAAACGATTTAAGAATTGTCAACCTGAAATATTTTTTCGCGATTTGTTGAGTGCTACTTATCAACTTGAGACGGGGTTTCTCGTCGTGATTGCAACGTGCATATTGGTGCTTGCATGTATACGTTTATATAAGTTTATCGCATATTATTCTGTAATCTAATTTAATTACTGCTGTATATAAACATGCATATGTATATGAAATGAACAATGATGAATGTGATAGCCAAATGTGTGTATATAGTGTATAATTATAGGGTATACGTGTTTCACTGTTACAATAAATCAATAAATCAATTATAGTAGCCCCCCCCCCCCCCCCACCATGTCTGTGCTAAATAAGAAAATCGCTCGGACATTTTGGTACTGTATAATTATCACGGTGGGGAATCACCTAGTTTCGAGTTGATGAGTATTACGCACTCAAAATGACTGAAGCGAACGCAAACGCGACCAGAAACTAGGAAACATATAGTAAACTATGATAATGATATATTACATTGTATTTTGGCAGCATCGAGCATATGCTATACTCTGTTACCTCGTTTGTCTACAAACTCACATTTATTTGTTTAAACATTCTGACCAAAGTTGCCAGTCGAATGATTCTCCCACAAGGACTTCTGAATTCTACGAACCTCCGATTGGAAACTTTGGTCAGAATGTTATAGAAAAATGTTATAGAGTATTTCGAACACATAATGTATCAACTTGTTTTTGAAATAAAATAGCATAATCTCGTAACAGTCAAAATGCTATGTTTTGTGTCAGTTCCTCATTTATTATTTTATTATGTTTTCATGCGTTTTCGTATTTTGAATGCGTTGTACTCACTAACTTTGAAACCACGTGATTCCCCACCGTGTATATGTCGCGATAGACTCGATAATAGACTCATATAAACTAAACCAAACTGTCTTTACTGTTGCTATACGTAAGTTAAATTGTTAAACGTCGCCTGTTTGTTGTGGTTGAAATTTTGACGCGCTGTACACTGAGAAAAACGGTTAGTCAATATGACTAACTTATGTTAATCAAAGTTTTGTTATCAGACTGATTAACTTGGGTTAGTCATATTGACTAACTCGGAAAGTTAGTCATAATGGACATATTGTTGTTAGTCATAACGACTAAGACAAGTTTAGTCAAAATTATTAGGACTGATTCAATCTGATTGACTTCTCTTAGCCACAGGGACTGTGAACATGTAATTTTGAGGAACTATTGTGTAAATTAATCAAAGACTCAACCAGATACTGCAATATCCAGAATCAGAGACCAGGTTGAAAGCATGCCAATCTTTCAATTAATTCTCAGAAATTCAGATTTCAGTACTGGTATGTTGAGATGTGTAACAATGGTTTCTGATATAGGTCTATGTATAGCTTGGTTCATTTCCGGGATGGCTGTGATGTTTATGAACTAGAACCTGTTATCCAAATATTGTAGCCTTTGATCTGTTATATATGCCATAATCTCGGATCACATTAGTTTCTTTATAGGTTGTACATAATTACGATACAATGGATGCTAAACATTTAACAATTATATTAAACATAATTTAAGGCAATGTTGTAATATAGTTATTATTCACGTAACTTAGTCACCATGACTAAGGCCAGAGTTAGTCATATATAGTGACTTGTGGGAGTGTATGGTTAGTCCAAATGACTCCAAAATGCTTGTGACTAATCATAAGTTAGTCATATTGACAAGATTGGATTTCCAGTGTACCATGCAGTATATAGTCGTTGCAAATTGGTGTAATGTAACCAAAATGGTACTAACATTACTGCTACAAACGGAATATCGTTAGAAATAAACAATGCAAGCAAGCTTATATTGTGTGGTCAATGTGCGGATAGTGGCACATTCTAATAATTTTAGCCCGCAATTCCTTTAGCAAGGAATCAAGTGGCATTCAAAACCAGTCTCGTTCTGAGAAAAGACTAAAATAGAGCTGTCGATACTTTTACACTCACCAATCATCATCTGGAGAGCATCCGGAACTTGATATGCTAGACGCCGAACTAGTACCGTCAACACAACTGCGTCTCTCACGGTGCTACAAACAGAGGAAATATAGTACATTTAATATGGGAGCAGGGGCGTGGCTGCACGGTTTCCTATATGGGGTGTCATATTCTACTATAAACTGAGGACGAATTGTCGATTTTTTTTATTACATAATCCAAAACATCAACAAAACACACTGAATTGTACTCAATCCGATCAGACCGTCCCCATACCATCAAGATGCAACAACAACAACATTTCTTCAAAATACGCTTTGGTTATCAGAATCGATGTATTGAAACAAAATAATGCTAACCACTGTCAACTATGGTATCAAATTTCCCAAAACTTGTTATTTATCAACATTTTATTCAACAAAATATGGCCGTATTATCACTAAAGTATCACGAAATTTGACAGTATTGCCACTTGATTTTAGAGTTATCCATCATCATCCGCAATTTTGTCCGAGGCCCTCCGTGTGACCACGTGTCTCTCTGGACCACTTATAATTACACATCTCGAGAAATAACAAACTTCAAAAATCGATATCTGATCACTCTGAGCTTAGACAGGTCGGTTCCTCGACTCGAATCAAATACTTTTTACCCCCGAAGCCAAAGAAATAGTAATTTCGGAGCGTCTGATCGGATTGAGTACCGTTAAGTCAACAAATGGGATGCGAAACTAACATCGGCTTCTATAAGGAATGTGATGATGTTTCACGTAACTATGCGTTGTTTGCCAAATAAATAAAGACTTATTGGCGTATTTAATGTCGTATATTTAATGACATAACTTTTCAAAGTATTCATTTATTATAGTTTGTTTGAAAAATATTGGAAGCCATAGCATTTTGAGACGTAGCGTACGGAATGTAAACAGACGACAAACCGGAAGTCAAAGGTCACCTGGTACTATTTCCTGTTATTAAACGAACGTTTAATATCACAATTTATAGATTGGGTTTATTGAATGGAATAAGGGTAGGATCGTGTAATAAATATAATTTCATTGAATCAGACCGAACTTCTCTAGTCCGGAACTTGCACCCATTGGGTTAGAAGACTCCAACTCAGGCTTTCATAAGTTCCAAATTCAAATATTCAACATCTAGCGCCACCGAATATGATTGGAAAGTTTTCCAGCTAATGACCAGTTTACTCCAAATATTTAACCAGAAGTAACAAACTGTTCGACTTTTTGGTCTAAAAACGGCATATATAATGCTAGTTTAGGGTATGAAATTTCCTTTTGTTGAAAACTGCATTCTAAGTCAGGAGGGGTGGGGAACTCATCAAACAGCCCTGTTGTCACGCCTCTATCAAAATGGCATCGTATCAATATTAACGGCTCCGCCCTTATTTCATATTATCATATTATATACCATTGGAAATAGGAAGCTTAGTTTCGATCTGGTCTGTACTGCCAGTTTATTGTTCTCAATGGAAGAGAAATAATACACTATCACATGAAACCCCTATTATATCTTTTAAAAACCCATTACATATATCCTTATATGTCACTAGTTATAAATTGTTAAACATATCAATTGGCACCCCCCCCCCCCCCAAAGTCAGCGGTGCGTCTTCACATTGATTCAGACGGATTAATATTATTTCGAAAACCCGCGCATGACACCATATATTTCAAAATGATTGCTTTGTTCTTTAAAGTTAAATTATTGTCTATCTTTGTTGTACCAACGAAAATAGACACAAAACAGTGAGGCAAATTGGGGGACTGTATTTTATATCGCCAGCCCCGGAGCGCAATACTGTCGTATGCGGCTGTGAAGCGCCTCAGCCAACGCTGTAAACATATGCATTTGGCAATTTCTTTTAAGGTTTTATGGGGAGGTTATTTATGGCAGAGATTTCATTGTCGAGTAATTATTGTTCAGGTTTTCTAGCAAATGTATCAAATAAATGTTATATTATATGCACAGTCACTAGTCAGTGAGTGGATTGAGTTTATAAAGGCAACTACCAGTAGAACCGTTATACAGACATTGCATCGTTCGCGTTGGTAAATATGCATGTTAGATGCACGTTTCCGTTCATTTCCATGACGAACTGCCTGCAAAAAATGCCGTGCAAACTTGCCAGTGTATGAACGTACCCTAACTCTTTACGTGGAGTATATTCTGCATGGTTACAAAGGTGTAAATATGTTTTGGAGCGACCCGTGGCGTCTCTTGGCTCTGAGTGGTCAAGATGAGCATTGTATTGTTAGTGTTTTACATAACAAATACAAGACACCTCTTCCCAATAAATGTCCACAGTTAGAATGGTCCTTGGCACAGAAGTTATATGTGCATTCAGGTTCCCAGCCTTCCAGTTATAACAAAAACATAAACATATAATCTAACATCGTTTTTACTCTGTTCTGTAGAACAAAATTTGAAAACCGAATATGACATGTATAACAGGTCTACACATAACAACGAACATCATTTTGTTATTGAAAAATTAACAAAATAAATGTTGAATTCCATCGGAAACATCGAAATTGTATGAAATACATGCATAGAAAATTCATTATCGAACAAAATATCGTCTTTCTTGTAGCGCTTCTTGTTCCAAACATTTTATTTTATACAATAGAATCTAACTAACAAGTAAAATAAGTTTCATAGTAATCGGTCTGGAACCCAAGTACATATTTTTACGAAAACAAATGATTTAAAGGCATATTCCCAGCTAGACGTACATATGTCTGGCTTTTTTTGTTTTGCATAAATAATTACACCAAATGCCAATCTTTCAGAGTTTAAGAACATTCAGGACCTGAATTGACATATTTACACCAGTGTAACCTACTGTTGCAGTTAAGGGGTTTACTGTAATATTTGTATGTGCAGTATGTCAAGAATAGACGCTTTAGCAGCTTGCATATAATCATAATGTACTTACCAGTGGAGCAGCGTGCACGTTGACGACTAGATCCTGTAATGAAAAATAATAATAATGTTGTATTTAATTTGCATCAGGTTTTATAACATTAAAGACTCCGCCTTGATCACGCTCGCTGAAACAAGCACATTTGAAGAATGAACACCCATACTGAGTCCGTGCCTTCATCATTCTGATATATATATATATATCAAATTATGGAGGCAGAACTCAGTATGAGTGTTTATTGCTTCAAATAATTATGCTTGCTTCAGTGGGCGTGAATACATTCTCATTTCTTATCGAAATGATCATCTATCGACCAGCATGAGACATTGAAATATCCCTCAACCTCCTTGAAAGGAAGCCCTTTTCACCGAGAGTTAGGAAGCATTTCAGTCTGAACATGGGTTCGAATATTTACATGGAACGGAGCTGTTATTATGTTGGAACAGAACAGTGCACTTCCTCTTAAATTGTATCTGTGGCCATACCATTACTGGTACTGGCGTATAAATAGATCAAATTACGGAGACAGACTCAGTATGAGTGTTCATTGCTTCAAATGTGCTTGATTCAGTGAGCGTGATCAAACTCTCATGGAATATGGAAATGGCCACATATCGATCAGAATGGCACATTGAGGTGTCCCTCAAATTAAATCAAGCTTGAAACAACCATCATCGCCATGGCGATCTCGCGAACACTCACTTGTTTATATAAAGGGGAATCAAATCATTATGTTTTAGATTGATAATGGCCAGTTCGCGCTGGCCCAAAACAGATTGTAGCCAAAATGTTAGCCACATATAGACTTTGTTTAGCCAAATGAAAACATTTAAAGCCACTTTTTACCCCTGAGTGTAATCTGTTTGTTTACATTATGAATATTGGATTTATCAGATACCCGGATGCTAACCAGATATATCAACGTATAGTATTTTGGTAAAATACGGCTGTCAATTAAGATTACCCGGTTGTAATATTGTCCTAATTTATACACGAAATTAAGTTTAGGGTTTATTCTTTCGACAAACCGTTGTGTATGGAATGTAATCAATAATAATCGCCCACGAAATAATAATTAAGGCTTATGTGAAACATATATATATGGGTGGAATCTATAAACTGATTTTGATAAGAATTTGTTTTAAAGTCACATATACCCTCATGTGAGTGGTTTAGCTTTGGTTCGTTAATTACGCTAACGCGTGGTCATATCATTTTACTCAATGTCATTCAATAGAAAAGTGAAAATAGTATGAGAGGCCAAATTCATATTTACTAGATAATCACCAGTATATATGGTCTATCTCTTCCCACAAAGATTTATATAAATTCCAGGGTATAAAATAATAGATATGAGTCGAGGACACCCAGCAAGATTTATATAGATTCCAGCGTATACAATAATAGATATGAGTCGAGGACACCCAGCAAGATTTATATAGATTCCAGCGTATAAAATAATAGATATGAGTCGAGGACACCTGTCCGGAAAAGCTTTTATAATTCATATCAATTTTATTTAGAATGTCTTATGACATGCGCGGGACCGTTGAGAACATAAATCCACAAGAAAACATCCGGAGCGTACCAAGAAGGATAACTCTATATTCTTAGCCCCAATCCCGGAACAATGCAGATCAACTAAGAGATTTAAGCTGAATTACGATCACTTTATTATGCCTTTATATAGACAATTAATATGCCCCATCTTCAGTTTTATATGTGTGTATAACCGGCAGTTAAATGCGTCCATCGAACTATTCCCCTATGTAACATAGTATATAATACACAGGAAAAAATTACTGCTCCCATAGCCCTCCCTGAATGGCCTGCACTGATAGTCCACTGTGCCGACTATAATGTACCAATATTATCGATTTACATGTTTTTCTGCTACATTCCGTTGAGAGGATATCAACAAAATGGGAGAAGTTTACGTAACCATATGAGTCTGTACACCCTAATGTTTTGCTTTATGCACGAGTCCCATTACACGGTCGAACTGGAGATCGCCATGTGCCCTTCCACCAGGTAAATACGCAACTTGTTACGTAAACCTTCCCATTATAATTGTTTGTCAACACTCAATTTGTGATTGTGAATCCTCGAAATGGACAGACAACACTGATGTGCCTATGTGATACCCTGATAGGCCGCTGTTTGCACTGATATGCCCATGTGGAACACTGCTATGCCTAGGTGGGACCCTAATATGCATATGTGGGACCCTGATATGCCTATGTAGGACCATGATAGGCCGCTGTTTGCACTGATATATATGCCGCGTGCCGGTTGTGTACAGTTATCTCATGAAATAGGGATCCAAGGGTTTAATTATGATACTTAAGTTGTCGGTGTGAGGGTTCAAACTTATATTATAATAGTTTGATTTAAAAGAGAATATATGTGGTATGATTCAAAGTTACAAAAGTTACACCGTAAATTATCAGCGGTGAAAGATTGAGGGAGGAACACCAACATTTATAAAACAGTTACATGTCCATCGCGGATATCTGGGTGGGTGGGTCTGTGCTCAAGATGACCCAAACAGAATTGTTTTTGCACAGCTCAAAAAATATAAATTCCTCGGTATTTTTCAACTATTGTTGGCCTTGAAACTTAGAGATAATGTAATTATAACACAAAAAATGCAAACTGCATGTAGACAATCAGTATATTAGTATATTGATTCAACACTCATATGCCTAGGTGGGACCCTAATATGCCTATGTGGGACCCTGATATGCCTATGTAGGACCATGATAGGCCGCTGTTTGCACTGATATATATGCCGCGTGCCGGTTGTGTACAGTTATCTCATGAAATAGGGATCCAAGGGTTTAATTGTGATACTTAAGTTGTCGGTGTGAGGGTTCAAACTTATATTATAATAGTTTGATTTAAAAGAGAATATATGTGGTATGATTCAAAGTTACAAAAGTTGCACCGTAAATTGTCAGCGGTGAAAGATTGGGGGAGGAACACCAACATTTATAAAACAGTTACATGTCCATCGCGGATATCTGGGTGGGTGGGTCTGTGCTCAAGATGACCCAAACAGAATTGTTTTTGCACAGCTAAAAAAATAAAAATTCCTCCGTATTTTTCAACTATTGTTGGCCTTAAAACTTAGAGATAATGTAATTATAACGCCAAAAATGCAAACTGCATGTAGACAATCAGTATATTAGTATAGTGTTTCGTGCTGTAAAATTACTAAATACCGGTATAATTCAAAAATGGTCAATGGTAAAAATTAATCATACATGTCTGAAATGTTTTACCGACAGCCTCTTGAAACGATGCCGAAATATCCAATAGCGAAAACATTATACAGCATCGAAGATAAAAGAAATACGGATATAGTAAAAAAAATCGTAAAGAAAAAAAAGCATTTTATCGTTATAAAAGACGAAAGTAAAAAGTCAAGAGACAGGAAAGAAAATGAGAGAAAGCTTCAGAAAAGTGGGAGAGGGAGATGGAAAGCAGATTGTGATGTTTTAATGTACAAGAAATAACCGTTTAATCATATGTTGTTTCAAATTGTTTTCAGTCTTTTCACTCGGCCCTCTGGTCAGCCAGGATTTGTTAGGAAAAATGTGGCAAATGACCCCCAATGCGTCTGTGGTCACCTTGGCGAAACATTTGGGGCTGAACAAAATTTGGGTCAAGGTTCAAAAAGTGCCGCTCTGCATGCTTGGTCGGGAAAATTTCGGAATTTTTGGCAAATAACCATGGGAACGTCCTTAGTGAAGTAGGACGTACATTTGGGCCGAAAGAAATTCGAGCAGAAATGGGTCGAAAATAGACAAAGTCAGAAAATAAACGGAAATTGTCCGAAATAACTTCAGAATCGTAAGTGGCCGTAAATCCAGTCCAATCCAATGACCGAAGATAGGAATTGTTTCGACTTCTGGTGCAATATCAACATTTAGTGTATGCTTGGCTATAAAATAGCGGGAAATTACCAAAACATAGATCGTCGTATCTATCTCTTCGGAGCTACAGTGAAATCACGTTTTGTTCATTTTACTCAAGGTTACGTTATGTTACTGTAGCATGAAACTAACAACTACCAGGAACACACGAGCTGCGAAGGTTGGTGCCCGATCAGCGCGTGCAAACTGTCCGCTATTCAAACAAAAGCGATGAATTTATTACGCCACATGCATTTGATCAATCGGTAATTCTATGTTTGAGTGAAAGCGTACGTGTTAATTTAAACTTTATATTAGGCCTCAGCTATTCCCTGTTTGTTAACACTGACACGTGCGCTCTTGAATTAAGTTGAGTTAATAATTTAAAAAGTAAGAATTAATTGAGCAAACATTGATAATTAGTATATCAAGCGCATATAATAAAAATAATACAATCTCATTCCTGTCTCGAAAGAACTATTGAATTTTCACTCGCGGCTTGCAGCCCCTCGTGAAATTCGATATTTCTTTCCAGGCATTCAAACAAAACTTGTAGCTATTCTCTATTTTCCACACTAAATACTGGTTGAAATATTAAACTATCATGACAGGTGAACTTACTTTTTGTCTCGAATTTTCAACTAGTACTGTGACATACATGACATTTCCAACTAGCGCTGTGACAGACATGACATTTCCAACTAGTATTGTTATTACAGACATGACATTTCCAATTTTTGAAAAAAAAGTATAGCCTGAGTCGGTGGAGTGAGATACACCTCTGCCCTGAATACAAATGTAACAGTCGAGAGTAGAGGCACTAGATTGGCTGCTGTAAGCCTGGTTGACCAGCAGCATGGCGACAACAGCGATGACCAAGAAACTCTTCATCTTCTCGATATCAATAGAATTCAGCTAGACTTCTGGGTGAACTTCAGATTGAGTTTGGCGTCGAGTTCCGAAGATTCATTATATGACCAGTTTCTTATCATGAAATCTGCTGACGTTGGTGTTGAACACGTTGGTGCTATATTGGTATACCCGCGGGAGAAATATAAAAAATATTAGGATTTTATCTCACAATGAGAAATTAACATTTTGTCCTTGATCACCCCGTGTACGTGGTATCACCAACCCGGGAGGTATCACCAAACCAGACCATTTAGTTTTTATCTATATTGTTTTCATATGCCACGATTATAGATGTATGTATGTATTGTGTATTTATATATATATATATAAATACACAATACTGTGTCATACCGAACACGTCCGGAGATTGGAGAATAAATTCTGAGTCTGATTATGTTTATACGTGATGATGATATAGCTTGGTAAGCCCACGCTGACCATAAGACAATGCAGAGGTGACTGACACATCCAAATCCAGATGAGAAGACACACATATACATTGCGATAATATATGTATGACCGTTTAGGGTTAAAGTAGAATCTCCACAATATTATCTGATGCCTCTAAAAAAAAGCCAGACAATGTATAATGTGTAGCTATACATTATATGTACGTATACTCGATAAGATGATTCGGTTTCATTGTCGTGTACAGGTTTGAGCGAGTGGGAACAATCCATGCAGTCTGTCAAAACATCATGTTTATAGAACAAAGCGTTGATAATTCGTTTCGTTTCATCATGCGGGGTCTACCCCAATTATGTTAACATTAAACGAATATCCGATTAGCTGCATTCATACGAACGACAGCGTTCACGAGCGTGTGATCAAGGCATTAAGTTATCACGCATTCACCTTTTTAAACGCAACTTTGAATGCTGAGATTGATGTTCAATTAATTTCAATTAAAATCCATTCATTACACAATATTTCGAACATGTTATGGATTCATATTTGATCAGTCTCAGATATACACAAAACATGCGAAAACTCATCAGAACCCTTGCATATTTACTGGACAGAAGATCCGGTGTAGTGATCATCTTGGTCCGCGGGCAACATATCGCGCGTATATTGAGAATGACACTGATTTTTTAAATTATGTTCAACCCTATGCTTCACTGACACATTCAGTTATATACCCGGCAGCGTGGATGGACAGGAGCTACACCAGTAGATAAGTGGATCGATGTTCTCGAAAATTTGCGTGAGCAAAAGCAAAAACATGCACTCTTGAAATAATTCGCTAAAAATTGGTAAATGGCTTGATCTGGGAGAACTGACTGATATCAGGTAGGTAAATACTCCTGCTTCGTGTGGACGAACACATTACGTTGTTTGTCGTCTGTTTTACGATGAGAAACACACACATTCCCATATCATATACGTGAAAATGACTTTCCAATTTAGTCCGCTTTATGATACCTTCCTGGTTGGTAATACCGCCTACACGGGGTGTTGATATTGTAGTTGATTATTCAAAAGCGAAAATAGATTAAAAACAAATTGCTAGAACGACGTTTTGTTTAGCATTCAAGGTACATAATCCGATTCCTTGGTCCCCGTATCATCCAGTAACAACAACAACGACAACGGAGTTTCACCAAAAGCATATTTAGTTATCCAAATTAGTTTATTAGCAATATATACTCGCAACAATACCAATCACAATATCGTATCAGCCGAATAAGTCCGGTTTGTATTGGCAGTTTGGAGGTGAGCGAGTGTGGTTTACAACTTCCATATATGGTGACTCCTAATTCAAAATGGAATTCCCAACAAGTGTTGTCACGAATGTAAGCGCAAAGTATTTCCACGTTTAACCAGCATGGTGCCACATAAAATATCTATTTGAATGGATAACACATAACTACCGATTCGGAAATAAGTATAAGGCATGTATCCACACGTAAACGATCAAACATACCGTATTCTTGTTGATGGCGATACTTTTCATCGACTTCTATTCCGAAATTAATTTGCGTCGTTAATTTAGTATCTTGTTGTTAGAAAATTTCTTACCAATTCCACCCACGTACCACCATGCATCCTTGTAATAAAAGCGAAATATGCATGTTTCCTCACTTGATCGGAGACAAATATGACAACTATTTTGCGACAGACGATTCAAGATAAACAATTCAAATAAAACTGCGTTCTTTTTCCGTTTCTGTGCGCCCAAAAGTTCAGATTTAACTATTGTTTGAGACCATGCTTCAAACGTTCTCTCGTGAGATATATTATAGAGAGAGTTCGCACATCTCTAATCAGAAGTTTCTCTTATACGCTGTAATCATTCTTCCTCGCATGATTCGAGCGTTTGTAAATTACACCATTCGATTTTGCCCAAAATGAAAATGTTATTCGATTTTGTCTATTTTTGAACCCCATTTTGATTTTGAGCGCAATGCTATTCCACGATTGCTGACCCATGCTGGGGCAAGAGTTATCATTAATTTTGCGGCCAGTTCTTTTTATCAAAACTGTCACGAAATGGGACCGATATCTAAACCTACCCCATAACTATATATAACGTCACTGAATTTACCGATATATGGTACCCCACGGAAATGCTCGATTATGAAACGTGGGGAACCCTAATATATTTTAGTATGAGAATTGTCCCGAAAATGGAATTTATACTTGAACAATTGACAAGTTATGTATAATGTATAATCGAACCCGTGCGTATAGATTCTTAAAGTCTTTTAATATACAAAGTAGTGCTTAGAAGCCCGCCGACGATGGGTGCGTTGCCCTTTATAAACTTGATAAACCCATCCGATTAAAATAGCAAAAATAAATCTCCAACGTGGCCTATAGGTTTATGAATAACCAACAGCGACCGATTCGGAACAAGCGATATAATCCAACACTCTTCGTGCGTTATCTGATGCTCAACAATATCACAAGGTGTACAGGCCTGGGGGTATTCACGACACTCAGCAGATGTTTTCTGCCATATTGTAGCTTTCTATACCGAAATACCCGCAAAAGATTACCTGGCACAATTGCGAGTGTGTGAACATCCAAATCTGATGATTTCAGAGGTCCTTTAGTCGACAGTCAACGCTGAAACCCTCTTCCCCGTACTAAACAACACGGAAATAAATAAAGAGTAGAAACGTGTACTCTATTATTTTGTAGATATCGTATTTACACATCCATTGTGTAGAAATGCCACAAGACGTATGGCGCGCGACAACTAATTACACTATAAAAGAGTACAATTGATTAATAAGTACTCAAATAAAGAGTAACGTGGCGTATGTAGCGATCACGTGCCGATGTGCAACGTCATTTTTTCGCAGCGTCATTTTTTCGACCGTGACGCCATTTTGTCTCAATGCTTGGAAAGTAAACTATTCTTTATCCATTGGAATCATGGAATTTTCATGTAATTACAGACTGTCCACATGTCGGAATCGTGGTAACGGAAACGCGGCAATGTTTTGACTTCATTATTTTTCATTAAGTTGTGAAATTTCATTGAAAACACCAACATAAATCGTAGGCTACTATTCTTGACTAGGTAGGCCAACTTTACTTTAGATTTTGAATAATTAAATTAATAATTTACATCATTTTCATTTGATTACTATAGACTAGTATTATGCATGATGCCATTATCATCTAGCCTATATATGTTATTATTTTCCCCGAACTGTAAATTATGTTCCTAACCAGCGCCGCCTGAAATTAGCTACACGTCCTTCATCCCGAAGCGAGGGCGGATTTTTTATTTACTATCATTCATCATTGATATATCATTTAGGACATTTAGATGTGGAAATTGGAATTTCATTGAAAGATCTTGCAAGTACTATAACATATTAATTAACGGTAAATTATATTGCTATTAGTATTACTTAATACGTATGACTACTAGTACTTTAGATTTGAAATATTTACATCATCATCTTTACTAGTATGATAGTATGTTATTAACAATTTGATGAAAATCTAACTTCTAAGTAACTAAACAGAACATCGTAATTTCCGTATTAGTTGCTCAAATATTCCCATTTTTTAAATTACCCCTCTGGAGTCCTCATTGACCTTCACCTTGGCGTGAGATTTCATGAATTTTAAAGTTTTTTTTATCATCATCGTTTATCATCTAACATCAGTCAGTCAATGTCATCATCATCATCGTCGTGTTTGCCGACAAAATAATTAATATATTACACAATGTCAATGTGACAACTGACGTACGGCATCAGTATTAGTTGTTTTAAATTCAGTCTGTTCAGAGATGAATACCCAGAAATAATTTTGAATCAATAAATGTGCATCGAAATTGGGTGACTTGCTCACAAGTGAACTCGCATGTACCTGTAGGCTGTATGGCAATTGTTTTTCCAGATTTGTTGTTCAGAACAATGTATTTTGACTAATAGTAATAGCTTCATTCAACCATGCAAATTTAAAATTGGGGTCCCGTGATCTTTCAAGTTGCATGATCTGATGATTCAAAGTTGAAAGTACTTTTGTGTCTCAATCTCATATTAAAACTGCTCAAGGCACAGCTCTCGAAAGATCCTCATGTCATGAAGCGATATGGCGAGGTGACTTGGAATTGATCCAAAAATCCTCATGTCGATCGTTAAAAGGCGAGGTGGCTTTGACAGCTGGTGCTAAATTTCAAGCAGTTACAATGTATATGCTACTCTCGGGATCCAAATAATAGTAGGGGCGGAATAATAGTACAGCCTACAGGGGTGAAATTTCCTTTAAAATAAATAATAGTATGGGGGCTCAATAATATTACAGGGGGGGAATTTTCGCAAATCAACACTAAGTATGGGTCAAAAATTGTGGTTAGTTTCATATGTTCTCATACAGAGATCATTGCACATCCTCGTAAATATCATTCACATTTTGTCAAAAACTTCTAACAGTTTACTTTGATTGTTCCTGAATTATTTTAGACTTGTAGTCATATATACAGTTAGAGATATGACTTTTATGTGAGGGACTTGTGTGCTTGGGGTTCATTAACTCACCCTTTGTTGTCATATGACTGACTCAAAAATATAGTGTCCAGATCCAGTCGCAACTATTGACACAATGAAATAATTATCTTGATTCATTGATGTCAGATATGCCATAATGGTGAGCATAGACATGTAAAATTTAGCTTGGCAATATAAAAGTTTATTGGAATCCTTTTGTTTTTATCTATAAACTCATCTTCACCATCGTCTCCACTTTATCATCTTCATCATCATATAAATTCACTATATATATAGAGCAACTATAGATATAAAATATACATGTAGTCGAACAAATCCCAAGTGTTGACCATTCATTTAGGCCCATACCGGCAGTTTAAGTTTAATACAAAATAACAAATTTAGTGGTTCTTAAAATTCACAATGGTATACAATTGTCACACTGTGATAACTTCTGCATTTATGTGAAAGTGATGAAATTGGAACCTCTAGTATATAATAAGTAATCAAAATTAAAATCTTCATAATAATGGATATCGTATTAATTTAAAATTAAATCATCATTATCTGGGTCAAGTAATGTTCTATGTTGACTGGTAATCACTACTACAGTAATGCCCTAATTAATTGACTCCCTAACCACAGCAGAATTATGGGTAACTTTTCAGGATTTAGTCGGAAATATGGCTTGTTGCTATTTATTGGAAAGCTCTCGCAGAGAGCTTTCTGATGAATGGCAACAAGCCATATTTCTAGGAGAGCTTTCCGATGAATGGCAACAAGCCATATTTCCGACTAAATCCTGAAAAGTTACCCATAATTCTGCTGTGGTTAGGGAGTTGATTAATTAGGGCATTACTGTATACACAAGCATTTGCATCATCATGGTCGTCTGTGAAGCTAGAATATTCATTCAGCGTGTTTAGTCTTGATATATATGAGCTACAATTCTACAGATAACATGTGGACAGTCTGCTTTTAAATAATTCAAGATTCTGTATTAAAATCCAAAATTGTTAATGTGGAACATCTATTTTTTTTGCTGACTGCGTGCCATTTTTTAAGCATCTTTTAAAAACAACAATATTCTGGTCTACAAATAATTGCATCATTTCCATGCAAAATTTCGACTCGTTTATGACGTCTGTACAATGGAGTGGACGATCACAGATGATTCATGGTGGTTGGAATATCAAGGCTTGAGGAATCTGGTTGAATTTTTCACAGGTATTTATGAATTATCTATTATAAACTAATTAATATATATATGCTTTAAAGTTTGCACAAAATATTAGGGGTGGGAGGTACTACCAGTGTCGCGATACGATACATATCGCGATATGCGGTCGCGATACAATACTTATCTAGATACGATACCCTAGTATTTCTGGATGCAGCCCTTCATATGGAATTCATGAATTGGTTGAAAAAAAACATATATTCAATCATAGTCATTATTTAATAGTTCATTAATTTAATTAATCCTTCAGTACCAGCTACTTCAGTTCATTGGAATGTTTTATATAAGGCCAAGGTCGTATGGGATTACACGACTTTCAAGTACAAAAACATAACCACGTTTGTTGTTTAATTCATTTAAATACAGTCCAGGGGGAGTAATTCAAAAATACCACGTCGGAAGTTCGGAACGCTGTCTGTATTGACGCGGTTTACTACGAGTCTTGCGATGAGACACGTTTATGTCAATTGGGTATCGGTGACTGTTAACGGAACGATTTAATTCTCTAATATGCAGTTCAACTCCAATGAACGACAAATGATTAGCATGATGTACATTTTGAGCCTTTTGGTGACATCATTTCTATGAACGAACTCTTCTGTGTGCCAACGGTGACAATGGTATATCAAACTTTACACAAAAACAACAATGCCCACGCGCATGACCGACGAACAGGTGGCTGACCTATTTAATCGGCGCGTTGAAGTAGAACGACTTTATCATGCTTCTTTGCATGCCGTTGTATTTAATTCTTATTCTCCAGCGTAACGAATAATGGACACCGGTAATAGATGAACAGAATTGTGTATCGCGATGCACGATTTTTTGGCTATGGAACCGGTGCGTGTATCGTAGAACTCTGATTCGCGATACACCAGTGCACCGGTGATATCTCACACCCCTACACAATATTCAGTCCCACTCAAACTCACTGTCAAGCACCGTTCGGCAAACCTCTTTAGATTCCATACTATTTCAGAGTCAGCTCTAATATGACATACAATGATATACTATTAGCTAAGAATAACCCATACTAGTATATTCACTATATTAATAGCCATACTAGTAATTAGAAACTTGATTTGCCATGCGATTGTCTATATGGATTGATTTGCATTATATACAGTTACTAGTATGCCCAAAGTAATTGTCTCCTTAACCACAGCAGAATTATGGGTAACAGTAACTTTTCAGGATTTAGTCGGAAATATGGCTTGTTGTCATTCATCGGAAAGCTCTCGATAACAGTTAACGGTACACGTAAGATGTTATTATTGCAATACATTAATTATGATCTCTTTTGTAGGAGGAACAAACTGGCATGAGGGCAAGTGTGAAGGGTCAAGACAGCAATCTCCAATCCAGCTACATGTTCATGTACAAGGTGCTCTAAACATATACTGGAGATCATCTGGTCGCTGAATATAGGGGAGGGTACCGTCCCTGAAGTCTCTAGATAGTTGTAAGTGACCGTTCATTGAACAAATCATTCAAACAGTTTAGTGCTATTGTTTCGCAGCTTCTGTAATATCTTTCACAATACAAACCCACAATATGATCAATACATTTCGCGATTCACTTTATTGCTTTTGATACAATCAAATATATATTTCTTAGAAGCATTGCAAGTTATCAACATCAAAGATCAATCCATGATTTGACGCTTTACATGTACATATGTTTCGATTGTTTGCCCACATGTAAATATAATTGTCAAATAACTATCTAAAATAGCCCTCTTATTTTTCCGATTGTTTGGTATAAACTCACAAATCGTATTATTATGTTCGCTCATCGCCGCCAATGGGTAGTAGTACTGCGTGAATTTAAATAGGAGTAAGGTACTTGCTTAACCCTTTCATGACTGGAGTTTCCTAAAATTTTGCGAAAAACCCTGTGCCAATTCATTCTCTTAAATAAGCGAGTCTCCCATTGGGAGCCTCACATATGTAAGAGAATACACTGGCCTATCAATAGTTACCTTGACCTTGCATTCTCTTAAATATGCATGGCTCCCTATGGTAAACTGGTATATATAGGAGAATGCACTGGCATTGGATGTTTACTGCTGCACCAGCGATTGTTATGAAAGGGTTAATTAATTTTGATGCATATACTACTAGTTACTAGTAGTATTCCACATTTGCTTATATTAGTTCATCATTATTCTCACTTGATATTACTGTTTATATACCAATCTCTCATTTTCATATACAGTACTAGGGCACTATAAATTTGTCTGGATCGCAGCACTTTATCACAGACAGGATATCTGGGAAAGTTCTTGTTTCTGTTAAAAATAAGGTTTCCTTGGCTCTATCCAGATAGTTACAGGACCATCGTAACTTTTAACAAAGTTACGTATTGCGGCTAGAGAAATGCCGTTTTGGAAACATTTGATCTCATTATCACGTGGAGCAATTTCCCCATTTGCTGTATACATATACTCCATGAGTCCAATCGGCATTATAACTTATATATGCCAATTGGTGTATATACATCTATCCACCTATATACTAATTGATAGAATCTACATATGACATATCACCTCAGTTTTGAACGAAATTTCTGCAATAGGTTGTTTAGTTCTATATAGAGGTATATGCTTAGTGTGCATATATAATCATACATGTAATTAGAGGCAAAGCACATTAGGAAAGGTGAAATTTTATGCGTCAAAGCCAATAATTTAATATCTGTATATGTTAGCTGACCTGAATATATGGTAAAATGTGGTTATATCTTAATTTACAGATTTAGAAGATGTACTTAACATCATCTTCAGATAGAGACAGCAGTTAAGGACAGACTGATAATTGATTGGCTTAAAACAGGTAGGACATATTTTTGTCCTCCGACATTCCATTGGAGGACTATATAGTAATGACCCTTGTCCTTGTGTCCCTCCGTGTGTCCATCCAGAACTTTGTCCGAGCCTGTATTCCTTCATTTTCCAGTCAATTTTTTTTAAACTTCACCGATGTCAACCAGAATGAGAACCTGCTCACCTGCGACTTTTGAGTAATTTTGGCAGAGTTATTGCAATTTTCGACTTATTTTTTTATGTTTTTTTATTTTCGAGTTTATATATTGGCCCTTTCTCGACACTTTTACACATTTAAAGACAGAATGTAGTATTGGCATTTGAAACCCATAAATCCTTCAAACCATTAGGGGACATTTTGGTCAGCGACCTTTTATTAGTCGAGTTTTTCAAAAACTCGACTTATGGTTTGACGAGGGACGGGCGGCGGGCGGACGGACCTAAAGAATGCCTTATAACTTTGACATGTGTTAACGGTATGTGAGTTGCTCCCAATGACTATTTACTGTCTGTAGAAAATGGGTCACATCCGAACTTTTTGACAAGAGTTATCCATCTTTGATGACTTTTTTTTTAGTTTTTCACCGTTAGCGCGATAACTCACGCAAATATTAACCAATATGAGACTCTTGCAAAAATATATCAGACGAGTTCGAAAACCAGGTTTGTCCGAATTTTTTTTCCGGAGTTATGGGTCTTAGTTTGTCTATTTTTAGCAATGTTATCACCGTTAGCGCGATAACTCGATGAAATATTAACCGATTTCAACAATATTTGGGATATGAGTCTCCTGCAACAATATCTCGGACGAGTTCGAAAATCAGGTTTGTCCCGATTTTTTTTTCGCAGAGTTATGGGTCTTAGTTTGTCTATTTTTAGCAATTTTATCACTGTTGGCGCGATGACTCGATGAAATATTAACCAATTTCAACAATATTTGGGATATGAGTCTCCTGCAACAATATCTCGGACAAGTTCGAAAACCAGGTTTGTTCGAATTTTTTTTCGCAGAGTTATGGGTCTTAGTTTGTCTATTTTTAGCAGTTTTATCACCGTTAGCGCGATAACTCGAAAATATATTAACCAATTTCAACAATATTTGGTATATGAGTCTCCTGCAACAATATCTCGGACAAGTTCGAGAACCAGGTTTGTCTGAATTTTTTTCGCGGAGTTATGGGTCTTAGTTTGTCTATTTTTAGCAATGTTATCACCGTTACCGCGATAACTCGATGAAATATTAACTGATTTAAACAATATTTGGTATATGTGTCTATTGCAACAATATCTCGGACGAGTTCAAAACCAGGTTTGTCCAACTTTTTGGGCCTTGTGTGGGCCTTATTGCCAACTTGTTGGCAGAAGTTTTTTTTTGACTGCCAATAAACTCGACATAGCATCTTAGATGTGTACCCCTTGTTTTTAATTGAATTGCTTACACAGTCAGTTACACAGTAGGTTTTATCAATAAAGATCTGATTTGACCAAAAAAAATAGGTCCATGTCTTTCATAACAAAACTATAGTCCCATAGATGTATACACACCGATTGACGCATATACAGAAATTTGGGAAAGTTCTGGACCTGCTAACATACCACAGCATTAAATTTGTCATGGGACATTTTTCATAATTTCAAGCTCTGAATCTGATAAATTAATAAGAGTACAGTGCGGAATAATAGTACAGGCTAGGGTAGCAAGTTCCAACATGCAGCCCTTTTAATTCAGATTGTTTGGCTTCGGCAATCTTCTACGGCAACCCTTTGCCATGGCCCATTTTGCCATAGCCAATAATGAGGGCTGAACATGGAACTTGAAAGTAAGTCGTCTGAAATTCTATACAATAAATCATATTTATTGCACACTTTGTTTATTTTTGCATAATACAGCAAAATACAGAAGATTTTAAAACCTTCAATAAAAAAGGACAATACAAACCATGTCATTGCAACACCAACTAAATTAAACAAAACATTTCTTCACTAAATCATGAGGTTAGTCTGCATAAAGAACACATTGTTCAGAATTAATGCAACAATATCAACCTAAATTTGAGCATATTACAAGTTCCAATCTTCAGAGTGTGCAATAAACAAAGAACAACACAGTTGTGTGAGCATAAAAAAAACGTTTTTGCAAGTGTTTGTTGTATGAACTTGTGTCGCGAGGTAAAATTTGAACCTACGGGTCTCGTTTTACCATCGTGTCACAACAAACTCATTCAATAACGTTAACCAGTTCACACACTTGTTTCATTCTATCCATATATTTCTCAAATACGCTTGACATTGGAGTTTCCTGACATAAGTGATAGCTCCATATGCCTGCAGTATAGCCAGCCTGATGATCCCAATTTTAAAGACATAAATCATTATGTACTTGTTTTGGTATATGAAACCGATAAGTTAGCATTCAGGCACTATGTCAACAGGAGGAATGTATCATATTAGTAACATCGCCGATAATTTCAAGAAAATCGACCGTACATATCCATAGAAATCATCATTTGAACTACACTCAATTGTAAATATTTACTCCTCAAATTGGAATGCAACTATCTGTGATAAACTAATGAAAATGGTTTCACCTTCGAGAATAACTGTCATTAATTAATGTATAAGAATAACGATGAGCGTTGCCAATTTGGATATAATATTTGTAAAAATAACTACTTTAGCAACATAATTTTCTTTTTTATTTGATCATTCTTCCGCAGTGATTCACATCACTTTAAAATAGACCGATACAGACCCATATAAACGCCATACAGGTAACAGGGTGGCATATTTTCTAAAAATTAATAAACATACGGGTACTATTATGCTTATTTGGATCCCAAGAGTAGCTACTTTGCAATCTTTCGATTTTGAAACATACAGGCGCGCATACTTATTGTCCGAGTTTGAATACAGCTGTGGATCCCTTGTGTGTCCACCTGGTCATCCGTCATGTAAAAAGATTAAGGCAAAACTAAACATGACATGTCAAAGTATTAGCGATATTCCAAACTACGACACCAAACTTGGAAACGTAGCCAGTAAGACTTGTGTTGTTTCTGCAGTGCAACCGATGCAGAGTTACAGTAATGCCCTAAGTAATCGTGGTTAAGAAGTCGATTACTTAGAGCATTACTGTACCCGCTGAATTACTTAGAGCATTACTGTACGCCAAATTAGAGCATTACTGTATACGCCGAATAAAAGAAGTTTATAAATGTGTTACCCTTATATGTGATCCCTGCTTGGAATAGAGTAACACCGCTGAATGTCATCCCCCAATCAATCCTTGAACTGACATGGACATGTAATCAAATACGAGTTTGTGCTGCCAGAAGTTAGGAAGCTATTTCGAAGTCTCTCCTAGGTATTTATGACTGTTCAGGGCTCGATTTAACTGGATTTGCATCGCAATTTGGGATGCCATTTCCAATTTCTACTATCCAATTTAAAATAAAATGACAGGTATTGGTAGGGAGTGCTATACAAAATCTACCCAGTGCTGCAAAAAAATGCTATACAAATAAAAAAATTCAATCGACTCTTCCATTACTTTGTCAGGATCGCACATGCAAATAACTTCAACTTTGAAGTTTAACCCAGCTTTATATCCTATGAGTGATGTTCATGATACTTTCCTGTCACTATAGGCTGTCAACATCCATAAATATAATGATAAATATGCATTTTAATAAATTTATAATGACAAACTGCTGTGAAAAATTGCATATCCAACACATTAAAATGGGCAGATCCTTGATTTTTAAGCGAATACTTTGATAATCATGTGTGGTATTTTGATCGTTCTATATATATAGTAGGTGTCGGCTGGGGGCCATCCAATATGAAATACCCTAGTCATTTCAACACTATCGACTAATCATTTCAACATTAGAAAAATTGATGATGCTAAACATAAACTTAATTAACCATGGCGTTATAATTAATTTCCCGTATAAATTTCAACTATTTACCTGATAAATAATGTACGTTTTAAATATTACTTTTCTTAAAAATAGCATTTTATGCATTTCTTTTCAGAGTATGCTCTGACACTGGCACCAGAACTGTACCAGTACATGTGCAGCATACAGATGACTTAAATATTGTACCATGGTATACAAGTGTGATGCAGCCTGTGGAACTTTCATGTGAGCTGTCAGTGAAGCGGGCACAGCTAGCTCGAGAAGACAGGAATAGACATGGCTATGGAAGAATGGCTATTATGACTAACAATATCAGTGTTGACATACACTGCTTTGGAAGAATAGCTATGATGATTCATCATGAGTAGTCTTCTTATGCCATCAACATCATCTTTCAATTGATATATGAGCGTGTCAATGTATCAGTAGATGAATAACACACTGTATTTTCCGCAAAGCTGAATTATACTATTATGTTGTTCTACTTATACTGATACATCTATGTGCTCATAGATCAATCGAAAAACAATGTTGATGGCTTATAATTACAACAAAAAAATCTTAATTTTCACTGATCTACTAATAATCCATCCCAGAAAATTTACAACAACCGAGCAAAATATTCAGGAAAAAAATACACCTCAACTTGATCAAGAAAATACTTCTTGTTTGCCTACTATTTACATGAAAACGTCTTAATGGCTATCATCACAGAGAGTGAAATTTGAAGCAATGGCCCCTGACTTGTTAGGAATCTCAAGTTATATTGATCATTCCCGATGTAAGCAAATACCTTGGTAACATCTAATGTTCTCTGACCAATGACATACATCAATATCATTGGTATGAAGTAGTGATGTGCAGTTTTACGGTTCTCTGTTTTCTTCAGTTATATTTCAAAACCAAACCACAATTGATATATTCTATAAAACCTATTCTTCCTTTTTCAATTAACTGAGCTCTCTCGTCACTTTTCCAAAACATGTGGTTAGCACCTGCTTTTGTCAGCTGCTATTTGCCACCACTATAGCAGTTTCAATTTGGAACACAGGTCTCATGTGTACGATAATGGCACATACTGCCAAATATAGTCTGGAAACTCACTTGAAAATGGCTGTAAATATTATGCCATATCTGGTATACACAGAGATTGGGGTATTAAAGATGTATAATCTGATTAAACATCCCTATTACTATTACTATTCCATTGGTTTCGGAGGTAAAAAATATTTTATTTAACCCACCCATCAAAACTCAGAGTTATTAGATATCGATTAAAAAATATTTTATTTCTCATTAACAGTAATATATTGCCGTCTGGCAAAAAGTTGAAGTTTACCGGAATCGTTATGCGCAATCTCATATTCTGTGACGTCATGCGGGAGGTTAGACTCGCCCATTGTTCTTAAAGTATAACTGTCTCATACATTGCAACATATAAAGTACAATGATAAATCAGATCATTGAATCATCATTCCCTAGCCTCTCGACCAATCATGCATTTCAATCAAATCGAGAGTAGTTGTAATTATTCAAGAAATGACTTGAATGTCGATTGGGGTCATCAGATTTTGATCAGCAGAGTAATTAAAAAACAATGAGATTCACACAGACTTTGTTTAATTAGTCTGCCGGTCAAAACAATTGACCACGCTCGATGTTCAAGTCATTCCTTATAATCATATACCAGTCCATTTTAATAGAACATTAATAACATGGAACATCTTTTCAAACTACCAAAACGACTGTAAGTAACATATTGTTCAAATTCCAACACAACACAGTCTCACAATGACATGACAATCAAGCAACGAGCGTGGGCGACTTGAAATGAAGTAGGTGGTTCATAGCTTTTTATGAAGTTTATGAACCTCGGAACCGTTCTGGTAAACTGTATGACGAAATGTACTGATTCTTACAGGTGCCAATTGTGTGAATATAGAGGATGTCTGATTATATAAACATACATCATTGATATTTTAAACAGCCCTCATAATTGGCAACGTCAATCAGCAATACCCTAAGCCATTTGCTGAAGCAAACTGGGCCATGGCAAAGGTTTGCCGAAGCCAAAAATCTTAATTAAGTTCTTTTATATCTCAAAAAAGTTATTCCCAGATGCACCCATGCTAATTATGTTACTTGACCAAGTTTCTTTGTCTTCACTCACTTATGATATGATTGATTGTGGTGGCCCTCACATATGCAGGGAAATAACAGGAACTGTAATCAATGCCTTTTAGATCACTTTTAGATTATGATCTAGTTCATGTATGGTGTTCAGATCCCCGAGCTAATCCATAAAGGTCAGTGATTACAGTTTGATCATTTTGATGTCTTAAAGGTACTCAATCCGATAAAACTCCGCTCAATTACTATTTCAATGGCTTTGGGGGTCAAAAATATTTGATTCGAGTCGAGGAAGTCACCCATCAAAGCTCAGATTTGTTAGATATCGATTTTAGAAATCTATTATTTTTCATAATCGGGAATACTTTCTGGCCCAGAACTCAGTCAAAATTGCGTTATTATTACCTCTTGATTTTAGAGTTATCCATCCTTGTCTGTTTGAATTGTGTTTTGGTGTACACATCTCCCGCAGGTTACGAAACTGACGGCAATTATTAGTACTCATCTCGAGAAACTAACAAATTTCAAAAATCAATATCTAATAACTCTGAGCTTTGTTTGATGGGTTCCTCGACTCGAATCAAATATTTTTTACCCCCAAAGCCAATGAAATAGTAATATAAGACCCTCTGATCGGATTGTTGTTGTTGGAATCTGTTGAGATGGGGACCCTCTGTTCGGATTGAGTACCTTTAACCCTTTCATGACGGGAGCTGCACTGGTGCCACATTAAAGCATGTAGGGAGTTTCGCATATATATATATATAAGAGAATTCACTGTTTTACAAGGTCAAGGTAAATATTACTAGGCCAATGTATTCTCTAATATATATCGAGGCTCCCAGGGTTTCGCAAAATTTCAGGGATCTAATGTCATGGAAGGGTTAAAGGGACACAGCCCTCTTAATTCAGATTGTTTGGCTTCGGCAATCCGCTACGGCAACAGTATGCCGTGGCCCAGTTTGCTTCAGCAAATTGCTTCGTCAATGCTGATTGCCGTAGCCAATTATGAAGGCTGGGGACATCATATTTATAGTGTTGAAACAACTACCAGTATTAATTGATGTCAACTGGAATTTAGGATGACAACGCTTTAGAACTTTATGACTGATTATATTCATGACTGCATGCATTTTATGGACAGATTTAGCATCGTCCATATGAAAATATAATTTACATTATTTTGTGACTTGTAGGTATAGTTTATATCTCGTATTGCGTGGTCAAGTGTAGTCTAAGTTTCCTTTCATATAAGCCAGCTAGGGAAATTGTTTTGGATACCGCTGGTTTACGACGAAGTCCTGTGTATATGTCATTTTATATCGGGGGGTTTAGCATTGTTATCCACTCACCTAAACTCCCCAATATAAACTAATTAAATGTCACAATTGTGACAGTAAAGTGGTTTATTGTGTAGAAAATATGCGATCAGATGCTCGTAGCCCATTTATATATAACCATGGGTATATGCGATAAATACACGATGGTTCGACCCGATGTGAAAACATTTTGAAAATTGGCAACTGATGGCATTTCAATTTTCAATCCAAAATTTTTCAAATGAAAGGGAAATATGCAAATTTTGGTCTAAAAACAACAAATTCGTCACTAAGAAATTGTTGGAAATCAAACTACGAGAACAATTTCAAACTAATTTTGGTGTGAATTTTCCAACTAATGTTGCATTGGGTTTGACTACAGTTTGGGGGTGGGACCCCTGCATAACCACCCCTGTCGGCACGTCCCTGCTTGGCACCCCATGCTAAGAGCGCGGTCTTGAGTTCACTGAAGACGAGAACTAAATTTTGTTGGGGAGGGATAGCCAACCACATCGATGAGATCTGTAATGGTCAACTCAGTAGCTAAAGCCCGCCCCTTATCGGGGAACCGTATAGCACATGCGTCGGGGATATCCTGGCGCCACCCCAAAATACAGGTCAAGTTCGAATATGGGTTTGCTCCGCCCATTTTTGCAAGAGTTATGGCCCTTTTTCCACTTAGAATCTTATAATTTTCTGGTTTCCGGATGATAACTTCAGTTTGTGTGGTCATATCTGAATCAAATTTGGTATGTGAGTTTATCAGACTGAAATACAGATTAAGTTCGAATATGGGTTTGCTCCGCCCATTTTTGCGAGAGTTATGGCCCTTTTTCGACTTACAATCTTATAATTTTCTGGTTTCCGGATGATAACTTCAGTTTGTGTGGTCATATCTGAACCAAATTTGGTATGTGAGTTTATCAACCAAAATACAGGTCAAGTTCGAATATGTGTTTACTCGGCCCATGTTTGCGAGAGTTATGGCCCTTTTTCGACTTAGAATCCTGTCAATTTCTGGTTTCCGGATGACAACTTTAGTTTGTGTGATCATATCTGAATCAAATTTAGTATGATAGTTTATCTACCATTCCAAGGTACACTGGTTGGATTGTTCTGAAATTTAGTGGATTGTTCTGAAATTTAGTATCGGATTTAGGGTCCTTGTTATTTTTTTCAGACAAGCTGATGCCCCAATGAAGCCACTTTTTCGGGGGACACTGTGGCCGTACGGCCTTTTATTCTCTCAGTTTTAAATTCGCATGGTATCGTTCTGTTGGCCTCTCTATATCATATATGAATAGTTTTTCTAAAAACCCTTAAACCAACTCGGTGTGCAATTTCCCTCCATGCGCTCCTGTTGCGCAAATTCTAGTATAAAAAGTGCGTCTATTTAAAAAAAAGTTCCAACAGTAAATATGACCAGACAAGAAATAGAAACCGCTAATCTCATCACTAAGCTTAACAACACCAGTCGAACATGATTACCTTTCAATGCAATAACACCGGGCACCAGGTTACGGATAACCATGTGCAGGCACACGCACCATGGATAAATACACGGTCAAAAGAACAGTGATATTTTTTGTACGATTATATCTGGCATATACCCATGGTTATATATAAACGGGCTATGAGCATGTGACCGCTATTTTTTTTAAACAATACTAGTACATATTTATCTGGCTTGGAACTGGTATTTATTTTACCTAGCCCAATCGCTGTTAACTGTTAAGCCTCCTTAGTTGCTGCACTTAGCATCCCTGTTAATTCCAATATGACATACATGCAGTCACGGCTGGAAACAATGGTAACTCTAACTTTTGATCTGGAGATTGCATGTAAATCCCAATTATTATTTTTTTATTCTTGTGAAAACTATTCCGACCTAAATCAAAATTTTGCCAATTTACTATTTTTGGTGAGATTTAAAATTGAGTAATATAAATCCATAGGAGCTTGGAACTTAATCAACAAATTCCCTTAAAAATTGCCCTATGATTATTTATGGCCAACCTATTGTTCACCAAAAATTATCTTCAGGCAGATGCATGTTGATAATTTTTGGCAGTTATTTATAAAGTTCCAAGCTCCTGTGATTAATATAAAGTGGATTTGCTATATTTGTTTAGAATTTAGAGGTAAAATCGATATTGTAAAAGGTGGTATTGCGAGCCCAACTGAAAAGGAGTGTTCAGATGAGTCCATTACATTGATCCGTATGTTGCTTTGACATGATTCATTGTCTACATTAAGCCTTTCACAAAAACACATACTTGACATTATAAATCAGAGCTTGTGATTAAAGGCACGGATGGCCTTCACAGTGGGTATCGCTGTTAAAATAGTCACATCCGCTAAAACAGAAATAATATTGAGTAAATAGTATGTTATGGTCAAGTTCATATGCTTTGTTATGTAAACAAAAGCCAAAAATGTTACAGAACCTGATTACATAACCCAGCGTACAAACTTAACAATAACATACTACATGTATTTACGCAATATTTATGACTGGTATAAGAACAAAATATGTCTGTTTTACAGCAATACCCACCGCGAAGGCCATACGTGCCCTTAATAATATTATTGCAGCTAATAAGTTTGATAGGTGCTATTGGAATAAAACCAATATTGCAAATCAATATATCTGTAATAAATTGATTGTATGATGTCAAATCCAAACAAATAAACACTTTATTGACATAAATACAAGTTTATTTACCTTCGATTCGAAAACAGCTGCCATGTTTTATCGATTGAAAACAAGAAACGTCATAAGACATGCGTTATGCTTTGTTGCGTTGAAAATAGAATCTCTCTGTTGTGTGTGTGTTAATGAACGCATCCCATCTGTCTGAGCCTCGGTATTATTCTCTTTAATCCAATATCAATGCAACTTTCTCGTCTGAACGCAACTTTAGAGTTTCTTCATTCAGTGTTTATTTATTTAAAATGCTGTTGCATATCAAACAACATAATCAGGAAAAAATAAACAATGAATGAAGAAATTATAAAGCTGAATTTTCTGTGGTTACTCATAGGCATCTGTTGAATTCAGGGTTTTTTATTATTCATGTATTTTTATTGAAAATGACTGCATGGTGAAGCGATACACAATCACCGTCTAAAACAGATCTAGAGTTCTAGACCGAAAATTGCTTTGCTTCCAGTGTTTTCGTTCTATACTGTTGTAAAAGTTTATCTCCCGCCTACGCATCCCCCCCCCCATAACCCCCGTCTGAATTTGTTCTTTAATACCTCAACAACTAATGGGCAGATAGACTAATTTTATCATTCAATATGACTATATGACTAAGAAAAAACCTATCATTGGTGACAAGAAAGCAAGTATTCTTTGTCAAGGAGGCAAATTTTCATTGAAAATTACTTAGTTTATCACCCCCCCCCCCCACCTGAATTTGTTTTTGCCTCAACATCCAACAGCCAGTTAGTCTCATTTTATCATTCAATATGACTTTGCGACTAAGAAAAAAGTATCATTGGCAACAAGGAAGCATGTATTTTCTGTGAAATAGGCAATGTATTTTCAGTGAAAGAGGCAATAATTATAGTTTGGAGAATTTTCATTGAAAATTTCCTAGTTTATCCCCTATCCCCCCTCATTGGCAACAAGGAACATGTATTTTCTGTGAAAAGGCCAATAATTGAAGTCTTGCCAACCCCAACCCCCTGAATTTTTTTTTACTACAATATCTTATTTTCATTAAAAATTACCTACATGTAGCTTCTGCCGTAGATCATGCCATGAATCTCTACTCTGGCTAACGCCCGTAGAGATCATATTCCACCAGTCCGAAACCTTGGAACTTTTTGAAGTAGTTTTGACATGGAACCTTATAAAGTCGAAAAAATAACACAGGGAATATATTTCTTAGTTATTATCTGTTCCTTACTAATGCACTTTACTGTAGGTGAAGGTCCCAACTCAAAATTTCATGTTGAAAGCGGATTTTTGAGAGATTTTGCTTTGCTTTGCTGACAATTATAGCATTTCTACTGGGTAAATAATTCAATGTTTATTGTGATATCGGGTCACAAAGGTCATAGAAAAACATGCAATTTTGAGTTGGGACATTCACCCATTGTGAAACTTGTACATTATTAAGGAACAGATAATAGCTGAGAAATATATTCCCCGCGTTATTGTTAGACTTTATAATATCCCCTGTCAAAACTTCAAAAAGTTCAAAGGTTTCGTATTAGTGGAATATGATCTCTATGGGCATTAATAAGACAGAGTAGAGAGTCATGGCATGATCTACCTCTTCCGAAGAAAAACATGGGTTTTTCCGAAGAAAAACCTGCCACTACATGTTAAGGTAAGAAAAATTCATGTGGGTGGAGGGGGAGATCAACTATGTATTTTTCAATGAAAATTCTCCGCACCTCTTTAATAGAATATACATGCTTCCTTGTCGCCAACAATAGTTTTTTTTAGTCGCATAGTCATATGAATGATAAAATTAGAATAACTATTGAGGTAAAATTCAGGCGGGAGGGGAAGATAAACAAGGTAATTTTCATTGAAAATTCTCCAAACTTTAAATATTGACTCTTTCACAGAAAAAAACATGCTTCCTTGATGCCATTAATAGTTTTACTTAGTCGCATATTCATATTGAAAGATAAAATGAGACTGACTTAACTGGCCATGAGATGCTGTGGTAGAAATTCTCTGGACTTTCTCTGGAATTATTGCCTATTTCACAAAAAATACATGCCAATATTAGTTTTCTTAGTTGCACAGTCATAGTGAATCATAAAATGAGACTAATTGGATTAGATGTTGAGGTATATAAAAATTCAGGCCGGGGGGGGGGGGTGTAGACTAAGCAATTTTCCACACACAAAAAAATTCTGAACTGTAATGCCTCTGCCGAAGAAAAAACATGCTTCCTTGTCACCAATGATAGTTTTTCACATAGTCACATAGCCAAATTGAATGATAAAATGACACTAAATGGCCACTACATGTGAAAGTAAGAAACATTCAGACAGGGGAGATGATCAGTCCTTCCCAGGAGACGGGAGTGATTGCTCTCGCACCCGTAGCAATTGTACCAATATGTATGCCAGTCTCCCATCAGGAGCCTTGTATATACAGTAATGCTCTAATTAATCGACCCCTTAACCACAGCAGAATTATGGGTAACTTTTCAGGATTTAGTCGGAAATATGGCTTATTGCCATTCATCGGAAAGCTCTCGGGGAGAGCTTTCCAATGAATGGCAACAAGCCAAATTTCCAAATAAAATCCTGAAAAGTTACCCATAATTCTGCTGTGGTTAAGAAGTCGATTATTTAGAGCATTACTGCATAAAAAGAATACATAGGCCTAACAATATTTACCTTGACCTTGTAAACCAGAGCATTCTCTTATATATGCAAGGCTCACAGTCGCAAATATAATATAAGATAATGCACTGGCACAGGAACTTTAATGCTGTACCAGCACAGCTCACGACGTGAAAGGGTTAATGATGTTTTTCGATACTATTTTTTCAGATAGAATTAAGCCCATGCTATGCACGGAACAAACACGAGCTATGAAATGTCCCAAATTGATTCATGTATATACATTATACCAGAAAATTCTAAATTAAATCAATAATAACTTATCGAAGCTTTTCCAGACAGGGGTCCTTGATTCATATTATTTTATACCCAGGAAACTATATAAAACTTGTTATAGGAAGAGAAAGGCTAAGGCTATCTTGGATCATAAACAAAAAGGAAGAAGTTTGATTTTGCCTGCTGCGAATTAAAATGGTGTTCATCAGCAAACTATCCCATTTCCTTGCGATGCATATATTTGATTCTTAGCCAATGAAAATGCTGCAGTTGACAAACAGCAACGTATTATGTCATTCAAACAAGAATAATGAAGAGCATTTCTCTTTTTGTGAGTAGCTGTAAATATTTTAAAGAGCGGAATGTACCTGAATCAATTTCCCCAGTGTACTTAAAGGTACTCAATCCGATAAAACTCCTCTCAATTACTATTTCAATGGCTTCGGGGGTCAAAAATATTTGATTCGAGTCGAGGAAGTCACCCATCAAAGCTCAGATTTGTTAGATATCGATTTTATTACCACTTGATTTTAGAGTTATCCATCCTTGTCTGTTTGAATAGATTTTGGTGTACACATCCCGAGCAGATTACGGCAGTTGAAGGCAATTATTAGTACTCATCTCGAGTAAATAACAAATTTCAAAAATTAATATCTAATAACTCTGAGCTTTGTTTGATGGGTTCCTCGACTCGAATCAAATATTTTTTACCCCCAAAGCCAGCCAAAGCCAAAGAAATAGTAATATAGGACCCTCTGATCGGATTGTTGTTGTTGGAATCTGTTGAGATGGGGACCCTCTGTTCGGATTGAGTACCTTTAAAACTGACTAGACTATTTTTCCAAACAGCTTTAACTTATACCAGGGACAGGGGAGGGGGTGTCTACTTTGATCAACATTTTAAAATCAACAAGTCCTTCCATTATCAAAACTATTTTGGAGATTTTACTATCCTGGTTACAGGACTGGAAAATCCTTCATTTCTCTCTAGTATTTAAAATATTAGGTATAGTCTTGTGAAATGAAGTCTCAATTTTAGAGGCATATATGACTAAAAAATACTTAACTGATACATATGGAAAAAGGTTTTCTGTTCTGTAATCAGGATAGTAAAATTTACGTAACAGATATGACAATGTAAGGACTTTTGATATGGAATTTCTTATACATGTATGATAAACAACCTTGAAAGCCATAAATTGAGTATTTTACCACATTTTCACAAATTTATTTCACAATATTCACCAATTTCCCCATTTGTAGGTCCTTTTTATTTTTAATATGTTGTTTATCATGGGTTAATGTACTTATTCTAGCTAAGAAATATCATGCTGCAATTAATTGGAGGTTTGGCACTTTTTTCATAACTGGACCAGACTGTACTGGACAAATTATACACCTCATTATTATTGGAAATGTTTTATTGCTATTCACATCAGCTGTTCACATGTGAGAAAATAAGAGTGAGACAATCGCTCATTATTTTTATATTCAGAATTTCATTGTAACCACAAATGACTATGTATACATATTACGTTTTAATATACACAGCATCCTGCCCATTCTAGGCATGGTATATGCTAAATGTCAAATGCATAACTGTTATATTACATTTGTGTTCAATATGAAATAAATATAATGAATCACCAATACAGTTTTCTCGTGGATTGATTATCCTGTTTTCCTATGAAACCCACAGCCTTTGTTAATTTGCCTATGTGATGAATGGGGCAGATTGTTGCAGGGATTGTATCTGTAATTATAATATAGTTGAACCGTATGACCATGGTTGTCTTTGTCACTCTTGCCCAATGATTCACATTCCCATGAATGGGTTGGATGGGGTACCATGGGGGGGGGTGATTTTCATCTACTCATCAAAGTGTACACAATCGTACACAAAAAGGGTACTTTTCTACACTTAAAAGAGTAGTAGAATTTGTGTGAATAAATATACTCATAAAAGTGTAGATATGGTAAGTACACTTTATGTGTACATAACTACTCTTACAGTGTACACCAATCTCTACACATTTGTGTACCCCATTTCTACACAATATTGTGTGGGAAAGTGTAAAATTATACACCACGAAAGAGTAGCCACACTTACACAAATAGAGTAATCTTTACTCTTACTCTATTTCTACTCTTTAAAGGATTGGATCAACTTTTACCAATAAAGAGTAGCCATTCTACTCTTTTGTGTAGATTTTCTACACTTATGTTTTTTCAGTGTAACGGCACATGATAAGCAGCTCAATTAGCATTCAATTAATTTAAATGTTGTCATGAAGGAGCGATTGAGTCATCATGTTATTATCATTTAGAAATATATTAGTAATATTATTGAATAACAAATCTGGCACAAAAGATTGCACAACGTATTTTGTCGGAAGACTGTTCATTCGCTGCGATATTGTTAAAGACATATTATGACTTGTTCGGGTGCGTGAAACTGATAAGTTAGTCTGCAGGTGCTATGCCAGCTGGAGGAATGTAGCATTCTACTAACATGGACGAAAATATGATGCAGTCAACCGTACCGCTCCATAGAAAACATCGCCTGAACTACGCTCATTTGTAAATATTTACTTCTCGATTCCGGACGCATCTAGCGGCCACAAACTAACGAAAACGATTTCGTCATCGAGAGTCACTGCATTGAATTAATATATAAGAATGACTGTGTGTAGTCAATTTGGAAATAATATTTGTTAAAATAACTACTTTGAGCAAGTGTATTCTCCATTTCTATTTGATCACCCAACCGGAGTGTTTCATAGCACTTTAAAACCAAACGAATTCCCAGCAAAGACATTTCAATCTCGTTTAATTTGAGATTCGATGAACCCAGCTGGGTACCTTTATCGCGAATTTTCCAACCTGGGTACGTATATCAAAATTTTCAGAACCTGGGTACCTTTATCACACACAAATCCGGTGAGATCGAGAGTGACCAGATTCAGCTTGTTCGTTGTCGTATGTTCTTTAATTTTGTGAACACTGTGTGAAATTATCAATGTGACAGACAATTCATTGCCATATATATATGTTTTGCTATGTGGCGAATCGACCGCTACACATGTTTTTATTTGAATTGATTTGATTTTGATATCACACGAACACATAAATACACATATACAATCTAACACATTGTCGCACATAACGTATAATATATAATTTATAAATGATATATATCAATTTGCTCCAGCTGGTATTTTTTTAATATATTTAGTACCGGTGGATTTATACTGACATATGATCAGATGTTCAGAGCACTGGGTACCTTTATAACGCTGTTCAGAGCACTGGGTACCTTTATAGCGCTGTTCAGAGCATGTGCACCTTTATAACAATGACCAGAACCTGGGTACCTTTATAACAATGTTCAGAACCTGGGTACCTTTATACCAATATTCAGAACCTGGATACCTTTATCACACACAAAACAAAACCGGTGAGAGTGACGGTCATCACTTAGCATACAATATAAATATTTTTATTCTGATCACGACATGTTACTATATATAGATATGGTTCGAGTTCCGATCGCCGATGTGATAGGATCATTTTACTGGATATAACACAATAGAACTAATCCCGCCATAGGAGCTGATCACTGTATACAGCGGACTATTGATTGATTTATAGTCCCCGCTGAAGTGAGACCCGTGGTTAGCTCACTGAACCTGAATCCCTGCCTGGCCTTGAAAAATGTAAGTCGGCCAGACAACCACGTTAACTGTTTACTCCCTTCAGACGTCCATGGATGCTTTATAATATATCATCAGAAGGGTGATTCTCAAAAAATGTCAATCAGAACAGATCAGAAGGGTAAACATTTTTATTTGTCCTGAGATTGTGATTTTTTTGTAATGTGTTTGTGAAGACTCTGGTTTGTTTGGAAGATGTAAATTTTATTCCAATTTTAAATCTAATTATAATTATAGTGTTAGGAAAAAATAGTTGCTCATATACACTAACCCATAGTTTTATCTCATTTTATATTACTTTACGTACTATACTCTAACATAACATGGCTTTTGTTTACTAACACTGTACTCTGTTGACAATAACATGCTATTTATACGATATTTATGATTGGTATGAGAACAATATATTCTTTACCTCTATAATGGTTAACGCATGTGATTATTTTACTCATCGCGAAGTCCGTCCGTATCTTTAATGTAATCATATAACTTGTACATACCAATATGCATTTTACTGCTGTATAGCTAAAATTTGTGGGCATTATAAATCTGGTAGAAGACGCAACTGCTTTAATGATTATTTATAGATTCTGCCCATACAATATAAACCTGGAGCCATTTGTATGTACACTATGTACTGTACTAATATATGCACACTACTAATATCCTTAAAATAAAAGCCCGCCAGGTCATATGTCCCCCGAATAAGGTGGCTTTATTTGACCGGTGGCTTTTTTAGAAATGAAAAAAATGATTCTGGGAACAACCATTGAATCCAACTGTTTGTGTTAACTATTAACCCTTTACCCAACAGAACGGCCCTGTGCCAATGCATTCTCTTATATATGCGAGTCGACCATAGGTCGCCTCGCATATATAAGAGAATGCATTGGCTTAACACATATTAAACGTTATCAAATTGTCAAAGAATGTAGAAAATATTATAAGAAAAAAACAGGGGGGGGGGCGGAACAAAACTGCGGGACACAACGTACCGGGGGGGGGGTGGGGTGTACCTAGGCGTAAAAAATTTACAGGTAATTTTTTTCCTTATTCATTTAGGGGGGGGGGGGGGTTGTCGTAAAAAATTTGCATGTAATTTTTTTCCAAATATTTTTTTTCAGACTCACAACTTAAATTTTCTCTCATTTTATAGAATATGGATTAACCTTAATATCCAAATCATATATACATGAGTAGTACAATCCACCTAAAACAATTTTGGATAACCACTCTCTTGGTTTACATCTGATATTGACCCCATTAACCCTCTTAATAATGCCGACTATGTCAGTGTCTACCAGTCGAATGCAGAATTCTACCATGCGATCGCTTATCTGGCAAATGTTTACTGCAGAACTATCCCATTTATTAAACAATTTCTCCTCCAATGGTATCAGAAACAGTTATATGCTGGTATCTCACTCATCTCATTTGCATCTTTTCAAAGTCGAGGTAATGACTAGTTGTCATTTTTTAAAGTGCATACAAAGCGTTGCGATCACCAATATACATGTTTGTACATGTCATGACATCACGAGGTACAAATCTGCGTTCTACTGGTAGACAATGACCATTTTAGTCATAATAATCTAAACTAAGTTACCAAGCACCTTCTCGTGAATTTTATGCTCGGGTGTTCTTTTCGGGTTCCGGTCAAACCGAGTTGTTGTCCGGCTGGGGTAGATTTGATTTTTTTTTCTGGGGGGGGGGGGGGGCAAATGGACAGGGGAAAAAACTGCAGTTTTTGCTGTGATGTTTATGGGGGGGGGGGTACCCAAACCGAAGAAAACATTTTTTTCCACAATGTGTCTGCAGTTTTTTTCCGCCCCCCCCCCCCCTGGAAAAAATAGTAAAAAGTGTTAAAAATATTTTTTTTAGGCCAATGCAGTCTCTTATATATGCGAGGGAGGCGACCTATGGTCGACTCGCATATATAAGAGAATGCATTGGTACAGGGCATAACTGTAGCCATCACAATGTGGTCAATGAACCGGTTCCAATGATATCCATATGTGTATGGTGTTATTGAGACAGACCGAATATATTTTAGGCTGTTGAAGCTTTATTTGGGCGTTTTTAGCCGTTTTGTTGGGTAAAGGGTTAATGAACCATGCACGCAATGACGCACGCATCTATTTTCAAATTATAAGCTGTAAATTTAACGCTAGATTCATCAGACATAGCCCAGATTTTATCTGGGACCAGAATCAGGGGGGGGGGGGGTAGTAAAAAAAATTGCAGGAAGGTATGCCGGGGTGGGTGGGTGGCCCGAGGGGCAAAAACTCGTTTTTTACAACCTCATGAAAATTTGTTACTAAAGACATTTTGTGCCCTTATTTGACATTTGTAACAGTTGAAAACATATTATAAGAATTTATAACTGCAAAAACACCATATTTATGTTACTGGGACCTCATATGGGCCTAGTAGAGATGACATTAAGCTGTGGGATGTTGCATATGGGGCGGCGGGGTGAAACAATCCTTCCCGACACCCTTCCGAAAGAAGCTTCGAGAAATGTAAAACTGAAATAAATAAACGTGTCTTGATGCAACTAAAGCCTAGATCATTGTGTGCATGGAAAAAGAGCGAGCAACTGTCTCAAACATTAATGTGACTATCAATGGCTAGAATATAACTGTCATCACACTGTTCATCAGTGCATCAAGCCAATCAGTGAAATATTTGCATGTCTACCAACTCTTGAACTGTTACTCTCACAACACCTAAAATATCCAAGTCTGGCATAGTGACTGTTTGTCATTTATTATAACAGAGGTTGCTCAGTAGACTAACAAAAGTGTTAAGGCATAATGCTAGATAATGGGCTGGTTGACAGACTAATCGGGAAATGGTTAGAAATTATGGAATTGTGTGTATCCTGTACAATATATATCTTTATTGCCTCCTGTATGGAGAGAGTATACAAACAGTATAAAGGAAGAATACACACACAAGCATTAATAATACATATATAACAATAGAAGGAAAGATGCGTGCACAATCACAAGTTTTATTTTGTGCGTGTTGGACAACTGGCAGTTTTTAGCATATTCGTGGAAGCTAGTAGTTACGAACACCCTTCGCAATGTTGCAAGAGTGGAAAAGAAAGACAGCAGCATCAATAACAAGGTTCACGGAATTGTGGATATGTTTTGATTCTTCGCATATGCTAGAGTTTCCAAGGAGAAGAGATGCGAATGTGTCCACAGAGAGTGAAGCCAGGAATTCGTCGCCCTGAATGCCGTACAAATCGACCACTCTCTCCCAGAATATATTCCTGAGATGAATCAACGATTGGGCTCGACAGTCAGATATTACGTGCAGAATTTCGTTGTTGTAGATCGAGCCACACTGAGCACAACACAGACTGTTTGGGTATGTCGTTTTGTTCAGAAGAAGTACCAGATGTCGCAGTTCTTTTGAACGATGGCGATTCCTTGATACGAGATCCCATACGTTCCACAGATTGAGAGGGTCTGAGTGACATCGCAAGAAGAAACTTAGATCTGAGTCATTGGCAACAGATTCCGACCAATTTGCCCGATAACAGTTTTTAACTTTTGATTTCACGAGGTTCTTCCATTCTTGTTTGCCGGGAAACACCCCCGTGTCAATGAAGATTAAAACTAACTCGAGCAGACCATATTCCTCGAGAATGGGCATCACATCCATCACGAATCCCGAACTGTCTCACAAAAAGAACACGTTGCTGTACTTTAAAGATGAACAGTTCCAATGGGGTTTGATGGTCAGGAGGAAGGTGGATTAGGTTTTCGATGAAGATGAGCTTTCTAATATGAATTTCCTTTTCTATGGGTAACAGTCCAAGGAGGCTTAGCAATAAGTTAGTTCTTGCGCGAACTGGAAGAGACTGACACTGTTTAACACAGGTGCGGAGTGTTTTTTCCAGTGTCTAGCTAGCCTGTAGTGCTCGGCTTCCTGTAGTGGAGAAGTAAGACCGCCTCAGTTTGTCTGACATTATTTCTGCTCTCATGGTAGAGGTCTGGAACTTTGTCTGCATAATTCCGAGGTGTACACAATCAGAACTCTCGGTGATAGGTGTATCTCCAAGAGACCAAGAACTAGTCATTGACTTGTGTTGCTACTTACTTTCATTGACACGACAACGTGGCTCTTGGAAGACGAAAACACAAAACGCCATTTCATACTGTAGTCGAAACAAATTGATAGCATCGAGTCGAGGCCATGTTTTGTCAGAGACATGATAGCAATATCATCAGCTGTTGTCGGTGCAGCGCATGCGATATTTCCAAATGATAGTCCATGAGCACTATACAATAATTTTATGAGAAGATCATTCACATAGACGAGGTAGAAGGATAAATTTTTATTCACACAACAATTTCGCGAAAAAAATCACGTGACTTCCGGCAGTGGTTTCGCAAAATCACGGAATCAGCAATGAAACGAATTTGCTACTTCGCAACTTCCGATATGTGGCAATGGACAATTTGTATTACCATATGTTATCTCTACATCTTATATACTTGCACCGAAGCGCAATAGCACTGTGATGTGGCGACATTGCGCTGCATTCAAGCGCAATTGCACTGTGGTGCGGTGAAATTTCGCTGCACCACAGTGCAATTGCACTTCAATGAAGCGCAAAGTCGTCGCACACCAGTGCAATTGCGCTTGAGTGCAGCGCAATTTTACCGCACTACAGTGCAATTGCGCTTGAGTGCAGCGCAATGTCGCCACATCACAGTGCAATTGCGCGTCGGTGCAGCGCAATATCATCGCACAGCTGTGCAGTTGCGCTTGAGTGCAGCGCAATTTCGCAGTACAACAGTGCAATTGCGTTTCAGTGTAGCGCAATGTCGTCGCAGAGCAGCGCAATTTCGCCACAGTGTAATTGCGCTTGAGTGCAGCGCAATTTCACCGCACTACAGTGCAATTGCGCTTGAGTGCAGCGCAATGTCGCCACATCACAGTGCAATTGCGCTTCGGTGCAGCGCAATGTCATCGCACATCAGTGCGGTTGCGCTTGAGTGCAGCGCAATTTCGCCGCAGTGCAATTGTGCTTCAGTGCAGCGCAATTTCGCCGCACCACAGTGTATTTTGCGCTTGAGTGTAGCGCAATGTCACCGCAGTGCAATTGCGCTTGAGTGCAGATGCAATACAGTGCGATTGCGCTTATGTACATTGCAATGTCGCTGCAACGCGGCGAAATTGGGATTGCAGCCACTGAAATGTCAATAGAATGGACATAATCAACAATGTTTTTCGCTGACCAATCCGAGCATTCGCTCCCAATTTTATTAGAATCCATTGACGAACGAGCGAGAAAAACCGACTTCACACGCGCGTATATGACATTGTCGCCATCGGGTTACACGTTTTATTGACTGCCCGAATATCATCCATGCGGACATCGCAAGCAACATGTGCGCCTTCACAATACGAGTTCTAAGAAAGAAATATCATGCGAATCGGCCCAATAGAAGTGGAGATAATTGGATTATTGCCCTTCGCGTGGAAGCTTGATGACACCACGTGACCCTGACTTTAAGTCCGGCCAGTTCGCAAATTAATGGGAGTTCCGCCAAACCGATTACATGCCTGCGGTCAGCTTTCAACCATCTTTCCAGCAAAATAAAAGTTTGCGGTCTTACCGTTTGTTTGAAATTTTTTTTAAATATCGACAGAAAAGTTCAGGGATTAGTAACGACCCTCGGGGCTGAGAACTTTGCAAAATGTAAACAAACTTTCCATTTGATTGAATTTTTTTTATTTCTGGACGAATTTTGTCGAGTAAAGTATCGTTTTGTTCGAAATTTTACATAGCATCTTATGGCGTAAGCGAAATAGAAATTCGAGAAGAGTTTTTTCTGCTATATACTAGAATCGAAATCCAATAGAAATTGATCAACCCAGACGACGGCCTGACCGCTACAGGAATCGACGCACCTGCTGTTAGAGGCAGTTAGATCTCATCTCTCCCTCTGCATAACACAATACACGATACGGGGCTTTAGTCTTCCATGCCATCTTATGAATCACAATATTGAGCCATGGTGTGCCTGCCACAACCTGGAATCGGGTAGGGTTCTCTATTCCGAAGGTTCATTATTCCGAAGGTTCGCTATTCCGAAGGTTCATTATTCCGAATGTTCCCTATTCCGAAGGTTCTCTATTCCGAAGGTTCATTATTCCGAAGGTTCGCTATTCCGAAGGTTCATTATTCCGAATGTTCCCTATTCCGAAGGTTCATTATTCCGAAGGTTCGCTATTCTGGGCGTATTTAACCAGAAATGAATCAAAATTTGCACCCCACCACAAAAACCACACGAGGAATGAAAAATACGATTACGCTATAGTATTCATATATAGTACATTTATACATCCACTTCTAATTCCCAAATTGTCCTAGATATCGGTTATTAATAGCAAGAAAAGAGTATCAGTTTATCGTTCATTGTGGAAAGTTAAAAACACGATGACTGAAATAAACTACATGTAAGAGATATAGTTTTTACGAACTGGCAATCTGTATTTGAAAAAAAAACATCAACATTCAAGGCCCACTTAATTTTCGAACACCCAGATCACATGTATAAAATATATGCCACTATATATACCATTTGAAATATGAAGCTCTCTAACACTGTATTATCAGCTTATCCGGTGTAATAAACTGTGAGCATGTTGTTTTTGTTGAGTTAACGCAGGGTTAACGACTTCTTTTTGTGCTTAAGGTTCATCTGGTTTTGTTGCGCAAAGTAAAGTGTTTTATTTTCAATGGAGGGGGGTAACTCTATATTTTAAAGATAATGTTATTCCCCTTCAATTGAAAATACAGTAGGTTGAATGCTGTTGCATTCTGAGAGCCATGACATATACCGGGGGAATCTTTTTATGATTTAAGATGTTTTCGATTTCTCTAGGGGCATCTTCTGATACAGACGTTTGGAATGGTGATGAACTATATTAGTGTTTTAATCATATTTTATGGCACAGATTGTGTTTAAAACCTGATATCAAGGCACTATAAAAAATAGCCGATGACTCGAAAATTAAGTGGGCCTTACAATTCAATACAAATTCACAATTGCAGTTAGGTTCAACTCATACCCGACTATTCAACGACATTCTGCTTCGCATAATTCATTAAAGGTACTGAATCGGAACAGAGGGTTTCCATCTCAACAGATTCCAACAACAACAATCCGATCAGAGGGTCCTATATTACTATTTATTTGGCTTTGGGGGTAAAAAATATTTGATTCAAGTCGAGGAACCCATCAAACAATGCTCAGAGTTATTAGATATTGATTTTTGAAATTTGTTATTTACTCGAGATGAGTACTAATAATTGCCTTCAACTGCCGTAATCTGCTCGGGACTTGTACACCAAAATCTATTCAAACAGACAAGGATGGATAACTCTAAAATCAAGTGGTAATAATAACGCAATTTTGACTGAGATCTGGGCCAGAAAGTATTCCCGATAATGAAAAATAATAGATTTCTAAAATCGATATCTAACAAATCTGAGCTTTGATGGGTGACTTCCTCGACTCGAATCAAATATTTTTGACCCCCGAAGCCATTGAAATAGTAATTGAGAGGAGTTTTATCGGATTGAGTACCTTTAAGAGTTATAGTCCCGCTGTTTTAATCCCGCCTTTAGTTGGCGTATTGTTGCCTGTAAGATTGTTGAGATATAACGCCATACGCGATGACATTAAATCGCACGGAAAGAGCAATAATTGTGTGGGCTGCCTGACGTGAATATGTATTGGCAAATAACGTCATACGTATTATAATGACATTAAATCTCAAGGAAATCCACGAAAAAAAAAATAACATTTAATGTTTCAATGTTTTAAGTTATTTCCTTCATAAAAAAGAGTCTTCGTGATAAAGAACTCTCTCAATACATGAATATAGAATTAACCTTTAAAAAAAAATATCTTCGGAATAGCGAACCTTCGGAGTAGTGAACCTTCGGAATAGTGAACCTTCGGAATAGCGAACCTTCGGAATAGAGACATGTTCCCCCTGGAATCCATTGGAGAATTGGGGCATAATATGTATCTAATCACCTATCTCTATTACTCTGTCAGATACACCAGCAGGATGTGTTACATTCAAGAAATTGTTTTATAGAGCCCATATACAGAATGAGCAGGTGATGCCACAGTGTCCTGGGCCCATAAACAAGGTACCCCGCCTTGCTCACCGGAAGCTTATATAATGCTAATGATGAACAGACAGTCTGCCGTAGGAGCAGTTTTAGCCAGTCAAAAATAAAAATGGTGTAAATAAAATTGTAGAGAATCCTGAATATCATGAATTGATTACACGATGGTATACACTTACAAAGTCCAAAATTTACAACTATAAATCCAACAACAGTCGTAGTCAGGTTATATTGTTTATATAAACATCGGAGGTGCCCTTTTTGTTAGCGGGAGGTATCGGAATCCACCGAGATCGCATCGGGCGCATACATTCCTATATTTTACATATTTCCGCGTTATCATATGTGTATTTTACATATTAAATATAGTATACACAAATTATGGCATCCAGGTGAGACATAAAAATCTCTCGCGGAAAACAGACGCAAACGGACGGACGGGCGGACTGACTAAACGGCAGACATTGAATGTCGGCCACAAAACGTTATCCTACATTATATATTAAATATATGTATTAGCGTCTTTTATGTGTGCAAGGAGTTGGACTGTTGGAGCCCGCAATATTTATAACAAATAACGCTATTTAATTATATGCATATATGTGCGTGTTTACCTGCTTGTATTTTTGGGGCCTGAAGTTCCCGTCTTTGTAAAACAAGTGCGTTTATCATGTACGCATACACAAACCATAACCATTCATACTTGGGTATGAATGTTTCACTTCATATACTCATTAAAAGATATCAACATTGACAATTAATTATCGAATAATCCACACACTATCGTGGAAGGTTATTTCGTTTCTTTGACCAAGGGAGGTCCCGTTGTTTGATTACCTATAATTCCCGTATAAAAATAAATAACTCATAGATGAACCACTCTTTATATATAATGCAGTAGCTTAACAGTCTGGGAAACAAAGCTGATACATGTAGTAAGCATTTTTACACCACAAGACAACGTGCGTTATCATAAATGTGTATTTTCCATATTAAATATCGGTATACACATACTAATGACATCCAGGTGAGACATAAAATTATAACGCGGAAAACAGACACAAACGGACGGACGGGCGGACTGACTAAATGGGAGACATTGAATGTCGGCCACAAAACGTTATCCTACATTGTATTAAATATATATTAGCGTATTATATGCGTGCATGGAGTTGGACTGTTGGAGTCCGCAATATTTATAACAAATAAAGATATTTAATTATATGCATACGTGCGTGTTTACTTGTTTGCATATTTTGGGGCCTGGAGTTCCCGACTTTGTAAAATAAGTGCGTTTAACATGTACGCATATGCAAACCATAAACATTCATACTTGGGTATGAATGTTTTTCACTTCATATACTTATTAAAAGATACCAACACTAAAAATTTTCAATTATCGAATTATCCACACATTATCGTGGAAGGTTATTTCGTTTCCTTGATCAAGGGAGGTCCCGTTGTCTGATTACCGGTACCCATAAATCAGATATTTTTACCACACTTGTCCTGACCAAATTATAACTTCAAATTATGGCCTACAATATGGGAGGCCCTTTTCACATTTATTATTTATTTACGCTTAAGCGCAAACAACCTCTACGCTTAAGCGTAAATCATTTGCGCTTAAGCGCAAATAATAATTAATATGCATTGATCCCCTCTGAATTAATTTTAAATGGCACAGGCCTAAACAAATCACTCAAGTCTGTGTAGGCCCACCATATGAGGGAAGCAATCCCCAGTAACCCCTAGATACCCTTTATGACCATGGAAATGGTATAGATCTGTGCAGGATGTGTCTCTTTTATCAAAAAATATACTAGATCTCTGGGATGTAGACACAAATTCTAGGGGACAGGGATGCTGATAATATGAAAATAGGGGTTTCCCCCTATGTCAAGTCAATAAGTACACCATATGAGGAAAGCAAGCCCCCCCCCCCCACCACCCCAGTAACCCCCTAATTCCCTTTTTATGGCCATGGAAATGGTATATACTATGAGATGGACTCCATCATTCACAATCAGAAGGAAGTAAGGTAGTGTTAGGTATTTGCACTTAAGCGCAAATGATTTAAGCTTAAGCGCAAACAACCTCTCCTTTATAAGCGTAAATCATTTGCGCTTAAGCGCAAATAAAAATTAATATGCATTGATCCCCTCTGAATTAATTTTAAATGGCACAGGCCTAAACAAATCACTCAAGTCTGTGTAGGCCCACCATATGAGGGAATCAATCCCCAGTAACCCCTAGATACCCTTTATGACCATGGAAATGGTATAGATCTGTGCAGGATGTGTCTCTTTTATCAAAAATATACTAGATCTCTGGGATGTAGACACACATTCTTGGGGACATGGATGCTGATAATATTAAAATAGGGTTTTTCCCCCTACCTCAAGTCAATAAGTACACATATGAGGAAAGCAAGCCTACCCCCCCTCCCCCCACCCCAGTAACCCCTAATTCCCTTTTTATGGCCATGGAAATGGTATATGCTATGAGATGGACTCCATCACTCACAATCAGAAGGAAGTAAGGTAGTGTTAGGTATTTGCACTTAAGCGCAAATGATTTACGCTTAAGCGCAAACAACCTCTATGCTTAAGCGTAAATCATTTGCGCTTAAGCGCAAATAAAAATTAATATGCATTGATCCCCTCTGAATTAATTTTAAATGGCACAGGCCTAAACAAATCACTCAAGTCTGTGTAGGCCCACCATATGAGGGAAGCAATCCCCAGTAACCCCTAGATACCCTTTATGACCATGGAAATGGTATAGATCTGTTCAGGATGTGTCTCTTTTATCAAAAATATACTAGATCTCTGGGATGTAGACACAAATCCTTGGGGACAGGGATGCTGATAATATGAAAATAGGGTTCCCCCTATTCCAAGTCAATAAGTACACCATATGAGGGAAGCAAGCCCCCCCCCCCAGTAACCCCTAATTCCATTTTTGTATGGCCATGGAAATGGTATATATCTGTACAGGATATGTCCCTTTAATAAAATATACTAGAGCTCTGTGAGTGAGGCACCAATTATTGGGACACCAAGGACAGAGATGCTGATATGCATATGGAAATATGTTTTTTCTTCAACTTTCGAGTCTGTATGGGGCTACCACTATGGGCCCATAATAATATACTATGAAATGAACTCCATCATTCACAATCAGAAATTTACATGCACTATGATATGTATTTACATGTATTAATATATATGTAAAATAATATGGTTGATTGATTATGTAATAATATGACCATACGTAAACGTAATAAAGCCCACGTAGATTAAATCTGGCAGTTTGCGATACGAAATACATTTATAATAATTACCGCTTTTGAATTATACCGGTATCGAAATTAGTCGACGAAATTGATGTGACAAAGATAAAGGGAATAATGACATTTCTTCCTGTGCTCAAATAGAACTTTCGAAGAGGTGTTCTTTTGTGCGACACTGTTCACATTTCCACAACATTTTTTACTCGATGCGTTTACTGGTAACACCGAAGATCTGGTCTGCTTGACAGCGTGGAAATATAATAAAATTACATTACAAAATGCTCCAAGTTATGTGTTGAAATTCTGCACTACATGTGGAGTGATTACAGGGTGTGCTGTATAGCTCATGGTGTGTTGCTACACAGCTAAGTCATGTAGTCCGAAAATATCCAACGTCTATTCAAATCTGAGATAGAAATGCTTATTTGCATAAGTTGGAGGGAATTGTGTGAGCACATGGTGACGTCATACAGTATAGTACAGTTCACAATCCGAAGAAACAAGTCCTGTTACAGTCATGTCGAAAGCATATGGGTGCTCGTCCCATATCCCAACTAAAGAACACAGGTGTGACATTAAGAACTAACCGATACGATTGAACATAGTGACATTAACGGATTGACAGACCCATGTCACAGTATATGTCGCAAGCATATGAACGCATGCATTTGACACTATATCAATATGTGGGATACATACACAAAACCGCACGCGTATGTTACTGGTATCAGTATATCGAACGATTGCAACCCTAAGTGTCATCCTTACGCGACACAGGCATGCACATAATTCCCAAAATACCAGAGTCCAGAATATTGTACCCAAATACAGGTTATGTCACACCGTTATATAATCGTTATTTGTTTGTGTGTAAAGCGTTCCTACATCAATAATTTGTACACTGCTACTACGTCAATAAAGCAATTTTCAGTCAATATATACCAGGATATATTGATCAACTTCGGAACGCAATGTGAAATTAAGAAGTATCCACGATTAAATACAATGTCCCACTACCGGTTGGACAGACTATTGCCATAACTAGTATGTCGCAAGCATGTGGATGCACTTATGACACGATATCAATGTCGCATGCTTGGTATGGAATATATACACAAAACTACGCGTGTGTGTTACTGTTGTCAGTATATCGGACGAGTTCAATGGCGTAGGATAGCACAATCTGCCAAAAAAACATTATTGTTCTCATTAAAAGACGCATGCATGCATGATTATCATACACTATCGGCCAGTAACAAACATGCAACTGGGTCTGTTTACCACACGCTCGATCGATATATTCTATCTGACTCTTCCCCACCGATGTCTCTATATCCCTTCAAGATAGATGTTGCCTAACACTGTCTCTTGAGTGAAAGTGCTCAATTTCAGGTAAAAAAAACGCATAGATTTAACCATAAATCCTGCATTTTAGTAACTTCATTTGTATTTTTCTTCGATAATTGTCATATCTGCTTCAAAATAATACGGACACCAAACACCATCAGCACCAACATTCAGTCATACACGTAGTCGAGAATACTGTACCCAATTACTGGTTGTGTAAACATTTTAAGGCTTTATTTTGTGTACACTGAGCTACTACATCAATAAAGCAATATTCACTCCATATGCCAGGATCCATTAATCGATGTCGCAACCATGTGAGCGCCCCTTCCGGAATATCGACGTATCCCAACTCTAGAACGCATGCAATGTGAAATTAAGAATTAACCACAATTGAACATAGTATACCACTAACGGATTGTCAAACTATTGCCATATACTGTATGTCGCACGCATATGGACGCACTTGACACATCAATATCGCAAGCTTGGTACGGAATATATACAAAAAATCGCATGCGCGAGTTACTGTTGTCGTATATCGGACGAGTGCAGTGGCGTAATGATAGCACGATCAGTCAAATACAAACTGTTATCCTTACGCGACGTATGCAAGTATGTCATATACCAGGGGGAACTAACACACATATGCGGCTGTTAATCACACATTGGAACGGCATATTCTAACTGACCCTTCCCACAAGTGTCTCTACATCCCTGCATTATGGATGTTGCTCAACACGGTTTCTTCCATGAAAGTGCCAAATACATATAACGATTTAAACTCATAGATTTAATCACACAACCTGGAAATTTTAAGTATTTTAGTTACTGTTATCCTTTTAATGCTGGGAGCTGCACTGTTGTGGTATTAAAGACCATGTTCCAGTGCCTTCTCTTATATAGGAAGTCTCGTATATGTAAGAGAATGCGTTGGCACATGGTTTTTCGTAATATTTCCGGAAACTCAAGTCATGAAATTGTTAAATCAGTCCATATGCCAGGACGTGTTAATCAACGTCACAACCGTATGGACACACCTCCCAAAATATTGAAACATCACGAGTCTGGAACACATTGTTAAGAATAGAAATGACCAAATTAGCAGACTCTTGCCATCGTGTATATCGCAAGCATATGGACGCATGTGCCACTACCGGTATATCAATATGAAACGTTGGTATGCAATATATACACACAACTGATTATGTGTGTTCCTGTCGTCAGTTTACCATATGAGTGCAAATGCGCAAAAATAGCACAATTGTCTGCACGAACAGTGAAATACCCCATGCGTTATTGTTATGGGATCGCAGGAGTTTCATAAACTTGGGGCCATAGCACCGATGTATGTTCTTTCTTTGAGTGTCTAATTGAACATAATAATTGCTGTTTGCAGTCATGTTTCACGAACTTATATAGCTATAGTAGTACATGTACCCTGATGTATGTAAGGCAAAATTATAGTAAATATTTGTATGTAGAGGATCTCACATGAGTTTATATTTTGTACGGAATCTATCAATCGAGATAACTAAATTCGATTTGAGCCGAGGTTCACCGAGACTCAAATAGAATTTAGTGGATGAGGTTGATAAATTACGTATAAAGTAGAATGAGTTTGATATACCTTTTATCACATGATCAAATAAACGCGAAGTATTCATCGAAGAAAACTATCATAAACGTCAGCAATCGCAAATCATTTAAATAATGGCGTGACGTCATCGCACGTGCTAATATTACACGTGTGTCTTACCAATAATTATGAACCTGGTTTTGTGAGTTAATTATGTGATAAATTGTTATATTAAACGTTCGTTTAATAACAGGAAATAGTGCCAGGTGACTCTTGACTTCCGGTATGTCTTCTATTTACACTCCATATATTATGCCTTCCAATATTTTTCCAACCAGCTATAATCATGAAGTGTTTGAAAAGTTATGTCATTATATATACACCATTAAAGGTGGATTATCTCTTTGTAAACATGTATTATATAGTTACCGGGGTATAAAATATTAGATTTGAATCGAAGACTCCTGTCTGGAAATGCTTCTGTCGATTAATATTAATTTTATTTCGAATATTTTCTGGTCTAAAAAGGTGTGTTTGTTCAGCTAACGAACAATAGTGGTTACTGTTAACAGAGACCAGAAATTTTATTGTACAATTTTGTCACAAATAAACGTTAATTATACTCATTATCGCTTATATATGTGGAACGAAACAATACAAACAATCAATCTGGGACATTTGACTTTCGGTGCGTAGCCATAGGAACAGGCCAGTGCTCTATATCGTAATATGGTATCATCCGAATGGTCTATTGTAAAACTAGACACATAAACGGTCCCGATTTAATATTCGAAATAAAATCAATATTAATTGATAGAAGCTTTTCCGGAGAGGGGTCTTCAGTTCATATCTATTATTTTATACCCACGCAACTATTTAAAAAAATTTATTTAAAGAGATAATCCACCTTTAAATACATCAAAGTGTCTTTATTTATCTGGGACTATTTCTTTACACGCGCAAACAATGCACAGTTACATGAAAAGTCATCCCATGTCTTATAGAAGCCGATGTTAGTTTAGCGTCCCATTTGTTGATTTAAGTAGTCTTTGTCGAGGCTTTAGATCATGTAATAAATATAATCTATAACTCGTCGAGTATAGGCTATAGCGGAATTAACAAAACCCGTCCACTACATTAGGTCAGGACCTCAACAAAGGCTCGTCCAGTTCTAATTTTCTGGACTCGTTTTGTAAATTCCGCTATAAACTGGGGACTCGTTGTAGATCCTCTCTTTATTGAACACCCTGATCCCTGGAACATGACAAATGTGGCAAGAATGAAAAAATACCAACCGGTGTGATGGCAGTATCTCATTCTAATAACAATATATTGCTTATTGGTGAATTTGGATTTAGTTCAAAATAATATGATCATACTGTTGGCCCAATATTTTATTAATCAGAAGGCAATCACATCACCCAGGAGTCTTCATGTCTTTTCATTACACTTTCTGTTAGACATATATGTACAGCCACCTTCAAGTGTAAATTATGACACTTTCCAAACGTAATAGAACAAGATTTACATTCTCCAGAATTGAAGCAGTGTATATTTTCCTTAGAACAAGTGGATCAATACCCTGTACTTTCATAAGATGTTTTGCACTGAATAAATAAATACACATCAGCTTCCTGGAGTGAATTCCTTGTTACCTCAGGTCAAGAATCACTATACCGTGTGCACATATTACACATGTATGCCTCCACCCCAAAAGTATCCATTGCACACATGACTACCTCCAATATAAATTAGAATAGATGATGTATTTTCTGTTATCCTGTTTTCTCATCAATCATTTCCTTGTCTAGTAGTATTATAAGGAAGCTGAAGTTGCAAGTTATTAAAAGTTTGTGTCCTTGGTGTTGATATTGTCTTTGTGTGTGAATAACATTCCAAGAAGAGAGCCCACAGAAAATAGTGGATTTGACATTTGTGTCATCATAGTCAGGATAGAACAGTTCCATTTAATCTCTGATTGTGAATTTTAATTTTACACCTGTCCAAAAAAATTGTCTGATGCCTTTTCAAAATGTATTCAGAACCAGTAAATGTCAGATCACAGAGTTGAACTTCTGATAGTTGATATAGTTATATAGTTATATGTGTGATAAGCAGGATGTAGATCCAAAATATCCCTGAAAATAGAAAATAAAACACTTTAAGTATACAATAATACATACACAATACAAACATGATTTTAACAAGTGTGGTTGCACAACTAATCAATTGATCAAGTGTATGCTGCATTGTAAGTACTATGGCTTCTTTTCATGGAGTTTGAACTGTTAAATAAAAGGAACGACTAACAGTCCTTTTTTATGCCAAGCAGTTTGAACTACCGAGTACAACCATGTAAATTTTTGCTGACATCTAAAAGCATTGTTGTCAACATTAAAAATAAACAGTAGTAACTACTACTGTAGCTGGGATACCAGGAGTTTGCTTTAATGAGGGTTAAATAATTATTGTGCCTACAAGTCATCCAAGCTAATTATTAGTGTCTCTTTGATTTGCCGCACCTATTCCATGAGACACCTGAGACAGTTCCCCCTACATATATTCTAAGCTGATGACAAACACTCTTTATTGCTAATTATTAGTGCCACTTTAAAATCATCTGAGAAACACAGCACCTATCCCACGACAATCCATGGGTCACGTTACAGTACCCCTGTGTATTAATTTTCCTACATACCCAGTATATTATTTTCTAAGCTGATACTACTTCTTAGCTGATGCTATTTATTAACCCTTTCCTAACTGGAGCTTCCTGAAATTTTGCAAAAACCCTATGCCAATGCATTCTCTTATATATGCGAGTCGCCAATATGGCACCTCACCTACTAGTATAAAAGAGAATGCATTGGCCAAGTCTTTCCCAGGAAAAGGGAGCGATTGCTCCCACACCTATAATTACTGGCAATATTTTATTCGCAGGTGCCAAAATTTGCACTTGTAAAAATGTTCACGGTCACTGTAATAGTTGATTAAGGTATATAGGTTGATCGAAGGTATATTTATAACCTTTCCCATCAGTTAAATTATGGGCAATGTGAAAAGTTTAACTGGACATATGTCTATCCCACAATTCCACAGGTACTATTTTTTTTGCCTAATATGCTTGAGGATTATCAGCGTTGGCCACGTGTTCTGTGATGGGAACCATTACTTAAACAGTTGCTACTACATGTATGATGCTAATAATAAAACATATATCTTTCAAGCTAAGTTTGCAGCAGTACAAGTAACTTAAAATGGTTGAGTTTTAACATGTACATTTCCATGGTACTAGTAACTGCGATGAACAGTGGCTTGTCACTGGGGATCAGTGTCCACTGAGCCACTGACCAAGCACATGAGAAGATAAATTTACTTTGAGAAAAGTTCTACTTGTGTCAGCTTGTGCGAAACGAAAAGAGAACAATGTAATTGTACTTGCTCTCACTGATCGTTAGCTGACTAAACAATAAAAGAATTGAAAGACAGACCAATTGGGTTTTAAACCACAAATCATGTATGGTAGCGTTTTCGAATTCAGTAAGTTAATCCATTTTTATATCTCAGCTTACACATGGATAGGGCTTAGGCCTACATGTACATGGGGGAAACCGAAAAAATGCATGGTTAACTGATCATGATGGAAGGCTTGCATGATAGTTGTTTCGGTTTAATGTATAGTGTTTTCACAATGGAGTTGTGTTAGAAATTCTGTTTTGTATTTATAACAGGAAGAGGCAAAAGTGTGTAACGGTAAAGTTCGGCAAAAAAATTATCGCTGTCGAGGGAAAAAAAATTGGTTTGAGGTCCTGAACATGGATTTTGGTCAGTCGAAACATGGACATTTGTTTGGCCTTTTTATATGAACCGGTACTGGTGCATGCAGTACATTTACATGTATGTTGTGCATGGCGGTTCTCAAATATATATTCAACATCGATTAAGAACTGTATCTGTAGCTTCGTAAATTTAAAACTGAGCAAAAAATAATAATGTTCATACATGAGTGTCAGAGAGACTATTATAATATTACAAATATTAGGATGAAAGTTTAAAAAAATAATAGCTGGATCCAAGACAATTCCCGCTACGTACGGTATTTCCTTGCAATCATGATTAACTTGAAGATGAAGTGTATACTTACTTACTTACTTCTTCTTCTTTACACTCACATTTGAGTAACCTCCTTTTGGAGTAACCAGGTACATGTAGTTAAAATATAGTCCAGATATGTACATTCAAATGGGTTTCATATGTACAAGTTTCCCCGAGATCAGCTTGAGATCTGATGATGACTGTATGAAACAGCTGTATAAAATAGATATTTATGTGTGTGCCTGGATTCCATTGATCCTTTTGTTAGTTCGTGTTTCTCTGGCCATGTCGATGAATCTCTTCTGTCTGGAGCAGTGCATCAAGTAGCAGTATCGATTGGCTGCCAGGTTAAACATACTGCTGATTGTTTTGAGGGAAGGATCCAATTTAGTGATATCTAAGATGGCTTGTATCTTCTGCTGATCATTGAGACGAGTAAAGTCAGCAGAGCATAGTAGTTGGTATTCATGTGTGAGCAGAGTCGTAACTTTTTCTCTGGTATCTTTTAGAGTTGAGCAGGTCAGAAGGAAGTGATGTATGTCTTCGTCTTCTTCTCCACAAAGTCTGCATACGGTTCCATTCTTAGTCTTGGTGAAATGACGGCTTTCTAAGTTGTAGGTCATTGTTGCTAGTTGTAGTCGAATAGCAAGCATTGCAGCGGCTTTTTCTGGGTTGATGTCAGCTTTGAGTATTGGATGCGGTTTACCAGGCTGGAAAGCATGAGTACTCAGGTGTGTGAGGCTTTTAGAGATGCTGGCTTGCTCAGAAATTTGGTTTGTCCAATATTTGGAAACAGCATACTTAGTCATGTTTTTCCATTGTGTTTTGGAGAATGGGCTCTGGTGTAGATCTCTTGCATTTGGTAGTTCATATTTCAACATCAGTCTACTTGTAGCTACAAACCAGCTGGAGCTGTCGGCAGATTTCATTGTGATTTGACGTTCGGCAATCTGTTTTTCAAGGCTGTTATCAGTTTGTGTGCAGACATTATAATATAGGCAGAGTATCCGGATGTCCAGTTGTGCTTCAATAGGGAGTATTCCAGAGAGGATGTAGGTAGCGAGATCAGCTACTCTGGTTGGTAGAGACATTATTCTCTTAAGCATTTTTTTCTGGAACATCTCAAGGCTAATTAGGTTGGATCCTTGAGGTTGTAGGACCTCACAACCATACAGCAGTACAGGAACGATGTAAGTCTGGTATAGATGTAGACAGCTGATGGGATCAAGACCATTAACTCCGTGAAATCCTACCGGCATGAGGCTGTAAGCTGTTCGTCTTGCTTTTTTGATGTTGTTACCGACTGTTTCTTTTATAGTCTTTTCAATGCTGGTGGATCGGATTATTCCCAAATGTGGCGCAGTCTCTGCAGTCGGCATAATGGTGCCTTGCATATTCCAGGTGTAATTGCTCTTGTTTTTAGATTTGTTGAATGGACTGACTTCAACTGTCACGCTCTTCTGGGGTTGTAATTTATATCTGTAAAGCTGGCTATAGTGGTGCGCACAGTTGATGAGGACTTGCAGTTGACTGCGATCGTGACTGAAAACTGCAATATCATCGGCACATGCGGTGGCGTTGAGGTGGATGTTGCCAATTTTAGTTCCGCAATCAGATTGTTGGAATAGTCCTAGTAGTTCCTCGATGTAGGTTTTATAGAGATCAGCACTTAGTACACCTCCTTCTCGTACTCCTTGTTGTATTATAAAATCTTCTCATGTCTTCCCATCCCATTTGACGGTTGATTTGCAGTTGATATGCATGTCATCGATTAAGCTCCAGACCCTTTGTCCAATATTGTATTGGTGTAATGTCCTCATCATGATTTGGTGGTTGACAACATCAAAGGCTGATTTAGCATCTAAGAAAGCGACGAATACAGGTTGGCTATTGTCCCTACTTTCACGTATGACTTCCTCAAGGTGTGAATCCTCGTTGTATTGGTGACTGTAGAGGTGCTGTTGCTTTTCTGAGATATTTACGAAGGATGTGCTCCACTAGTTTCATCATCACTGGTAAGATGGTAATCCCTCTGTAAGTAGTTGAATTACATTTGTCGCCTTTCTGTTTGAAGACTGGTGTGATAACTCCAATTTTCATACTAGTTGGTATCTCGCCATCATCCAATATTTTATTGATAATTGAGGTAATAGTAGAGAGTAGTCTATCAGAGGCGTAGATGAAGTGTTCGATGGTCAAGCCACTTTTGTCAGGTGCTTTTCCCTTCTTCATTGTTGATAAGATCTTTCTTAATTCATTTACTCCAATGGGTGGAACAGAGTCAGGAGGGCCATTCAATTTTATGATGTGGTAATCGTCAAGACATTGTTTGAGAAAGTTAAAGTTGTAGTCGTGATCCTTCATTTTTGCCAATTCGCTGAAGTGTAGTGACCATCCGTTGATTATATTTTCGTCGGAGAATGTTTTGCCATCGACATGGAGGTCAGATATATATTGGTGTGACTTTCCTCTTTGTCCCCTGATAAGGTTGAACATTAAACTTCTGTCCTTCTCTCCCGCGCCTAGAACTTTTGCACGGAGATCTTGGTTGCGTACACACAGTGCTTTGTTGACTTCATAGCGAAATTCTTTTCTAGCATCTTTTTTGTTATGAAGAAGTGTACCATCATTCGGTTTTCCAGCATCTCTCCATTCCTTATATACTCTCCGGTACAGATGTAACTTTGCCGAGATATCTTCATTCCAAACCTTTAGTTTTGGGTTGTTCCTATTCTTCTTCTTTTTTGGTGCACATTCTAGGGCGGCACAGGTCATCATGTTGGTAGTCTCTTCAAGTGCGTTTTCTACTCTGTCCCAGTGATTAACGTTTGACTTGTTCATTTTCTTATCGAGTAGATCTTGGTATAGGAGTATGTCTACTTTGTCCCACTTGACTCTGGTGATTGCTGGTTCAGTTGTCTTTACGATTTGCTGTACTTTTACAAGATCATATGGGATTCTTAGCATCTTGGGTAGGTGGTCTGATGTGTTTTCGTCAAGTTCGAGGATCTCTGCATTAAGAATGGTTATGTTGTTTGGATACATGATGAAGTCAATTTCGGATACCGCAATTCCTTTAACATTAATGAATGTTTTCCCGATGTTTTCCGATTTCAAATGGGTATCTGTCAGCAATTTGCGGAGGGCTACAGCACGATGTGAGGTGTTAGATTCGGCTAGGTCTTCGTTCATGTCTCCTCCAATGTACATCGTATGTGTATCGTTATATTTGCAGTATATCTCACGAATCTGGTCAAGGATTTCTTCATATTCATTCGGTAGTGCATTGGTAGTGGTGGGCATATATACACTTATTATAAGTAGTGGTTCATCAGCTAGCAGCTCAATACACTGTAGTCTTGTGTTGCCATCAGGAATTACTCGAATGTATTTATCTATACATGTAGATCTGTTCCATAGGCAGGCTACACCACCATATCCTCTTGGAAGATTGACCGGTGTTAGGGGATGTAGAGAATCGACCGCTTTGCCAGCTCCGAATACATCGGCATGTAGTTCATTCAGTAGGTTAAGTTCAAAGTTGTATAGCCAGTGTTCTTGTATAAGAAAAATATCAGCATGGTCTAGTAGATTCTTGAATGTTAATGCACACGATTTGATGTTTTTGCAGTTGTATGTCAGTATGCGCAGTTCATTTTGTTTCGATGGTACTGCATTTGGCTCGTTATCCGCTGTTATCTTTGGTGGTTGGGGAGGCTGTTTTCGCATAAAAAAGGCTGCTGATAGTTTGAAGATGTGGTCGCGTCTTGGGATAACACTCTTCTCCAGGTGTCGCTAATCGGAGCTACCTGTCTTACTCTACTGTTGTGTCTATATTCTGTTCTTCCTCGTCTCCATTGACCTTGGTTTGACTGCGGTGCTGGAGGTGTATGGTAGGGTGGTTGAGGTCCTGTATGGAGGTTCATACGTGTCGGTGTGGTTGTCTATCTGTTGATGGTAGTTGGTATTCAGATGGAGCCTCTATATGCTTACTTTGTTGTGTTGGCATTACATTATATGTTATGGGTTTACCTGCCATGTACGATGTATCTCTGGAGATATCTTCGGCCTGTACTGGTGTGTCGTTGTTGGTTGTGGCATATTTTACTAACGGCTGGGTGTTCTCAGACAGGATATCGTTCTCCAGTTTATCCATTTGTTTGTTTATCTGTGAAAACACAATTTTGGTAACACGCTCCTGGAGTTGGTTGACTAGTATAAACATACTAGTAGTGTGAAGGTGAGGCCATTTGCGATTTGGTATTGCAGAATCATGAGGGGTACTGCGTTATGCAGTAGGTCCCTAGATTTGCGTAGTTCTCCGTAGGTCACTCAATTCGCGTAGGTCCCCGCAGTAATGTAATATATAGTAGGTCTACATGATTTATTGACTGATAAAATGGATTGATACCACTAAATGATCATGTTATATGTTACTTTGCATATTTTTTTTATAATTAATTTTCCCAAATCTGATGGGTTTGTTTGCTAAGTGATACTTAGACTAGAGGATGAAGCCTAACTAAAATTACCGTACGTGATTTCTGATCGGGAAAATAAGAGGATTAACTTGCTGGCTTCGGGATAAGATTAACTGGAGGATAACTGATTGTATTTTTGCATTGATTTGTGTGGCTTTTGGAGCAGAAAATAAGAGGATTATCAGATTTCTCGATTCATAACTATAGGTGAGTGGGGATGGATGCGTTAGCTAGGAGAAGTTGATAATTTTCATAGTTTATTGAATATCAAAACATGCAACAAAACGTTTATAACATAATATGTAAATGACAGCACACAAAAATGAAGCACAAGCAACGGTATAAAAAAAAATATTTTTCATGGTACTAGGTAAGTTATATTTATTTATTTTCTTGATATGGGATGTGATATATTAGATTGCCTGTAGATAGCATTATGATTACTCGCCGATCCTTGGGATTTTTGGAATGGATGATGTTTTCGCTGTACAATTTCGTCGCAGTTAAAACAAGCCTATGTCCGTCCGTTGTCTGTTGCAGTCTATCGTGTGTCGGTCTAATTTGTCTTAAAAATTTCTCAAAATGTCGTCGCCGAACTTCAGTCGATTTCTGGTTCCATATATCAATACTACATTATTTCCACAATTACACCGATTGAAGATGGTTTACAACTTAAATTAAATTGATATCAATACTGATCGAGAATACTAATTAAGTATACTAAATAATTCACAATAATAAAATGGGAAAACGAATTAATATAGTATCCGCCATCCTACCCAATATCTCATTTAAATATACACCAATACCGATCCGATGGAAACTTAAAATAATTAATTTTTATTGGAGTTGTTGAGACTGTATATGACATGTTATTAAAATAAAAGTATTACAAATGGTGATAGTAATATACCAATACTGTTACAGAACGCTAAAAAAAATTAATTAGAATTAAAATTAATGTAAATAATCAGAACGCAGAGATGACCATTAGAAAAATATATGTCCAATCAAAACACGATCACTTAATTAGCCGGATAATAATTATTCAACTTATGCTTCACAAACATTTTTTATTCAGAAACAAAATGCGATGGATAAACGCTTTTCCGTTCAAATTGTATATAGAGGAAGTTTAATCCACTCTGTTTATGCCACGATTTTTACAATGCTATGGATAAACAATTTTCCGTTCAAATTGTATGGCGAATTTTTAATCCACTCTGCGAAGTTTAATCAACAGTAGGCGCGCTTAATCAACAGGTGTTGATTAATTGTAAAATTTGAACAGATGGCTTTATTTATATAGTAAGATAGGCGATCGTGCATGGTAGTTACATTTGTATACAAATAAAATGGTAAGTATAACATTGAAATTAAATTATTTATTTGTCACTCATCTATGAGTAGGTGAAAAAGTACTAACACCAGTTGATAATTAGTCACCACCCTATCACAACAGACATTGCCGAAATGAATCTTCAAAGAGGACAGATCCTTTTCGCAAAGAAAACACCCAGTCTCGCAAACAATTTTATTAATGGTCACCCATGTAGCTGGGCTGTCTAAACTTACATTCAGTTAAATAAGTTATGTTTAGTAACGTACTGATCACTTGTCAGTCCTAACTTAAACAATTAAATCTTAACATAACTTAATGAACTGGATGGTAAATCTTATTTTTTTTTCATCTAAGCTAAACAAAATATATTATTAGATATTTAATTTAAAAAAAACAACGAAATATCATATACAATGTTCACTAATTGATAATATTAGGCATTACTTATTCTATAAAGCATGCACTCTTGCATTACTACGGGAACCTAAATAAATGCAAAAATACATTCAGTTATCCTCCAGTTAATATCTTACCCCGAAGCCAGCAAGTTAATCCTCTTATTTTCCCGATCAGAAATCACGTAAATTTAGGTAGGCTTCATCCTCTAGTCTAAGTATCACTAAGCAAACAAACCCATCAGATTTGGGAAAATTAATTATAAAAAAAATATGATCATTTAGTGGTATCAATCCATTTTATCAGTCAATAAATAATGTAGACCTACTATATATTACATTACTGCGGGGACCTACGCGAATTGAGTGACCTACGGAGAACTACGCAAATCTAGGGACCTACTGCATAACGCGTCACCGATCATGAGAATGGTTAATAATAATACCAGTTTACTCTGACAAGTTTCAAAACTGAAAACAAACTGTTATATTAATAAACGGTACTGTACTGTAGTCAGTGTTGTGTACGGCAGACTTATTGTATTATTCCATACTTTCTCATCAGGATTATCACCGTGAAAACCATTTTACCATCGCCATGTGTCAGTGTCATTCGACAAGTCAACAATGCGAGAATTCGATCGCTTCCGTTCTGTCTAAATAATTTCTGGTCGCAGGTAATGACACCTTTGACAAAACTGTGTTCATAAATTAATTTTGTAGCTATGTACGTAACATAGTACTCGCAAGTATAATCACAAATGAAGTATATGCTTGATTCGTTCAAATTGTAATTTCTAAATTTGTTGCAAGAGTGAATCGTAGAATTATGACTTTGAACCCGAGTCACTAAACTTGGAGTCAACGGTCAAGAGTCAGTCTGCCATCGCCTGGAAATTGGCTGGAATTGGTGAATTTGTTACATTCGCGGCCAAACAAGGCGTACAATGGTACATCATCCTACACCCGATAATGATCATGTACATGTACTCACCTTGTATATCATAATGTAAGCAGTTTTTTTCTCGCCCAACGCGTGTGTTGTAGTTGGTAATTCTTGGAAATAATAATCCGAGGTTGCGATTTTCAACTTTGTTTGAATAGCATCACTTGCCTAACAACCGTCTGTGAGCAACGTTGATTCTGATTGGTTAAGACAAACGCGATTATCCAATCGCTGCATATGTGGCTTGGGAAGACGAGTTCAAAGTTCAAAGTGTGTGTCGGGGTCATGATATATTTTTAGAAACTTGTTTTTCGTTTAACAGTATTGCAGATTCAATGCTCTCCCAGCGTCGAGTGCGTACGCCCAGTACCAACTAAAGCCCACGGCTCCGCCCCTGCGGGGCGTCGCGTACGTGGGCTTATAATGTGCTTCTGCCACAAGCAATGGCATGCAGAAAAGCACACAATAACAATTCTGTGGTCCATTATTTGATGCATAGTAAATACAACTCTGAATAGGTCTGCATTATGTATCACCCGAATCTAGCAATCATGGTCAAGCCATTGCTTATTAGCCACCATCCCTCGTGAGGGTTCTCGCATACAATATAATAATAATACGCTTTACCCGAGCCTTTATCACAAAAGACGAGGGGTTGGCTTCATGGTGTGTAGGCATGATGAATTGTCATACATATAAAGTATAATGTCGCAAAAATTATATGTGAACTAAACATAACGAAAACGTTCCTACTTCACAATTAATTAACACTTTGAAATAGCCAAGACAGTAACATTTCCATCGATACATGGCACGCACACGTGCGTTATGCCGTTCCCATGTTATCGCGCTTTGGAATAATGCGCCCCCCCCCCCTCTCAGCGGCATTTAAATTCGTTCCAGACAAAATGTTTAACGAGTCAGCCCTAACAGGCTGAAACATCTGTCAATATATTCCCGTCTCGCAAAAGTACAGGCGGACAGACATTTCTCGGCATGTGATTTCGCTCGAGATAAATAATTGAACCAATTTAGCCTGAACGCGCTGAAATGCTTTCATGGTTTGCATCGTGTGAAAGGAATTTGCCGGCTGCCATCTCTCTGGTCGACAGCGGAACGCTTGATTTTTTTGAAAGTCGCTCGTCACCGACGGTGACAGCGATGTATATATGATTAGAAGTACATCTTAACATGGCTCAACCAAATTTGTTGTCAAGTTGATGCGGGGGCTTCGATGTCCTTGACCTTGATCCTAAAATGACCTCTGTTAATAGACATCGCACTGAAAGAGCTATTTTGCTAGATATAAACATATCAAAAAAAGAAAGCCCCCCCCCTAATATATGTCATATTTTCCGAGATATTGGTTGGATTTTGATGAAACTTTTCACAAATGCTTATTGGACATAGAGACACAATCCATGCGAATGACAGCCATGTGCGCGGTGTTACGACTGACTGAGCATCGATTGAATGGGAGTGGGGTAGATTTTAATATGACAACAAAGATAAAAATTAGATTTTATTCAATGAATCAATATTGCGTGTAGCCACCGTGTCGCGGGATAACCTGCTGGCATCGGGATAGCATGTTGTTGATGAAAGGGGCGATTCTACACTTTGGAGTGTTCCTCCATTCGTCCTGCAACATACAGTGCATGTCAACGAGCATGGTGTGGTCATTGACACGATGATAAACTGCTCTCTTCAGTTGGTCCCATAAATGTGCTGGGCCCGTACATCCATCTAGAAACAACAACAACATTTTTTGTATAACTCAATGTGCAAATGCCCGTTCTATATGCCTTGTATATTATCATATTAGTTCACAAGGTCCTTCGTCTGACCATTATGTCGGGGTCGTTCTACATGCCTTGCATATTGTCAGATTATTCGGTGGAACTTTAACATGAGGGAAGTTGATGCCGTTCGCCAAGGAGGCGCGACCCTTTGGAGTAGATGTGGATGGATTGTTGACAGCATGTCCGGGTTTCTCGGCCGTGGTCGGTGAAGCAAACGAATTGGGAGTGCATACGGGGTTGTCACTGGTCCCATAGGCGTGTGATGTCACAAACAAGCACAACTTTATTAGCCGGTTGTGTATTTGTAGTGGATTCGTTGCGCTGAGGTTGTTTCACTACACAGTCACGAATGTCATCGAGTGGACCGCCATGAAGCAGCTGAACAAAGTGATAAATGACTTAAGTTTGCATATATAAGTACACTTGTCCTGATGTAACTAATGCCTAGATCATTGTGTGCATGGAAAAAGAGCGAGCAACTGTCTCAAACATTAATGTGACTATCAATGGTAGAAAATATATGTCATCAGTGCATCAAGCCAATCAGTGAATTATTTGCATGTCTTTCAACTCAGATGATCTCTCACAAGACCTAAAGTATCCAAGTCTGGTATAGTGCTGTGACTGCTTGTCATCTATATATATAAACGCGTAGGATCTGTCCGGATTTTTCTCTCAGACCCCTGGACTGAGTTCAACCAAATTTGGTGTGGTCACTCGGGGTACCCTGGCGGATGTTATAATGGTATTAGTTTTTCAACATTTTTAATAAAAAAAAATTGGTTTTGTTAAATTGAGCAAGGAATTCAATCTTTAAAAAAATGTCTATTAAAACAATATATATAAATCAAAATATTTCAATGACCAAATGTGCTTGAAGTGCCCAAAAAGGACCGCCACTAAATGAAGGCTCTGTCTAAGATCAAAATGTATGCGAAGTCCCACAAAGGAGGCCACAGGTATCTCCGATGCTGAATATAGGCTCCCAAAGGGAGCCTGTTTCAGCTAGTTTGGTATAATAGAAGTAAGTTGCTTCAGTAGACTAACATAAGTGGTATGGAATATGTTAGATAATGGGCTGGTTGACAGACTAATCAGGAAATAGTTAGAAATTATGAAATTTTGGGTATTCTGCACAATGACCTAGGTTTACAGATGATCAGCAATTTATAAAACATTTTTTTTCAATTAAAACAGGTTCTGAAACAGGTTAAACTGTCAATTGAACTAATTGAGATCATTCCCGGTCATATGAGTGATATCAGTAGAGTTTTATGCGATTTTATACCAATTTTAGTGAAATTTGGGGGGTGGGTGTAAAAATAATTGGGACTAAAAGTAGTTGTTTTTGCAGGTTTGGGGGTGGTGGGTCCCCGAAAATGCCAGATGCAAATAAAAAACGGCTTACCTTCCTGCAAATTTGTTACTACCCCCCCCCCCCTGCCAGATTTTCAAATTATAAGTTAACAAGGGCCATCACTGCGGTAAAGATGAGCGAACCGAACCTAAATTCGAACTTAATCTGTATATTCATATATGTTATCCATGTACGCCATTTTAAAACAATCAGATAATCATAACTAAAGCTATCACCCGGAAAACAAAATCATCGTCAAATTATAAGTCAACAAGGACCATAACTCAGGTAAAAACAATCAGATAACCATAACTAAAGCTATCACCCGGGAAACAAAATCATCGTCAAATTATAAGTCAACAAGGAATATAACTCAGGTAAAAACAATCAGATAACCATAACTAAAGCTATCACCCGGAAAACAAAATAATCATCAAATTATAACTCAACAAGGACCATAACTCAGGTAAAAACAATCAGATAACCATAACTAAAGCTATCTCCCGGAAACCAAAATCATCATCAAATTATAAGTCTACAAGGACCATAACTCATTTAAAAACAATCAGATAACCATAACTAAAGCTATCACCCGGAAAACAAAATCATCGTCCAATTATAAGTCAACAAGGAACATAACTCAGGTAAAAACAATCAGATAACCATAACTAAAGCTATCACCCGGAAACCAAAATAATCATCAAATTATAAGTCAACAAGGACCATAACTCAGCTAAAAACAATCAGATAACCATAACTAAAGCTATCACCCGGAAAACAAAATAATTATCAAATTATAAGTCTACAAGGACCATAAATCAGATAAAAACAATCAGATAACCATAACTAAAGCTATCACCCGGAAAACAAAATCATCATCAAATTATAAGTCTACAAGGACCATAACTCAGGTAAAAACAATCAGATAACCATAACTAAAGCTATCACCCGGAAAACAAAATAATCATCAAATTATAAGTCTACAAGGACCATAGCTCAGGTAAAAACAATCAGATAACCATAACTAAAGCTAACACCCGGAATCCAAAATCATCGTCAAATTATAAGTCAACAAGGACCATAACTCAGGTAAAAACAATCAGATAACCATAACTAAAGCTATCACCCGGATACCAAAATAATCATCAAATTATAAGTCTACACGGACCATAACTCAGGTAAAAACAATCAGATAACCATAACTAAAGATATCACCCGGATACCAAAATAATCATCAAATTATAAGTCTACACGGACCATAATTCAGGTAAAAACAATCAGATAACCATAACTAAAGCTATCACCCGGAAAACAAAATCATCATCAAATTATAAGTCTACACGGACCATAACTCAGGTAAAAACAATCAGATAACCATAACTAAAGATATCACCCGGAAACCAAAATAATCATCAAATTATAAGTCTACACGGACCATAATTCAGGTAAAAACAATCAGATAACCATAACTAAAGCTATCACCCGGAAACCAAAATAATCATCAAATTATAAGTCTACAAGGACCATAACTCAGGTAAAAACAATCAGATAACCACAACTAAAGCTATCACCCGGAAAACAAAATCATCATCAAATTATAAGTCTACACGGACCATAACTCAGGTAAAAACAATCAGATAACCATAACTAAAGATATCACCCGGAAACCAAAATAATCATCAAATTATAAGTCTACACGGACCATAACTCATTTAAAAACAATCAGATAACCATAACTAAAGCTATCACCCGGAAAACAAAATAATCATCAAATTATAAGTCTACAAGGACCATAACTCAGATAAAAACAATCAGATAACCATAACTAAAGCTATCACCCGGAAAACAAAATAATCATCAAATTATAAGTCAACAAGGACCATAATTCAGGTAAAAACAATCAGTTAACCATAACTAAAGCTATCACCCGGAAAACAAAATAATCATCAAATTATAAGTCTACAAGGACCATAACTCAGATAAAAACAATCAGATAACCATAACTAAAGCTATCACCCGGAAAACAAAATCATCATCAAATTATAAGTCTGCAAGGACCATAACTCAGGTAAAAACAATCAGATAACCATAACTAAAGCTATCACCCGGAAAACAAAATAATCATCAAATTATAAGTCTACAAGGACCATAGCTCAGGTAAAAACAATCAGATAACCATAACTAAAGCTATCACCCGGAAAACAAAATCATCATCAAATTATAAGTCTACACGGACCATAACTCAGGTAAAAACAATCAGATAACCATAACTAAAGATATCACCCGGAAACCAAAATAATCATCAAATTATAAGTCTACACGGACCATAATTCAGGTAAAACAATCAGATAACCATAACTAAAGCTATCACCCGGAAACCAAAATAATCATCAAATTATAAGTCTACACGGACCATAATTCAGGTAAAAACAATCAGATAACCACAACTAAAGCTATCACCCGGAAACCAAAATAATCGTCAAATTATAAATCTAGAAGGAACATAACTCAGATAAAAATAGGCGGACGGGACCAAAATTTATTTCCATACGGGAAATTCATATACATGTACCAAATTTGAAAACAATCGGATAGCAAAACTAAAGTTATCACACGGAAACCAAAATAATCAGCATTTTCTAAAGCTGAAAGACCCTGTCGAGGCTATTAACATTGCTTCAATATTTAAGTTATAATGGCTTCGGTTGCACTGTTTGATTTATTGTAAACACCGTTCTTTCTCGGAAATGGTCGACACAAAACACTATTGGTTTTCCGCTCAAATCTTGCTCCTTTTTAAATCTAACGACGGTAAATTTAACAATATGCATACACACACCTGGGAATATTGAAGATCTTGGAAATAATTATACGATCGTTTTAAACAATTTGTTGTAATGCGATCAGTCAGCTATCGCTGATAATCTAGGCCAAACCTTAGTTTGAATTGACTCTGTGCCACTTGTTATTCAAATATATCCCAATCTTATCGATTCTTAGGTTGGAAGTCGTGTATGTATAACCTACTTTCATATCCAATAAGATGACAACAATTAATGGTGTGTAAATGTGTGGAAGTATAAGTTGAGTTGGTAGATGCGCGTGTTCATATTCACAGGCGTACTGTACGAAATGGCGCAACTAATAATGATGGTGGTCTGTTTCCTGTTGATGATATCTCTCTCTCTGTCTGATTTGCTGTCACCACACACACGTGAGTACGGAGGGTGTTATCTCTATCATATGTGACCCGCCATATCAAATGCAGTCGTAAGTCGGGATTTGTTTTACCCTGTGCCAATGCATTCTCTTATATATGCGAGTCGACCATAGGTCGCCTCGCATATATAAGAGAATGCATTAGCCTAACAATTGTTTACAATTTAAAATTGTTTTCTTTGTTTTCTTTAACAATTTTATAATTTCACCCATACAGAGCCCCAGACAAACATGAGCAGACGACACTCTTATATATGCTTCTATATATGTGTGGGGCTCCCTGCAGGGTAATGGATGTTTTTTATTTTATGTCCTAAAAATTGTAAGAAACATTTATTTAAAAAAAATGATAAAAAATTGTTAGGTCAATGCATTCTCTTATATATGCGAGGCGACCTATGGTCGACTCGCATATATAAGAGAATGCATTGGCACAGGGTAAAAAAAAAAACCGACTTACGACTGGATTTGATATGGCGGGTCACATATTAATCCTGAATACCACTGACTGGATTGGTATGTTTCACACACAGACACTCGCAAATTACAGGTACCAAGCCAAAACGTAGTGTGACATGCGCTTAGCATGGCACGTAGTCGGCGTAGTGTGGCATGCGCTTAGCATGGCACGTAGTCGGCAATCTGCAACTGATGATGAACTTATCCAAACATTTTGTCAGCTTTTTACCTTATTGTGAGTAGTTTCCAAAAAATTCTTAATCCTACTTTTGGCATTAAATATAATCTTGTTTTTGTGGGATACGTTCTAAAACTATTTTCAAAATTCCATTAAACCACTCCAGGATCCAGCTTCCACATCACAATTCATGCCATTAGAAAGATGAGTAACTTGCAAGAAATTGGGACCTTGGTCATCATAATATTCAGCCTCGAATCTGCTTGAATATGTATAGCAGACATCCTCCCCAACTTTTGACATCCATAAATTTATGTTCCACCTTCATTATGTGGGGAAATTATATGATGGATAGGTTGTACGCCATTATTTCTTTCACTATTCTTATGATGATAACCGGCAAGACTGCATGGTCCGTCAGTCAGTGCTCCATTCTTACTTGTTATTGTCTTTCTGGAGGGCTAGGTGTGATTTTCGATGACCCGGGAAAATGTGTTACCCTGTTGATTTTTTTGAATTTGTTTAATCTCAATAAAACGGTACATAATACAGTATTTGAGATAAAATATCAAAACAAGTATACATGTGAAATTAATATTTACAAGTGATCAAGCAAATTACATATATACAAGAAACGCAACCAATTCTCGCCATTAACATTCGGCATTTATTATCATGTATTCGCCCTATACGATGCGACGGAGTCGGTTTAATGGGCCCTTCTTAGCAAATGGCTAAACAGATAATCCCTAAAATATAGTCATGTGGAACAAATATATAGTTTAACAGACGTGTCTTCAATCAGTATTTGTAGTGTTCTAAAAATAGTAGAATTTCTGTCCCAGTTCTTGGTAGTGAGAGCAATAATATATTTCTTATAATGATATGCCATTAGAACTCTCTGGATAATAAATATTATTTTATATATGTATATTCTTATCAGTTAGTGTAGAGTGTTCACGTGCGATATGCAATTCATAAGGGGTCAGTCGGCCCTAAACCTACACAATAAGTCTGTTAAAGAATATAATAAAATATATTAAAATTGTAAAAAAAAAAATGTTAGGCCAATGCATTCTCTTATATATGCGAGGCGACCTATGGTCGACTCGCATATATAAGAGAATGCATTGGCACAGGGTATATGGGTTGATACAAAAATCGGACCTGGCACTCAAAGGGTTAAATACTGTTCGTATACATTTAATAATCAAATAATTAATTAAATTAATACCGAGTATACGGCATACTAAAACTTCAGATCGGGGGGAAGGGTATTCGGACGAGTTGCATGGGCATTTGCTTTGTCGGCGAAAAATCTTGCAGTTACTGTCCTGAACAGTGGCAACTTAAGTAGCCCGCCCCCACCAACACAAAGAACAAATGTAATCCAGACCGTTTTACAGCGCATACACCAACTAACATATATTTAAAGTAAATAGCGAGTTTGCGATTTCAAACCGGTACACGTTTTGAAATCACAAACTGTTTTACCGGTAGAATTAATCACATCGACTGGTAACGTATGGTGAGCCAACTGCAACAAAAAAGATATGATATAGATTGTTATTCGCGTTATTGGCCGGTGTTATACTTAGCGTTATGAGTTGTTGGAAATTTATATTTAGATTAGATGAGCCCCAGGATAATCAGTTGCTTTCATCAAGGACGAGCTAGGTGGCAGTTGGAAGAGGATGTTACACTCATATTGGTAACATTTTCAACAATTGGATTCTACAAGCCATAGACCGATCGAGTGTTGACAATAAATCAGTTGGAATGTTTAAACTTAGAAAATAGATTATGATAGCTCAAATATACAATTACGTTATATATAGTTAAAATGTCTTACCAATATTCGGTGTAAAATGTATTGTTTTAGACCAAGGGTCTAATATTATCATACACGTACTTTCAATTCGATATAATACCGCATTTTCCCCTTATTTTAGTTGGGGAATATTTAGTCAAATTAAAGATGCATAATCCGAATTAACGCTCCCAAGTTACTATTTTTTTGGCTTCGGGGGTAAAACCAAATATTTTATTCGAATCGAGGAACCCACCATCAAAAGCGCAGAGTGATCAGATATCGATTTTTGAAGTTCATAACTGTGTCAGGTTTTGAAATCTCAGACTGAGTCCGGATGTCTCCATCTGGAAGTGTGGTTGTTAATTCAGGATGTTTTTCACCATTTTTTGAATTTGAACAGTTAGTTTTATCATCAGTAGCCATGCTATTTGTTAAGGCAGACTTATCTTGTGAGGTATTTACAAGTTCATTTTGAGAGTCTTCTACCACGCCCGCCATTTTATCGGAATTTTTCGTGGTCGGTCAAATCGTATCCGGCTTCAAACTCGGAAAAACAAATGTCAAAATACCCGATCGGTCCGTATAGTTCTCTGTATTAAACCCGCCGAAGATCCTTGTATATTGTATGTCTTTATTACATTCTTTTCCCCGTTAAATAGCCGAAAAAGTAGGAGCGAAAATTAGCGTGTTATGACTCGGACGCCATCTTGCTGTCACCTGTTCTATCAAACGGTATGTCGTGATTACAACAAGCATAATAATGCATTGCATATTCGTGGCGCACACCTTGATTGACCAATTATGCACTCCCGTTCATTCAAACAGATTATTTTTCAGCCGAGGTGAGCATTACTAATATGGCTGTGATACCATGTTCTGTCACAACAATACAAAGGCAGGGACGTCGCGACATGGAAGACATGGGCGATATACGCCATGCCAAACATATAGACGTTAATAATCAAACAATTAATGGCGAGTATACGGCATACTAAAACTTCAGATCGGGAGGGGGGTATTCGGACCAGTTGCATGGCCATTTGCTTTGTCGACGAAAATCTTGCAGTTACTGACCTGAAAGGTTGCAAATTAAGTAGCCCGCCTCCATCAACACACAGAACAATTGTAATCCAGACCGTTTTACAGGGTAAGGGAATAACTTACATTGGTCGAAAGTGCTGATTGTGATATCATAAATCCAGCTTGGAATGTATGGAATAAATAAATTCGATACGTAGGAATAATGCACAAGATAATAGAAGTGTACTGTGCTCTCTAATTAATCCAAGCATAACACAAAAGTCAATTGAAATGTAAGGATTCGGCACAAATGCAATGCGTTGAACTATCTGGGTGTAAAACCGACCATGGACTATTGATTGGTTTGAAATATACGTTATAAGAACGGCGTGCGAATTAAAAGCGATATAAAGATCACAAGCGCCCGGAGAGCGCGCGTGGTGGTTATGTCGCTTATGAATCGGACGCCGTGCTTGTAACATATTTATAACACCCAGTCAGCCCGAGAAACTTACAATCAATGATGAGTTTTTCTTACCAATTACATAAATCAGTCTTACAAACATGGTCCAGTGAATACCAATCATTACTCCATAGTCGATATTACATAAGATAGATCAACGCATTGTAGTAGTACCGAATCATGACATTTCAACGGACCTTTTTGTTACTATTGGTCTAATTAAAGAGCACATTACTCTTCTTTTCTTGTCTTCATTAGTCCTACGTATCGGATTTATTTTTTCCATATATTCGAAGCCGGATTTATAATATCACAAGAAGCACTTTCGACCAAAGTAAGTTATCCAATGGTGTACTGTTACCGACCTTTATTTACTTTAAATATCTGTTAGTTGTTGTCTGCGCTGTAAAACAGCATATCGTTGATTTCATTTGTTCATTTTGTTGATGGAGGGGTGGAGCTACTAAATTTGCCACTGTTCAGGACAGTAACTGCAGGATTTCGCCGACAAACCAAAATGCCATGCAAATTGCCCGATCTGAAGCTTCAGTATGGCTTACTCGGTATTACAAATTATTATGATTTAATTATTAACGATTATATATTTGGCATGATGTATACCCACTGTCGTCCATGATGTCACTACGTCACGGCATTTGTTTTTTGTGCGAAAACATGGTATCACAGCTCATATTAATAACGCTCACCTCGGCGGACAAATAATTTGTTTGAATGATCAGGAGTGAATAATTGGTCAATCAATTTGTGCGCCGCGAACACAATACATATACCTATTGTAATCACGACAGCCAGTTTGATAGAACAGGCGACGACTTAAAGATCTTTACAGTAAATAAAGGTCGGTTACCGGTCCTCATTAGATAACTTTCTTTTGTCGAGGGCTGTTTGACGTGTTATAAAGACTGACAACACATTTAATTGGTACGTGAAACTCATTACTGACTGTAAGTTTCTGGAGCTGATTGGGTGTTATAAATATGTTATAAACACGGCGTCCGATTTATAAGCGAAATGAACACCACGCACGCCCTCCGGGCGCTTTCGGTCGTTATTTCACTTATGTTGTTGTGTAGTTTCCGGCCGCAGGCCGGTTAGGATGGTCGGAATGCATTGTGCAGTTCCCTTCACCCTTTCTTTAATTCTTCGATGAAAATCGGTTGTTGAGGCTGTTGTATTTGGAGGCAAAGCAGTGGAAGCGTGGTGGAGGAGTCGAGGCTGTTGGATTTGGCTGTTGGTTGGCTTGGTTGACGGTTGTATGGGATCTAGATGGGTCTGTCGGTGTTGTCGATTTCTAGGATGGACTTGGTCTTTTTGGTGGAGAGCAGCTGGTTTCGTAGATGGAGTTCTTGGATGAGTGGGCTGTTGTCGATTCTGGCGAGGGTCTGGTTTCTGAGGTCGGTTAGTCGTTGTTTCATCGTAGGTATGTCTGCTGCGTCGTGGAGGGCTTGGATTGGTGTGAAGATTGGCTGATGTAGAGCGATGCGGAGAGCTTTGTTTTGGACTTTCTGCAGGGTTTCGATTGAGCTGTTGGAGGCTGCTGTTATGATGGGTGCGCCATACTCCATTACTGGGCGGACGTATAGTTTAAAGAGGTTGATGATGGTCTGGCTGTTGGTTCCCCAGTCGGTACCTCTGAGACAACTTAGCAGGTTTGTTCTTTTTCTGGCTTTGTCAGCGACTTTTTTTATGTGCGCGGCGAAGGTCATTCGTTGGTCAAGGGTGATTCCTAGTAGGATGGCTTGGTTGGATGGTTGAACGGTCTCGTTGTCTATCTTGATGTTGATAGTCTGTGTTGTTTTTCTCTGGTGGAATATGATGAGTTGGGTTTTCTTGGCGTTGAGTTTTATTCTCCATCTAGAGCACCATGTTGATAAGTCGTCGAGGGTCTTTTGTAATCGTTTTTGTAGGATCCTGGGGTTTTTGTGTGTTGTCCAGAGTCCTAGGTCGTCGGCGAATTGTGAGATTTCTACGTTGTTTCTTGGGTTGGAGGGTATGTCATTGGCGTATATCAGGAAGAGGAGTGGGCTGAGTACTGATCCTTGTGGGGTTCCGGCGCGTAGGAATACTGGGCTGGATGTGTCGTTGTTGATGCGGACGCTGAGTTGACGATCTTGTAGGAAAGAGGATACTAGTCGTGTGTATTTTCGGGCGATGTTGAGCTGGCTGAACTTGTATCTTAGGCCGTCGTGCCATACGGAATCGAAGGCCTTCTCAACGTCAAGAAATACTGCAGCTGTTAACCAGTTTTTGCCAAGGGATAGTCGGGCGTCTTCAGCTAGTCGAACGATGTGTTCCATGCCTTCTTTGCCTTGTCGGTAGCCACGCTGCCACGGGTTGAAGAAGTTGGAGGATTCAAGGTGCTCTCGTAGTCGGCTGCTGATAATTCTTTCGAATAGTTTCCCGGTACATTGGAGGAGGCTGATGGGTCGATAGTTGTTGGGAATGGCGCGGTCTTTTTCTGGCTTGGGTATCATGATACCGACGGCGGTTTTCCATGCTGTTGGGAAGTATCCAATGGTCAGGCAGGCGTTGAATAGAAGGAGTAGTCTGGCGAAGAAGGCTGGAGGGGCTTGTCGTAGGATGGCGTATGTGATGCTGTCGTTGCCTGGTGCTGAGTTGCCTTTTCCCTTCTTTAGGTTAGATGCGATTTCGTCTTGTGTGATTGGAGATGCTACGGGGAAGACATCATCGTGGTCGTTGGTGGTACTTGGAAGTGGTTTGAAGAGGTCGGGGTTGTCTTTGATGTGGTTTTCTACAGTTGCTTTGAAGGCGTCGTCGTAGGCTGGGCCTTGGTGGGTGTTGTGGATTTTTTGAAGGTTGTCGGCGAAGGCTTCTGCTTTTTCTTTGTCTCCTGAGGTCAGGCTGCCATCGGTTTTTTTGAGGGGTTTTTCTGTGCTGTTGTTGTTTTTTCCTGTGCCGGTAAGGGATTTGAAGGTACTCCAGAAGTTTCTGTTCATTCTTTTATCGCCGAGTTCGGTTGTCGACCGCTGCCAGGATGCTTGTTTTTCTTTTTTGACTGCCGTTTTGACTTGTCTGTTCACGTTGTTGTAAAGATTTCGGTAGTACATGTCGTTTGGGTTTTTCTGCTGTAGTCTTCTTAGCTTGCGTTTAAGTCGGATCATTTTCAGAGTTTCGGGGGAGACTCGCCATGCTGTGGTGTTGACTTGTTGTTTCGGGCATGCTGTATCTAGGGCTGATTCGAGGGTTTGGGATAGGTGCTGGCATGTCGCGTCAATGTCGCTGGTTGATGTGATGGGTGAATTGTCTATGCTGTTGGTGAGTTGCTGTCGGAAACTGTCCCAGTCGGCTTTATTTAGGTTGCGGCGGAGGGTTTTCGGATGGCGATCGGTTGAGGCATTGCTGGATCTTATGTGTACGGGTAGGTGGTCGCTGGATACGTCGTCTCCAATATAGCACATGATTCCTTTAGATGCGATGGATGGAGTGGCAATGGCTAGGTCTAGGATGTCCCATTTGTTGGTCGCCGCGTGGTGATGTGTTGGTTCGTCTATGTTGTTTAGTATGAGTAGATCAAGATCTTCGATGATGTTGAACATTCGGTCACCGTTTCTGTTGGTATCTTTACAGCCGTAGTAGGTGTGCTTCGCGTTGTAGTCTCCGATGAAGATGCAGTGGCGGTGGGTTGATGTGAAGTGTTTGAAGGAGGCATTGCTGAGGTCTGTGTTTGGCGGGTTATATGTGGCGATGATGGCAGTCTTGGCACTGCGAATGGTGACTTCTACTGCCAGGGTTTCTTCGTCTAGGTCGTCGGTGTTGAGCATGGCGTGTTTCAGGTCTTTATGGATGAGGAGAGCGACCCCGCCACCGTGTGCGGTACGGTCACGGCGGGCGATCTTGTAGTTGGTGAAGCTAACCCTGCTGTTGTCGTTGAGTTTCGTTTCGTTGATGGCGATAACGTCTGGTTGTTGGTCGGTGATGTACTCTTGAAGAATTTGGCGTTTAGCAGATAGTCCGTTTATGTTAACGTGGAGTAGGTGAAAAGCGTGTTTTTGTGTGGGCAAGTTGTGTGTGTGGCGTGTTGTTGTAGTCTGTTTGGTCGTGTCAGCCATTGTAGGTGTTACAATCGGCTTGTGTGTTTGGGCGTGTCAGCTTTGGCTGTGTTGTTTTAACGTCTGTATGTGAACTGTTGGATGGTTTCTTTTGTGAGTTGAGTTCTGTATATGGTGTTGACAGCATGTTCGACGTATTGACACACGCTGTCTTTGATATTTCGTGGATCTCTTTGTTTGTCAGACAGGGCGCTGACAATGGTCGATGTTATTACAGCTGCAAGCTTTAGGGTTTCAGTGATGTCGGCGGGTTTGCTTGTGGCGGCTGCGTATGTGAGCTTTTGTGTTTCTTTTGTTGTAACTTCAGTTTTAAAAACTGTGCATCCCTTGTATGCTGAGTGGTGATCACGGTCGCAGTTCGCGCATCTTTTGATGTTACTGGTGCAGTCTTGGTGTTTGTGATTTCCCGCGCAATTTTTGCAGATTATGTCGTTGCTTTTGCAGAATTCGGCCGTGTGATTGAACTTTTGACATTTGTAGCACTGGGTTACGTGTGGTCGTTCTTTGTATTCGATGACTTTATATTTGTTTAAGTTGGAGCCTAGTCTGACGCCGTTCATTATAAGTTGCTTTGCTTCTTTGTTCTCGCAGGTGATTTTAACTTTCCATGTTGGTTGGTTGTCATGGGAGCTCTTTAGTCTTTGTACAGTGTATTTGTCGCCAATGTCTTGTGTAATGTCGTCATCTGTGACAGATGGAGGTATGCCACATATAACGGCTTTATGAGTCGTTGGTGTGCTCTGGTGACGGCTTCCGTTGGTTAGTCTGAACGTAATGTTGTTGTCTTTGAAAGCTGGGATGTCTTTTGCTTTTGTCAGTAGATATTGCTTTGTTTCATCATTCTGGGGATAGATTAGCAGAGTGCCGGCTCTGGTTGTTGATGTCCGGATGGGATATTTTGTCGTGATCGTTCTATGGAGGAAATGTGGACTCTGCTTCATCTCGCTGGTAAGGTTTTCGACTATTATGATGTCTCTTCGCTTGGTTGGATTGTTGCTGGAGTGATTGGTCGCTTGTCGTTCTGGTTCTTTTGTCGGGCTAGGCTGTTTGTGCGTTCTGATCTTTTTGGCTGGCGTGCTGATAGGGCTGATAGGGTCTAGGATCATCATGCTAGCTTTTCGTCTTCTTTTGTTTTTGAATATGGTGGCGAATTCTGCGTCAGATATGTCTTCTTCAGCGTCTGTCATTACCACTTCGATGTGGTCTTCGTGATTTTCTTGAGCGATGGGTACTGTAGTTGTTGGCGGTATGGAGGATACTGTGGTTGGTGACGGTACGGATGGTGCTGAGGTTGATGACGATACGGAGGGCAATTTTGCTGCGAAATCTGGAACTGGAGCTGATGATAAATCGGACGCCGTGCTTATAGCGTATATTCATAAAACGCCAATCAGCCCTCGACCAATGGAAGTTATGCATTGAGTTCCGGTGACCGACCTTTACTTATTATAAAGATCTTTAAGTCATCGCCTGTTCTATCAAACGGTATGTCGGTCGTGAGTACAACAGTCCTATGTATTGTATTCGTGGCGCACACCTTGATTGACCAATTATGCACTCCCGTTCATTCACACAGATTATTTTTCTGCCGAGGTGAGCATTACTAATATGGGCGACATGGGTGATATACGCCATGCCTTTGTGTTGGTGGGGGGGGGGCGACTTAATTTGCCACTGTTCAGGACAGTGCAAGATTTTCACCGACACAGCAGATGCCCATGCAACTAGTCCGAATAGCCCTCCCCGATCTGAAGTTTTAGTATGCCTTATACTCGGTATTAATTTAATTAATCATTTGATTATTAACGTTTATATACGGAATAACTTACATTGGTCAAAAGTGCTGATTGTGATATTATAAATCCAGCTTGGAATGTATGGAATAAATAAATCCGATACGTAGGAATAATGCACAAAAGAATAGAAGTGTAGTGTGCTCTCTAATTAATCCACGAATAACACAAAAGTCAATTGAAATGTCACGATTCGGCACAAATACAATGCGTTGAACTATCTGGGTGTAAAACCGACCATGGAGTATTGATTGGTATTCACTGGACCAGGTTTGAAATATACGTTATAAGCACGGCGTCCGATTTATAAGCGATATCAAGATCACAAGCGCCAGTAGAGCGCGTGTGGTGTTTATAATAATAATGCATATAATTTATATAGCGCTTAATCCCTAGTGTAGCTCTAAGCGCTTACATTATTACCCTAGCTGTTTTTTATGAGTAATGCCGAGTCTTGTGCCTGCTGCCATTTTACAGGCGCTTCACTAGAGCGGCCTACGGATACCCAACAACCAGGTACCTATTTCTCGTCTAGGTACGACGAAGCGAGCACAGTACAAGTGACCTTGCCCAAGGGTCAGAACCTGGCGCGAGATTTGAAACAGAGTGTGGCTATATATAGCACGCACCCCGCTCAATTCGGCCAAGCCACTGTTGTGGAGACAATAGTCCACCGAGCGAGGCGCGAACTCACGCCGGTGCATTAACACCATTACAAGTCCGACACTCTACCCACTGGGCTACCACATCCACATTTATGTCGCTTATGAATCGGATGCCGTGCTTATAACATATTTATAACACCCAGTCAGCCCGAAAAACTCACAATCAATGCATTTCTTACAAATTAAATAAATCAGTCTTACAAACATTGTACAGTGAATACCAATCATTACTCCATAGTCGATATTACATAGGATAGTTCAACGCATTGTATTAGTGCCGATTCATGACATTTCAATGGACCTTTGTGTTAACATTGGACTAATTAAAGAGCACGTTACTCTATTTTTCTTGTCTTCATTATTCCTACGTATCGGATTTATTTATTCTATATATTCGAAGCCGGATTTATCATATCACAAGAAGCACTTTAGAACTATCGACCAAAGTAATTTATCCAAAGCCTATACATTGTATTCGTGGCGCACACCTTAATTAACCATTTTTTCACTCCCGTTCATTCAAACAGATTATTTTTCTGCCGAGGTGAGCATTACTAATATGCATATGGGCGACATGGGCGATATACGTCATGCCTTTGTGTTGGTGGGGTGGGAGTGGGGGCTACTTAATTTGACACTGTTCAGGACAGTAACTGCAGGATTTTCACCGACAAAGCAAATGCCCATGAAACTCGTCCTAATACCCCCCCCCCCCCGATATGAAGTTTTAGTATGCCGTATACACGGTATTAATTTAATTAATCATTTGATTATTAACGTTTATATATGGAATAACTTACATTGGTCGAAAGTGCTGATTGTGATATTATGAATCCAGCTTGGAATGTATGGAATAAATAAATCCCATACGTAGGAATAATGCACATAAGAATAGAAGTGTAGTGTGCATAGCACGTTCGACAAAGTAAGATAATTATACAAAGGGGTTCTGTTCCCGACCTTTTTTTTTACTTTAAATGCATGTTAGTTATTGTCTGCGCTGTAAAACGGTCTGTCGTTGATTACATTTGTTCATTTTGTTGATGGGGGGGGGGGGGGGGTGCTAAACTTGCCACTGTTCAGGATTTCGCCGACAAACCAAATGCGCATGCAAATCGCCCGTTCTGAAGTTTCAGTATGGCGTACTCTGTATTACAAATTATCATGATATAATTATTAACGTTTATATCTTTGGCATGATGGATAGCCACTGTCGTCCATGATGTCGCTACGTCAATGCGTTTACTTTTTGTGCGTAAACATGGTATCACAGCCGATATTAATAACGCTCATTTCGGCGGACAAATAACTTGTTTGAATGATCAGGAGTGAATAATTGGTTAATCAAGGTGTGCGCCTCGAATACATTACATAGACGTATTGTAATCACGACAAACAGTTTGATAGATCGGGCGACGACTTAAAGATCTTTACAGTAAATAAAGGTCGGTCAATGGTCCTCATTAGATAACTTCCATTGATCGAGGGCTGATTGACGTGTTATAAAGGCTGACACCACATTTAATCGGTAAGAGAAACTCATGACTGAGTGTAAGTTTCTCGAGCTGATTGGGTGTTAGAAATATGTTATAAGCGCAGCGTCCGATTTTTAAGCGAAATAAACACCACGCTGTGCACATGCGATCTTTATTTCACTTATAAATCGGACGCCGGGCTTATAACGTATACTTATAACACGCCAATCAGCCCTCGACCAATGGAAGTTATGCATTGAGGTCCGGTGGCCGACCTTTATTTATTGTAAAGATATGTAAGTCATCGACTGTTCTATCAAACATTATGTCGTGATTATAACAATCCTATGCATTGTATTCGTGGCGCAATCCTTGATTGACCAATTATGCACTCCCGTTCATTCAAACAGAATATTTTTCACCTGATGTGAGCATTACTAATATGGGCTGTGATACCATGTTTTGTCACAAGAAGCAAATACAGGGACGTAGCGACATGGAAGACATGGGCGATATACGCCATTGCAAACATATAAACGTTAATAATTAATTAAAGTAATACCGAGTATACGGCATACTAAGACTTCAGATCGAGGGAGGGGGGTATTCGGACGAGTTGCATGGGCATTTGCTTTGTCGGCGAAACTATTGCAGTTACTGACCTGAACGGTGACAAATTAAGTAGCCCCCCCCCCCACCAAAACAAAGAACAAATGTAATCCAGACCGCTGTACAGCGCATACAACAACTAACATATATTTAAAGTAAATAAAGGTGTCGGTAACCGAACCCCATGTTGATTGTGATATTATAAATCCAGCTTGGAATGTATGGAACAAATACATCCGATACGTAGGAATAATGCACAAAATAATAGAAGTGTAGTCTGCTCTCTAATTAATCCACGAATAACACAAAAGTCAATTGAAATGTCATGATTCGGAACAAATACAATGCGTTGAAATATCTGGGTGTAAAACCGACCATGGAGTATTGATTGGTATTCACTGGACCAGGTTTGAAATATACGTTCTAAGCACGGCGTCCGATTTATAAGCGTTATAGAGATCACAAGCGCCCGGAGGCCGCGCGTGGTGTTTATGTCGCTTATGAATCGGACGCCGTGCTTGTAACATATTTATAACACCCAGTCCGCCCGAGAAACTTACAATCAATGATGAGTTTTCTTACCAATTAAATAAATCAGTCTTACAAACATGGTCCAGTGAATACTAATCGATACTCCATAGTCGATATTACATAAGATTTGAGAGTTAGAGTTATCGTTCCTAACTGACGGACATGCTTTATTATTGCTCTGATTAATTGCCAAATATCTCTAAATTCAATGTTCTAACATCGCCAACAATTCGCCTGTAGATGGCGGTTCTTTCCGTGTTGTGGGATCACTGGACCTTATGTTGAATTTTCTGTAAAATATGTGAGTTTTCAAAAGCACAACTGACTCTCGCTTGTACCTATAAGGACTCCAATCCATTGTTTACGTCGCCATTTTTGGCCTACGTATTGCTATTCACTATTGTAATATCCACGCCGGCAACCATGAGGGCTCCTCAAACAGTAGCTGCAGAGGTGTGAACAACAATATCCAAGCCGGACTGATTAGTACATTCCTCGATGACTGAGCAAGCTGAAGATTACGTTTGTGGGAGGTGTGAACAACAACTACTATATGGACAATTGAGTAAATTAACTTCAAACAGAAGCGCTCTGCTATAGGTGCATATATCCTATCCGAAGATTACTGGTTTCACACACCTGGTCCCTCTACATATTGGCAAGAGTGAACAGTGTTTGGGACGTCGAAAATCTCCGTCGTTTGAACTGTTGGTGGCTCCATTGTCAATGACCTATTATGACTGTCGATCGGTGTTAATTAAGCATGGTCGCAACAAACGGTGACATTGTGAAAATTGGTCTCCACTATATGTTCCTGTTATAGAGCGTTCTCATATGATGGACACGCGATATATCGTATTCACATACTTGTTATCTTCCACTTGACCCATATCATGTCAGACTATAATACAACCACCTCTGGGGGAAAGACATACACCGTTTTGTCACAAGGATCAATGCCCAGACAAACCTCGGAATCGAGCCAATTGACTGGCGCAGACTGTAACGCATCTCACTCGCAGCCATCCGGATATCGGCCTGAGTCAGATGCCAACACAACTTTGCCCGACTATTTTTCCAACAGCAACCCGCCTGTTTTGAGTGAACTATTAAACCTACAGAAAGATAAGTTTATTGCCGGACTCCATCAATCTGTTACTAGTGACAATGACCTCAGAACAATTCGAAGGAATATGTTCTTTGGTGCACAATCACATTGCAGTGATCTTCTCGAATACAGCCTTAAGAGCCGCATTCAACGTGACCCAGATCTCGGCGGTTTTCCTGTCAACACAAGACTTGCAAGGGACATCTATAACATTGTGCAATTCGTTAAAGGGGGTTCTTTCGATGATATCCGAGATTGCATCAACAAGAACACCCCATCCGCCTCTCAACAAACCAGACGAACACTCGAAGTGAACGGTTCATGTGCATGTTCTTCAATGTGCGTGCAAGACAAATTAGCTGAATGTCTGACTGAACTTACTCTTATAAAGTCAAATAGCGCTAAAAACGCAACCATACTGCAGAAAGAAATTAAATCAGTCTGTGCCAGCCAAGTTGACACGAGCACACGACTCGGTGCTCTAGAGAAAAACTTTGAGCAACTACAGATAAAATGTTCTTCGAATGCATCATCGATTGGAAATATTCTTGGACAGTGCTCTGTTCTGGAACAAACTGTGACACGGATGAACGACGACAAATGTACAGGAGTTGTCAGCTTGAAGAATCGCCTGAAACTGTTTGAATCGAATACAGCCGATAATGCGATCAACCAAGAAAAGCTGACACAACAAATGCTATCTCGTGAAAAAGAATTAGCTAAAACATATGTGAAAGCCGACACTCTTAATGCCAAACTGATCAACATAAAAGCTAGTTTGAAAGAATCGACAAAAGCGTCAGATGATGTGATTGAAAGTATTGAACGAAAATTCAGTACTATGTTCGAGTTCTTCGCTCGGGATGTCTCCGCCAAATTCGATCAAATGTGTGCAACAGTTCATCAATACTTACCACCAGAAACTCCTCCATCTGCTCGGATGCAAACAAAACCTGAAAATCACATGTCCTTCAATACGACTCCTAAAAGTATTCAGCCAATCCGTAACACATCAACGCCAGCAGCAAACTCGGGTAAAAGACCCGTACATGTGCACAATAAACCAACATCATCGCCGATTGAACGAAGCAAATCTGAGAACGCCACTCGATATACTGCAAGTTCAACTATTGATACTGATACACCCACCTGTGCAAAGTCTTGTGCAACTGTATCCGCATTTGTTTCTCCGAATTTGTCACAAACAGCGCTTGATAGTATTCCAGCATTCTCACCGGAGCCGTCCGCACGTGCATGTCCTGATATATCAGCTAAACGTGAACATAGTCGTCCACCAGAGAGCGACAGAACGGACAAGAACTATTCTGTTCCAAGTGTGTCAAACGATCAGCAATACGGACATGACGAACCAACAGGGTTTCATGGAGTACCTCGTAGTACCAAACGCACCCGTAAACTTTTCATACGAGGAATTTCCAAAGGTTCGACTGAAAATGACATTTGGGAGTACCTAGAAATGAAAGGTATAACCCCTACCTTCGTGAGACTGTTATGGAGTTCCCGCGTAGGTACTAAGTCCGCGCGCGTCCATGTCCATGAGACTGACTTCGATAGACTTTATGATGATTACTTCTGGCCACCAGGCATCGAGTTTAGGCCGTGGACCAAGGAGCCTCCGAATGCACCACGACACTTTGATGGGTGAACTCAATATATTAACATGGAATGCGACAGGCGTGAAATCCACTGTACTTTACCTCCAGTCGCTACTTAAAACTCACCAGTATGATATTATAGGTATATCGGAACACTGGCTCAGAGATGAACAGCTGTCATATTTGCAAAGTATAGACAGAGAATATATATCTTTCGGAAAACCTGGTAGGATTATTACAACTAATTCTGGCGGATCATTTGTGCGTGATGGAGTTGCGTTACTGGTCAATAGAAAACTTGAAAAACAGTGCATGGCTCTTGAAACTACAAGTGATCGTATTGTGGGTGTACAGGTTAAACTTGATTCTGGCAATGTTATTAGTATTATGCAAGTTTATCTTCCGAGCACGAACCATAGTGATGATTATTTCGAAGAATGTCTGATTTCTGTGGAAAACTATATGGAACAATTTTCCGTTCGTGGGCCTGTTGTTATTATTGGGGACTTCAACACTCACGTCAATCGCCCTCCTGAATACCACGTTCCTTCTGGGCACGGCCCTAGAATGCTACATCTGAACAGTTTCTTAGTCCGTACTGAAACATATTCTGTGACATGTTCTTCTGGATGCAGAGGTCCTAGCTGCTCATTCTATCCCTTCTCAACAGTTGCATCACCCTCCCGAATTGACCACATTGTTGTGCCACATGTTGTTGAAGATCTTGTATCTGACTGTTCTATCATCGACGACAACGACCTCAATACTTCCAACCACCTGCCTGTGACGTGTCGTATTGCTTTGCCGATTGATAGATCGAACATATTATCTCCTTTTACCAGAATTTCCTTCAACTGGGACAAAATGGATCTACGTGCATACCAGTCTTCACTCGACAACTATCTGTCTGATGTTGTTCTTATTCTAATTCGGACAAAATCTGATCTTGAATTGTTGTATTCCGAAATCGTTGATGCGATAATGTATGCTTCCTTCGCTTCAACGCCAAGGAAATCTAAACACATGTCAGCAAAACCATTTTGGAATGACAAGTTAAGAGATCTACACAGAGACGTAAAACGACTGCGATCTAGATGGATCGAAGATAATAGACCAAGCACATGCGATGCGCCTTCGTATGTCCTATACAAGGACGCGAAACGACGATTCAGACAATGCATACGTTCCACTTCACGCGCAAGTGAGCAGAAAGCGTGCGAAGATCTTGAGTTTTATGCAACCCACGACCAAGTGCGTTTCTGGAAATCATTGAGTGCAGACTCTGCGTCGTCACAAGCAAATGGTCTTACAAATATGATGAACTTCAACGATGTATTTCTTCGTGACCAAACTGACATTCTTTCAGCATGGAGGTCGTATTTCGAGTCTCTCTACAAACCAGACGAGCACCATGACCTTTATTTCGAACAGTCCATACACATGCGACTTGCATCTTTACTTGACAATTCACACGCAGACTACAACTGTGTCATGCTCTGTGAGAAGATCGGTTCCGAAGAGTTAAACTCGGTGCTGCATGGTCTCAAACGGAAAAAGTCTGGTGGCATCGATCATGTGGTTAACGAACATCTAGTTCATGGAAGTGAACTGCTCTCGACATTGCTCCTTCGTCTTTTCAATGGTATCTTGGCGTTAGAGTGGATACCACCAGCACTAAAAATTGGAATAATCGTTCCCTTATATAAAGGTTCACCGAAGCCCAAGCATATCCCGGATAGCTACAGAGCAATAACTCTTTTGCCGGTGATATACAAAACATTCGAGAGCATCCTCCTAAACAGATTTCTAGGTGATAAGTGTCTTGATGATTTCCCTAACGCACTTCAACACGGATTTCAGAAAAACGTTAGCTGTGTGATGACATCATTTATTCTGCAGGAGTCAATAAGCTACGCCGCTGACATGAACTCTCGTGCATATGTGTGCTTTCTTGATAGTCAGAAAGCTTTTGACCGAGTCTGGCATCAAGGCCTCTTGGTGAAACTCAATGAACTCGGCTTTAAAGGCAAAATTCTACGCATTGTCTCCAACATGCACTATAACTGCACGAGTCGAGTGATGTATAATGGCACATTATCAAAACCAGTGGATATTCTGCAAGGAACAAGACAAGGGGCAGTGACTTCCCCTTTTTTCTACCTTGTATTTATCAACAACTTGCTAGCGCGTCTCAGTTCAACGAACGAAGGATTGTTAGTCGGTCATGTTAACTGCACTGCTCCAACAACTGCTGACGATATCGCCTTGATTTCTACATCAAAAGCTGGTCTAGATAATCTCATCGATATATGAAATTCATATGCTCGGAATTGGCGATTTATGTTCTCGAACACAAAAAGTTTTGTTGTTGTATTCAACGAGTCGGGGCGTCAACACGAGCGCAGCAACAGAACTTGGTCTATCGGAGACCAAACGCTCCCTGAGACGACAGACTGTGTGCATTTAGGGATAAGACAGTGCAAGTTCAAGAACAGTAATACCAGGGCCTCTGATATTTCCGATAAGCTTAGAAAAACATTCTTCGCAATTGCTGGTAGAAATATCACGAAACAATGCACTCCGCCCACGATGACCTCTCTTTTAAAAACTATTGTTCTGCCGAAATGTCTCTATGGGTGTGAAATTCTGACAACCTCTACAGATTCCAATGTTTACTGCATGGAGAAAGCTTATCGCTCGTGTGTTAAGCATATACAATCTCTCCCAACTCGGACTCCTACTGTTATTTCAATGAGCCTGTTAGGTCTTATGCCACTCGAAAACGAAATACACATAAAGAAACTTTCATTCCTCGCTAATTTACCTTCCCGATGGGCACCAGGAACCACTGCGAATTTTCTTATATAAATTCTTCTTGTTGAGCCTCTTCGGACGTGCGACAACAGGGTTTGTGTCCGACATTACACAGTTACTTCGGCAATACAATCTGCACGCGCATCTGGATACTTTCGTTGCGACTGGCGAATTTCCTTCTAAATCAGCATGGAAGCACCTCTGCAAATCAACAGTACAGTCACACTATGTTATACAATGGAAAACTACAGTGGACCGAGATACATCACTTGATTTGTTTCGCATTGTGCACAATGATCCACTGTCATTTTGGAGTATTTGGACATTGCTGAAAAGGCACCCTGGCGCGTCTCAAGCTCTGAAAAATCTCGCTCTACTGCTCAACAGAACTACATTTTCTAATGATCGCACGTGTCGCGCTTGTGGTAACGGGATACAGCATGACATATTACACGCCCTTCGTTACTGTACAGCAGCCAATTCACTTGCCCTTCGGAATTCGTTTTGGGAACACATTCTTGATGAGTTTGGTCTCTCGACCTTTCAGTACATAGATTCTAGAGATGATATGTCTCTGTTAGCCCTGCTTCTGGGAGGTGAGCCAATTAACTCACCCGCCGAACTTGACAACAACATAGAAACTATAATTCTCGACATGGCTAACTTCATTTATGGGATGTGTCATCTGATCCAGTAACAATTACTTTGTGTAAATAAATTATTGTTTGCGCATAAAACAAAATCGCATTCACATGGACGGGTCTCTTCAAGGTATGACGCATACGATCAGCCACGCAACGGTTCTGTTTTCTTAATTATCTCCATTTGCTGTATAATATATATTTCCATATATGTATATATTCTTCTCCTACAAGGAGGTATACAATAAAATATATGCATTGAGGTCCGGTGGCCGACCTTTATTTATTGTAAAGATATGTAAGTCATCGACTGTTCTATCAAACATTATGTCGTGATTATAACAATCCTATGCATTGTATTCGTGGCGCACACCTTGATTGACCAATTATGCACTCCCGTTCATTCAAACAGATTATTTTTCACCTGATGTGAGCATTACTAATATGGGCTGTGATACCATGTTTTGTCACAAGAAGCAAATACAGGGACGTAGCGACATGGAAGACATGGGCGATATACGCCATTGCAAACATATAAACGTTAATAATTAATTAAAGTAATACCGAGTATACGGCATACTAAGACTTCAGATCGAGGGAGGGGGGTATTCGGACGAGTTGCATGGGCATTTGCTTTGTCGGCGAAACTATTGCAGTTACTGACCTGAACGGTGACAAATTAAGTAGCCCCCCCCCCCCCCCACCAAAACAAAGAACAAATGTAATCCAGACCGCTGTACAGCGCATACAACAACTAACATATATTTAAAGTAAATAAAGGTGTCGGTAACCGAACCCCATGTTGATTGTGATATTATAAATCCAGCTTGGAATGTATGGAACAAATACATCCGATACGTAGGAATAATGCACAAAATAATAGAAGTGTAGTCTGCTCTCTAATTAATCCACGAATAACACAAAAGTCAATTGAAATGTCATGATTCGGAACAAATACAATGCGTGGGTGTAAAACCGACCATGGAGTATTGATTGGTATTCACTGGACCAGGTTTGAAATATACGTTATAAGCACGGCGTCCGATTTATAAGCGTTATAGAGATCACAAGCGCCCGGAGGCCGCGCGTGGTGTTTATGTCGCTTATGAATCGGACGCCGTGCTTGTAACATATTTATAACACCCAGTCCGCCCGAGAAACTTACAATCAATGATGAGTTTTCTTACCAATTAAATAAATCAGTCTTACAAACATGGTCCAGTGAATACTAATCAATACTCCATAGTCGATATTACATAAGATAGTTCAACGCACTGTATTAGTGCCGAATCATGACATTTCAATGGACTTTTGTGTTAATATTGGACTAATTAAAGAGCACATTACTCTTCTTTTTTGTATTCATTTTTCCAACGGATCGGATTTATTTATTCCATATATTCAAAGCCGGATTTATAATATCGCAAGAAGCACTTTCGACCAAAGTAAGTTACCCAATGGGGTCCTGTTACCGACCTTTATTTACATTAAATGTCTGTTAGTTGTTACTTTACTTTTTTTACTTTTACTTTAAACATATTTTAATGTATTTAGAAACAAAATATACATAGGGATCAGGGCACAAGTTACAAAACTTACAAACTTGCCCCTCTCCTAATACAATCATGGAACATACATAAAAATACATAGCAGATATAGCAAACTGTTTATAAAGAAGAGTGCAGAGTGTGTGTGCTGCGGATGTCGGGTTTCCATCTGTATTCCAATCTCGGTTATGAAGAAAACGCTAGAACTCAGTGAGTTGACAGATGAAATAGCGAAATTTACCATACATGGGTTTGTTCAAAACGCTCTGTTTTAGCTATAAAAGATTGAGTAATGCGGAAAAGAGTAGTGTTCTTTTGATTTGATATACCTTTTACCCCATATAAGAAATGATTTGCTTCTAATGATTGAAAGCCATTAATACTTAAATTTCGGTAAAAGTCAATTCTCTGATCTACAAATAAAGGGCAAACATGAAAATAGTGATTGGCGTCTTCAATGTCTAAGTTACAGGGGCATATAGGCGAATCTGATATGTGATTATCAAACATATCCGAACGGAGATCACTACACTGATTCCGAATTTTACAGTGTATTGTATTAATTTTCCTTTTTCCTGTATAAAAATAAGAGGGTGGTTTTATTATTGGATCTATAATCCCTAAATTGGCTTTGAAATCGGAAATAGAGGTTGCATTGATTACATACACAGGTAATTTGTTCCATTCCAGAACAACAGATGGGAGAAATGACTGTTTAAAATGCTCAGTGTTAGCGAAATAGGAATAAAATTTATTTGGAAATCTAAGATTATAATCCGATCGTTCTCTACAGCGTGCCGGTAGGAGATATGTCAGATACAAAGGGGCGTCTGTTAGTTGTTGTCTGCACTGTAAAACGGTCTGTTGTTGATTACATTTGTTCATTTTATTGATGTGGGGTGGCTACTCAATGTGCCACTGTTCAGAACAGTAACTGCAGGATTTCGCCGACAAACCAAATGACATGCAAATCGCCCGATTTGAAGTTTCAGTATGGCGTACTCGGTATTACAAATTATTATAATTTAATTATTAACGTTTGTATCTTTGGCATGATGTATAGCCACTGTCGTCCATGATGTCGCTACGTCACTGCATTTACTTTTAGTGCGTAAACATGGTATCACAGCCCATATTAATAACGCTCACCTCGGCGGACAAAGTTTGTTTGAATGATCAGGAGTGAATAATTGGTCAATCAAGGTTTGCGCCTCGAATACATTACATAGACCTATTGTAATCACGACAGACAGTTTGATAGAGCAGGCGACGACTTAAAGATCTTTACAGTAAATAAAGGTCGGTCAACGGTCCTCATTAAATAACTTCCATTGATCGAGGGATGATTGACGTGTTATAAAAGTTGACACCACATTTAACCGGTAAGAGAAACTCATGACTGAGTGTAAGTTTCTCGAGCTGATTGGGTGTTAGATGTATGTTATCACCACGGCGTCCGATTTGTAAGCGAAATAAACACCATGCGCGCCCTCAGGGCACATATGATCTTTATTTCACTTATAAATCGGACGCCGTGCTTATAACGTATACTTATAACACGCCAATCAGCCCTCGACCAATGGAAGTTATGCATTGAGGTCCGGTGACCGACCTTTATGTATTGTCAAGATCTTTAAGTCATCGACTGTTCTATCAAACGTTATGTCGTGATTATAACAAGCCTATGCATTGTATTCGTGGCGCACACCTTGATTGACCAATTATACACCCCCGTTCATTCAAACAGATTATTTTTCAGCCGATTTGAGCATTACTAATATGGGCTGTGATACCATGTTTTATCACAACAAGCAAATTCTGGGACGTAGCGACATGGAAGACATGTGCGATATACGCCGTGTCAAACATATACACTTTAATAATCGAATAATTAATTTTAGTAATACCGAGTATACGGAATACTAAGACTTCAGGTCGGGGCGGGGGTGGTATTCGGACGAGTTACATGGACATTTGCTTTGTCGGCGAAAATCTTGCAGTTACTGTCCTGAACAGTGACAAATTACGTAGCCCCCCCCCCCCCCCACCCCCACCAACACAAAGAACAAATGTAATCCAGACCGTTTTACCGCGCATACAACAACTAACATATACTTAAAGTAAATAAAGGTCGGTAACCGAACCCCATGGAATAACTTACATTGGTCGAAAGAGCTGATTGTGATATTATAAATCAAGTTTGGAATGTATAGAATAAATAAATCCGATACGTAGGAATAATGCACAAAATAATAGAAGTGTAGTGTGCTCTCTAATTAATCTACGAATAACACAAAAGTCAATTGAAATGTCATGATTCGGAACAAATACAGTGCGTTGAAATATATGGGTGTAAACCAGACCATGGAGTATTGATTGGTATTCACTGGAGCAGGTTTGAAATTTACGTAATAAGCACGGCGTCCGATTTATAACCGTTAGGGTACGTTCATACGCTGGCAACATTGTACGGGATGTTTTTGCGGGCATTTCGTCATAGAAAACCGCATGGTGCCAGAATATGAACGGAAACGTGCACATAACATGGATCTTTACCAAAGCGAAAGACGAGAGAAGTAGCATTTATCGAGTTCCACTTGTAACAATGCTACTGGAATTTGCCTTCAAATACCTGTATGATTTATTCTTGCGAGATAATTGCATGATATTTACAGGCAAATTCCGGTAGCATCGTTACTATAGTGGAACTACAGAGATTTTACTTCGCACGTAGTTAGCTGTGGCACAGATGCACTTTATGTGCTTGTTTCCCTTCATATTATGGAACCATATCGTTTTCTACGACAAAATGCCTGCAAACCATACCGTGCAAACTTGCCAGTGTATGAACGTACCCTTATACAGATCACAAGGGCCCGGAGGGCGCCCATTGTGTTAATGTCGCTTATGAATCGGTGTCCTATAATCGGCCGTAGATCGTCTCCCCACATTGGGTAACAGGTCCAGACACAGTTTTGTAGATACACAATCTTTTATTGTAACATCAAAGAATGCATGGATATATATATACCACAACAACTTTTAAAAGGCTAGCAATTGAGAATATGCCTGAAGTCTGTCGCGGGGCCACTCGGTCACTTAGATAATTATAACCGAAAAGCCACGATCTAAAGCAAACATAGTATTTTATTCCAACTTTCTCCCAAAGTCACATGACTGGTCTCTGATACGATATACTTCCAGCCAATTCCAGGCCAGTAACATCTGATTCGTTATTCTCCCAGACCAGTGAAGGAGTTTCCACGTGACATTGGTCTGGTCCCACACACTTATTGATTAGTTGGTAATTGGTTCTATTAACCTAATCTATACAGACTTCCCGACAAATATTAACCACCACCATTCCACTATGGTACACACCTCCCCTTTTTTCGAGTTTAATTATTTAAGTAAACTAACAACTCCACCATTGCAATCGGTTTTATATGAAGATATCAAATGTCTTCGTTCCACTGTCAGGGTTTGCAACTCCCTTCCAGTACTCCACTACCATAGTGTTCTACTCGGTCAACTCCAACTTCTAAACAAACTGCTTTACATAACATCAATTTTATATTCTATCGACTATTACAGTTAAGGTGTTCTATTTCACCCTCATCATAACTCAGTTAAGTTCTAAACAATTCAACTCGTACCATACTGAAAACGACATATGGAATTACGCACTTGACTACAATATGTCATACATGGTGATACATTCAATTCAAGATCAATAATCATCAACAACATATTATACAAACATCAATACATTTCAAATCATACAGTTTTCATGAATTCTTTATTAACATCACTTGGGTTGTCACTTTAATTCGTGACTATTCAATATGTTGTACTCTTTTTCAGAGACGGAACAATCCCCTCAAAAACAACATACCAATCACATCATGAAAACCTAATCCGTATACCCTGAGCATTGACCAACTTATTTTGAAACCACCGCGGGCTTGAAATACCACAACTTTTCAATATTTTATAACTTGACCATCGCGAAATCGACCCCTCTCTCTGGTATCGCAAAACAATTTCTATTTTGAACAGTCCATATCTGTTCTGTATTTGTCTTACTATCATCTCCGCTATTAGTCAATTAACTTGTTACCATTTCTATTTCGAACCCTCAGTATCTGTTATGCGTTCCACTTATTATCATCTTGGATATAAGACAATTAACATATTTTCGTTTCCAATTTGGTTATTATGTTCGTTCCCTTTCCATAACCACTTAACTTAGACTTGTCAAGCTATTTCCAATTACTTACTCTCACTTATGTCCGTGATACATAGCTCTTGTAATGTCTTATCTACGCAGATATATTATTCAATTATTTGACAAATTTACTTCCATACGCAAACAATTAATATAGACATTGCAAACCTATTTACCATTTTACTTACAATTACTTACTTATACTATTTTTGTGTTATGAATGGCTATTTCCATGGCCTGGGTATAAGAATTTAATATTCAATTAGAATATGTAATTCGTGTTTCTCTCATATGATATTTATGAAACTCGTCACGAATTCTTAGACTCGTTTCATAAATATCATATGAGAGAAACACTCATTTCATATCCTCTATCTATCTCTCCCACATTACATTCAATTAATTGTTTCTTATGACAATGTAATTCTCGTTTACAACTTTTATCATCCCCAAAACTCATTAATTTATCCTGTTTTTCGTTTCGTTAGGACAAGTCAATTATTTTCTTCCGAATCAGCACGGCCTTCAATTGTCCCATTATACTCATTCACATCTTTATGACAAATCGATCTCCACCATCCACTGTAAAAATACACGGATATTGGGATACACGAATATCCATTTGCTCAGCCCCAATTTACACGATTCACGAATATCGCCTCGATACATGGATTCCGCGATACACGGATTCCAACGTTTTGCATTGGAATATTTCTCTAACCAGCATTGGAATATTCTCCCCTTTTTCAACTTGGAACCATTGTGCAATGTGTCCAAGTATTAAACAACAGTTTTCGACCTTGGTATGCTGTTCTCAGAATGAAATCATCTGGAAACAACATTAATTTCCCGGAAGACTTCTTGGTTTCCCCAAGACTTCACCATTTCTCGTACACCATAGGAATATCCCGCATTTTTCTACAATATGAAGATTCTTAAACTCAATTTTCCCTTGTATGTTGTGAATTTCAGTTTTTATTTCGTGATTTATACTATTCGGTTTCTAAAATTTATCGAAACTTCCGGTATGATCGAAATCCATTATATAAATGAACGAAGAGCATTTTTTCTCCAGCTTTCATTTCACTTTGACTGTTTATTATAGGGTCTCTTCATTGAGCATACGGAACACTATTTTTTTGTGCATCGAATAACAACGACACGTTTAACAAAACGCTCTTTATTAGATTGGTGGCCTATTTTCATCTGTAAAACTATTTTATTTTTCACAATTTGTATTTTATCACTTGTCGGTGACACGGATAACGACTTTTAAGTGTTTTCTACTTAACACAACTTACTTTAATTCGCTCACGCGTCATTAAGTGATTATATCACCCAGTCTGATCGAGGCCTATAGAAAATCAGTAATTGTATTTTTAACACCTCTCATGAAATGACAGTTAACGGCAACTGGGTCCCAATTTGTTTGACAATCGGCTCATTCATAAAGTCGATATCTATTGCTCTCTTTAAACACATGTGTTAAATTAGCATGTCAGACAATGGGCACAATCAGATATAAAATTGGACTTCGTCTCGTCGTGAACTCTGATTGTTTACTGTCAGATCAGAATGAGTTGTTATATGGTTAATTCAAAATTCTTCACTTGAAATATATACGTCGGTATCGACTTCAATTATGGATTCTGTGTTACCAGTGTCTTTATAATTTTGTGCACTCATATCGTCGGACATTACTGTAATTTGATGGCCATCTCTACGATTAGCCCTTTTTAGCCTCCGTTGAAGTTCACCCAAGGGAATAATTTCACTGTCTATGTCCGAAGTTTCGCGTTCCGCATTTCTAAGACGGTTTCTAAGCTCACATGACGGCAATTCGTCTTCTAAATCACTATTCACCGCTGGTCTTTGAATATTATGCCTATTTATTATATTCTGCATTTTATTTTCTGATTCATCTTTGCTCGACCGAATATCTTCATCGCTATCCGGACAAAGCAATTGTTGTTGTCTGATTCGACGAGTTAATGTCTTTTTAAGTATTTTCCATACTTCGATATTGGCATGACGTAAATTTCTGCTGTGAGACTTGAAAATTTTTCCCGTTATCAAGTTCTTAATAATAAATGAAACAGGGCCTTTTTTTTCTAAAATCACGTGATATGGATCCCATTTTAATGACAATTTACCCGACGTTTGTCCAATTTTATGATATACTTTATCACCGACATTATAATCGACTTCTGTGGTTTTTACTCTCTGCTTCTGTTTTCGCTTAACAATTTTCATGTGATGATATACTGCGCGGTAAGCTCTGTGTTGTGCTTGAAGAGTAATCTGGTGCATTTCATCTCCCATATATTTTAGTCTGGGAGCTAAAATGTTATCCAATGGCAAAACCGGTGGATGTGAATACATTAGTTCAAAACTTGAAGTTTTAGATGAATCTGAAATCATGCATCTATGTGCTAATAATGCTTGTCCCAAAACAAAATCCTATGTTCGCTAATTTCCTTCCATAATTTTGGATAATACATCATTCAAAATTTTATGAGATCTTTCATTTCGACTATTAGACTGAGGTGAATAATAATTTGTTAAAACCAATTTTATTCCTAGATTTTTACATACTTCTTTAACTCCTTCGCATTATCGCTCAAAATCTGTATTGGAACGCCAAATCTTGGTATAATATCTTCCAAGAGACAATGAATAATCAAATCCGTGCTTTTACTAGTTATTGGAAATGACTCTATCCAACCACTATACAAACAAAACCATGTTAACAAATATTTATTATTTGCTAATGTCCGCGGAAATGGCCCTGATATATCTATACTCCATTTTGCGCCTGTAAAAGCTGGCATGTCAGTGTCTTGTAATGGAGGTCTCAGATTAACCAGATTCCGTGATTTACAAATTACACACTTCTCACAATGTGCATATATACACTTGTACATATTTTTTCCAGTAATATTTACGACGAATTATTTGAAATGTGTGTTCAAATCCAAAATGTCCCAGTTTATCATGATATTGAGTTAGTACATTTTCTTGCAAATGACTCGGTATATATAATCTCAACATGGGGTCATCGTCTGCATTTGATATGTAATATAAGACATCTTCTATAAGTAAATGTTTATTAGTAATTGATGGGGGAGGATTATTACTTTTATATGATGCAATGACCTCTTGAATTTCTGAATCTTTCCCTTGTTCAGTTTTCATATTAAATTGAGCGACTTCTTCATTTTATAAATCGCCTTGGGTAATGGATCATTGGTTTCCACTTTACATTCTGCAAATTGCGAGAAATTTGGAATTTGATTTGAATTAATCACATTTATTTGTAAATTATTATCATTTATCTCGATGTCAGACAGTTGTGCCTCAGTTTCTATTGAGTCTGGAATTCTACTCAACAAATCTGCTACACTATTCTCACTTCCTGGCAGATATTCTATAGTGCAATTATAAGCTGATAAACACAACATCCACCTCTGAATTTTCGGATTATTATATTGAGTGGTTAATAAATATTTTAAAGGTTGATGATCCATTTTAATAGTAAAGGTGGCTCCATTTAAATAATGATCCAGCGTTTTAAGAGCATAAAATATTGCATAGGCTTCTTTTTCAATGACTGACATTTTGCACAGTGTAGGACTCAATTTTGCTGACAGAAAATAGATTGGCTTTTCATTCCTACATTGTGGTATATTTATTCCCTCATTTTGATCACAATTTTGAACTAACACCGCCCCAATCGCATTTTGACTACCATCTGTATACAATGTATATGGTTTATTCAAATCTGGATAAGCAAGTTGAGGTATGACAACTAGACTTTCTTTTAAATATTCAAAAGCCTCTTGGCACTGTTTGTCTCATTTGAACTTGGAATATTTCTTAGTTAAATTAATCAAAGGGATATATATTTCAATAAAACTCTGGAAAAAACGTCGATAGTGCGACATCGCGCCAATAAAATATCTTACTCCTCTGACTGTCGTAGGCGCTATCATGTTTTTCAATGCCTTAATCTTGTTAGGATATGGTGCTATACCTGATTCATTTACTATAAAACCCAAATATTTTGTCTCTGATTTAAAAAATGAACACTTCTTTAATTTCAGTTTGATATTATGTTCCCTTAGCCTTTGAAATACCTGATTTACACGAGTCACGTGATTAGACATACAATCACTGAACATCAATATATCATCAATATAGTTGATAACGTCAACCCTTGCGTCCAATAGACTGAACACTTTGGATCCCTTTAACTCCGAAATTATATCATCAATTATAGGCAAAGGATAACAAATTGTCTTTGTTATCTTATTTAAAGATCGAAAAGCACAAACAAATCTCCATGTACCATCACTTTTAGGAATCATAAAACAAGCATTTGACCAAGGACTCTTAGATTTGGTTATTATTCCTGCGTTTTCCATTGAATCAATAGCATCTCTATATAGCTGTCTCCGATGCAAAGGTACTCTATAAGGTTTTTGTGAGACCGGTTCATGATTTCCAGTGTCTATATTCATTTTATATGTTGGTGTTTCCCCCAATTGTCTATCGTTTGCAGCAAAAATATCCTGATTTTTCAATACCAATTCAGTGACTACCTTTAAATGTTCTGGTGGGGCAGTAATTTCTTTCTCATTGACACGCGCCTCCCCCATTTCAAAAGAATTAGAAATTTGATTTATTTCTGCTTCTTGCATAGGACATATTTTCCCCACAACACAGCCACGTTTCAAAATATAATGCCTGTCAGTTTGATTAATGAATTTAACGGGAATACAATCGCTTTTAGTTGTCGTTATTGACTCTTCCAACGTGAGTCCGGGGTGTTCACTGAGAAATCCCTGATCTGTACAAGTCGCCATTATGAATGGAGATTTAAACATTTTAGCTCCTCCAATAATTTTAGCAGAACAAATGGCACCTGTCCTAGACTTTAATTTACAGTTAGCCTTCAGGCGTATTAAAGATGCGATATGGATATCTGGTACGAGACCCACTAACTGATTTTTAATTTTCATGGCTCCCAAATCAAAATACATTCTTACTCCATTGTCTCTTCAAAAATCTCGTCCAAGTATAAGTGACCTGTTTAAATTCTTAGTTACATATAACCTATGAATAACCGTTAATTGGTTTATTTTAAAATCGAGGTTTATATACCCTATTATTTCTAATGTGTCATTGCTCGCTGAAGTAACAGTTGCTTGTTTCTTAATAAGTTTGTGTCGATCTTGTAATCAAGTTTATATTAATTAGGGAACAATCCGCTCAACTATCCAACAAAGCTCTTACCCTTTGTTTTCTGATCATTATTACAATGGAACATGGTACATGTTCCTCTAATAGTTTCGCAATGTCTCCAGGATAATTGTAATTTGTGCCACTAATTTTAAATTCAGATGTCTTTGTTACACAATTCATATCAATGTTTTTGTGTTTCATAAAATCCCTACTTTTAGTGTTCACTTCTTGTTTATGAGTGATAGTGTGTTTCTTTTGCTCAATTATAGCTTTCGGATTTGTTTTATCGAGTTTAATTTTTACTGGTTCACTAGGCAACTTCTTCTGTTTAATTTTCCCTCTCTTAAAATCATTTTTACCTGATTTTATTCCAGAATACAATGGTGGCCCATTTGGAGATTTTATTTGGTTATTTTTAATTACATTCTTAGTTCTCCCATCTGATATACGAGATGTCTTATCATCCTGTAAACCATTCAAGTTATAATTTCGACTTTTACCTAACTCGAAACATTTAATTTGCTCAATTATTCTAGCTTGAAAATTTTCTATTAATTTCTTTTGATTTATTTCGTTCCATTTTTCGGCCACCTTAAAAATGGAACCCTTTAGTTTAAATTTTTCTTTTGTCTTTCATCTGCCTGACGCAGCCAACATCAGTCTATAGAATGTCCCCCTTTTTGACAATATTCACACCGAAATGGCGTCCCGGTGCGTTGATTCCTTACAAAACCCTGTGAATTTGAAGGATTAACTGGCCTTACTGTTTCATTTTTTATTTTTAATGCCCTCACATTATGTTGTGGTGGCGACCCTCTATTTGGCCCCGACATAACGCGTGGCCCCTGGTACCTATTTTGAGCTTGCACTGGGCGTGGTCCCTGATACCTATTTGGTTGGGATCTCTGAAATGTTTCAAAACCCCTTCTACGAACATGATCAATTTCCATTGCGATGGGTGTTTCATGATCAACAGCATTTCTTTGAGACCTATCATTTGTACCCTCACCATACCTTAGTTTATACCGTTTATGTAAATTAGCTTCCTTCATTGCATATTCTACCACCATATATAACTGTGGATGATTTTCCCTCATTAATTTAAACCTCAATGAATCATTGTATAATCCATCTACAAAATATCCCACCAATTGCATTTCAATGGCAGGATCTTGGATATGATCCTCAAATGCATCTGTAGCTATCTCCCGTAATCGTTCGGAATATACCTGAATACTTTCCTCTTTCTTTTGCCTAATGTTGCGTAAAATGGAGAGAGCATGTTGATTGTCTGCTATATCTCCATAACGTGTCCGCAATTCCCTTTTGAACTCAGCCCAAGTAATTCTTAGGACCCCAAGCATCATATTTTGTTTCATAAATCTTTGTACAAATTCTGCTACTGGTCCCCGTGCCGTTTGATTAGCTAATTTAATTTGATCTTCACCAGCTGCATCCATCGCTACAGAATACCTTTCTATTTGTAAAATCCAGTCTTTGAACCCTTTGGGTTCACCTGAAAATTTCCCTATTATCGTAGCAGCACCCAAATCTGCCTGTACAGCTGTTGACTGTCTCGAGGCCTCGGACTGTTAAACCACTGCATTTTTAAATAAATGCATTTGTTCAGTCAATTGTCCTAACACACTCTGCATATTCTGATCATTTCCCTGAGCAATTTGCTCATATGCAGGTGGTCGGTCATTAGGGTTTAAATCCCTATGTCTATTAATATCCTCTTCTCTACGCTGTCGCATTAAATTCTCATACTCCAACATTCTTATTTCTGACTCACTTCCAAAATCTAAACTAGGTATCTCTGGTGCTTGAGCCATTTTATTTGATTAACTAGCATACACAATTAATTTATCTTTCCATTGTGACCGTGTCGGCGTGTCCTCATCTATAAACATTACTGCCTCTTCACTTTGTCCAATTTCGCGTGATTTATTTTTAATTAATGTTTTAAGATGAATGTCTTTAAGATGGATGTCTAATCCATATGGTGTCGGATATCCCAAAAACGGTAAACGAGCAACAATTCTATTCACAGTTAATGTTGGAAAATCTGGAAAGGGTGTTTTAATCGATGTCCAAATTGTATATCTGTCAAAAACACAATTATGAAATTTATTAAAAATTTGTATCTCTTGCAAAATCCTTATCCTATTGCAATGTACTTCTAATTTAATTTGCACGACTCGTCTAAATACTCTCGGCGATATTGTGCTCACACGTTCTTCACAAAAGGTACAATAATCGATAAATATAAATGGTTTGTTGGGTTAACGCACCATCTGTTTCACTGGTACTCGAGGTGGCGGATTATATTTTCTGTTGATATATTTTTAAGGGCATAATCTGCCATAAATTGAAATTACACTTGGTATGTTGTTTAAGAATGCATTCAGTCTATGAAAAAGGTACTCACCCTAGCTCAACACCACGGAAACTTCTGTTCAAACAACTGGAATTGTCAGTACTTTGAAATGTCAGCTGGGCACCACACCTCGAAATGTCAGATGTATACACTGTTCTTGGATTTTGTTCTGAACTGAATTTGTTCACAGAATGTTTCTTCCTTGATTTTCTTCTGAACTGAATTGTTCACAGAATGTTCTGAAATTTTCTTCTTGGACCTTCTTCTGAATTGTTCACAGAATGTTCCGAAATTTTCTTCTTGGACTTTCTTCTTCTTGTTTTTTCTTCTAAACTGAATGTTTATTTTCGAGAATTTTATTTTTCACAGAGTTTTGAATTTTACTTCCTGGATTTTCTTCTGAACTGAATTGTTCACAGAATGTTCTGATTTTATTTTCTTCCTTCTTGGTTCTTCTTCTGCTGAATTTTTGTTTTCCATTTTCCTAACTCACCATGCTGAGAAATGCTGCACACGGCAACCAAAAAACATGTGTCCTATAATCGGTCGTAGCTCGTCTCCCCACGTTGGGTAACAGGTCCAGACACAGTTTTGTAGATACACAATCTGTTATTGTAACATCAAAGAATGCATGGATATATATTTACCACAACAACTTTTAAAAGGCTAGCAGTTGAGAATATGCCTGAAGTCTGTCGCGGGGCCACTCAGTCACTTAGAGAATTATAACCGAAAAGCCACGATCTAAAGCAAACATAGTATTTTATTCCAACTTTCTCCCAAAGTCACATGACTGGTCTCTGATACGATATACTTCCAGCCAATTCCAGGCCAGTAACATCTGATTCGTTATTCTCCCAGACCAGTGAAGGAGTTTCCACATGACATTGATCTGGTCCCACACACTTATTGATTAGTTGGTAATTGGTTCTATTAACCTAATCTATACAGACTTCCCGACAAATATTAACCACCACCATTCGACTATTGTACATCGGACGCCGTGCTTGTAACATATTTATAACATCCAGTCAGCCCGAGAAACTTTCAATCAATGGTGAGTTTTTCTTACCAATTAAATAAATCTGTCTTACAAACATGGTCCAGTGAATATTAATCAATACTCCATAATCGATATTACACCAGATAGTTTTATTGCCGAATCGTAACATTTCAATGGACCTTTGTGTTAATATTGGACTAATTAAAGAGCACATTACTCTTCTCTTCTTGTCGTCATTTTTCCAATGGATCGGATTTATTTATTCCATATATTGGAAGCCGGATTTATAATATCACAAGAAGCACTTTCGACCAAAGTAAGTTATCCAATGTGGTCCTGTTACCTACCTTTATTTACTTTAAATATCTGTTAGTTGTTGTCTGCGCTATAAAACAGTCTATCGTTGATTTCATTTGTTCATGTTGTTGACGGAGGGGTGGGGCTACTAAATCTGCCACTGTTCAGGACAGTAACTGCAGGATTTCGCCGACAAACCAAATGCCATGCAAATCGCCCGATCTGAAGCTTCAGTATGGCTTACTCGGTATTACAAATTATTATGATTTAATTATTAACGATTATATCTTTGGCATGATGTATACCCACTGTCGTCCACGATGTCGCTATGTCACTGTATTTGTTTTTTATGCGAAAACATGGTATCACAGCTCATATTAATAACGCTCACCTCGGAGGACAAATAATTTGTTTGAATGATCAGGAGTGAATAATTGGTCAATCAATGCGTGCGCCGCGAACTCAATACATATACCTATTGTAATCACGACAGCGAGTTTGATAGAGCAGGCGACGACTTAGAGATCTTTACAGTAAATAAAGGTCGGTTACCGGTCCTCATTAGAAACATTATTTTGTCGAGGGCTGATTGACGTATTATAAAGACTGACAACACATTTAATTGGTAACTCATTACTGAATGTAAGTTTCTGGAGCTGATTGTGTGTTATCAATATGATATAAGCACGGCGTCTGATTTATAAGCGAAATGAACACCACGCCCGCCCTCCGGGCGCTTGTGATCTTTATTTCACTTATAAATCGGACGCCGTGCTTATAACGTATATTTATAAAACGCTAATCAGCCCTGGACCAATGGAAGTTATGCATTGAGGTCCGGTGACCGACCTTTACCTATTGTAAAGATATTTAAGTCATCGCCTGTTCTATCAAACGGTATGCCGGTCGAGATTACGACAAGCCTATGCATTGTATTCGTGGCGCACACCTTAATTAACCAATTTTGCACTCCCGTTCATTCAAACAGATTATTTTTCTGCCGAGGTGAGCGTTACTAATATGTGCGACATGGGCGGTATACGTCATGCCTTTGTGTAGGTGGGGTGGGAGTGGGGGCTACTTAATTTGACACTGTTCAGGACAGTAACTGCAGGATTTTCACCGACAAAGCAAATGCCCATGAAACTCGTCCGAATATCCCCCCCCGACATGAAGTTTTAGTATGCCGTATACTCGGTATTAATTTAATTAATCATTTGATTATTAACGTTTATATATGGAATAACTTACATTGGTCGAAAGTGCTGATTGTGATATTATAAATCCAGCTTGGAATGTATGGAATAAATAAATCCGATACGTAGGAATAATGCACATAATAATAGAAGTGTAGTGTAAATAGCACTTTCGACAAAGTAAGATAATTATCCAAAGGGGTTCTGTTCCCGACCTGTTTTTACTTTAAATTTCTGTTAGTTATTGTCTGCGCTGTAAAACGGTCTGTCGTTGATTACATTTGTTCATTTTGTTGATGGGGGTGCTAAACTTGCCACTGTTCAGGATTTCGCCGACAAACCAAATGCGCATGCAAATCGCCCGATCTGAAGTTTCAGTATGGCGTACTCGGTATTACACATTATTATGATTTAATTATTAACGTTTATATCTTTGGCATGATGTATAGCCACTATCGTCCATGGTGTCGCTACGTGACTGCATTTACTTTTAGTGCGTAAACATGGTATCACAACCATATTAATAACGCTCACATGACTTGGTCAATTGGTCAATCAAGGTGTGCGCCTCGAATACATTACATAGACCTATTATAATCACGACAGACAGTTTGATAGAACAGGCGACGACTTAAAGATCTGTACAGTAAATAAAGGTCGGTCAACGGTCCTCATTAAATAACTTCCATTGATCGAGGAATGATTGACGTGTTATAAAGGTTGACACCACATTTAATCGGTAAGAGAAACTCATGACTGAGTGTAAGTTTCTCTAGCCGATTGTGTGTTAGAAATATGTTATAAGCACGGCGTCCGATTTTTAAGCGAAATAAACACCACGCGCGCCCTCTGGGCACATGTGGTCTTTATTTCACTTATAGATCGGACGCCGTGCTTATAACGTATACTTATAACACGCCAATCAGCCCTCGACCAATGGAAGTTATGCATTGAGGTCCGGTGACCGACTTTAATTATTGTAAAGATCTTTAAGTCATCGACTGTTCTATCAAACGGTATGTTGTGATTATAACAAGTCTATGCATTGTATTCGTGGCGCACACCTTGATTGACCAATTGTGCACCCCCGTTCATTCAAACAGATTATTTTTCAGCCGATGTGAGCATTACTAATATGGGCTGTGATACCATGTTTTGTCACAACAAGCAATTCCAAACATATAGACTTTAATAATCAAATAATTAATTTTTAGTAATACCGAGTATACGGCATACTAAGACTTCAGATCGGGGCGAGGGGGGGGGGGGGGTATTCGGACGAGTTACATGGACATTTGCTTTGTCGGCGAAAATCTTGGAGTTACTGTCCTGAACAGTGACAAATTACGTAGCCCCCCTCCCACCAACACAAAGAACAAATGTAATCCAGACCGTTTTACCGCGCATACAACAACTCACATATATTTAAAGTACATAAAGGTAGATAACCGAACCCCATGGAATAACTTACATTGGTCGAAAGTGCTGATTGTGATATTATAAATCAAGCTTGGAATGTATGGAATAAACAAATCCGATAGTAGGAATAATGCAAAAAATAATAGAAGTGTAGTGTGCTCTGTAATTAATCTACGAATAACACAAAAGTCAATTGAAATGTCATGATTCGGAACAAATACAGTGTGTTGAAATATCTTGGGGTAAACCCGATCATGGAGTATTGATTGGTATTCACTGGAGCAGGTTTGAAATTTACGTAATAAGCACGGCATTGAGTTAATGTCGCTTATGAATCGGACGCCGTGCTTGCAACATATTTATAACACCCAGTCAGCCCGAAAAACTTACAATCAATGATGAGTTTTTCTTACCAATTAAATAAATCAGTCTTACAAACATGGTCCAGTGAATACTAATCAATACTCCATACTAGATATTACACCAGATAGTTTTATTGCCGAATCATGACATTTCATTGGACCTTTGTGTTAATATTGGACTAATTAAAGAGCACATTACTCTACTATTCTCGTCTTCATTATTCCTACGTATTGGATTTATTTATTCCATAAATTTGAAGCCGGATTTATTATATCACAAGAAGCACTTGGGCACTTTCGATCAAAGTAAGTTATCCAAAGGGGTTCTGTTTCCAACCTTTTTTTACTTTAACTGTCTGTTAGTTATTGTCTGCGTTGTAAAACGGTCTGTCGTTGATTATATTTGTTCATTTTGTTCATGGGGTGGGGGTGCTAAACTTGCCACTGTTCAGGATTTTGCCGCCAAACCAAACGCCCAGGCAAATCGCCCGATTTGAAGTTTCAGTATGGCGTACTCGGTATTACAAATTATTATGATTTAATTATTAACGTTTATATCCTTGGCATGATGCATAGCCACAGTCATCCATGATGTCGCTACGTCACTGCATTTACTTTTTGTGCGAAAACATGGTATACCACAGCCCATATTAATAACGCTCACCTCGGCGGACAAATAATTTGTTTGAATGATCAGGAGTGAATAATTTAGGTACATTTGTGTTCGTTGGTGAATTTACAATAAATTATGGAAATAGAGTATACCTATGGAATATTGTAGATTGTCATCTAGGGTGTAAGAGGTACCAACAGTTTTTAGTGAACATATATTTTTTGTAGGAATACAGTTGAGTTCAAAATGGGTGGCAACAATTTTTTGTTTCGTTCCTTCCGTGACCTGTGGTCCCGGGTGGTGGTTCCGCCAATAAAAGGTTTTTTTTTACCAAATTCCAGGCTCCTGTGGTTAGACATAACTAAGTACCGGTAACTTAAAAAAAAAATGATGTTTAATACAAATTTATTTCTCAAATCTAAAAGACTATTGCTTGTTAAAATTAGTTAAATTAAGATTATGTAAGTATTCTAGATAGGCACACGAAGTCTCAGCTTAAAATTTAAAAAAATAGGAGTTTTATCGACATAAATCAATTTTAATGGGAAATCCTATGTTAAAATTTATCATCAACAAGAATGAATTTCTTCCATCTAAAACATATTTACGTGTTGGAATATATAAGTATGACATGCAGACACACCAAGTCTCAGCTTAAAATTTTGAAAAATAACAATTTTATCGACATAAATCGATTTGAATGGGAAATCCCATGTTAAATAAATTTTAGGGCCCTGCGAGTGTTTTCTGGGCTGCTCCATATTGGTCACCAGTGTCCATATTTGACCGGTTTTACCTGATAATTGTGCGACAGTAGTCGCGTTACTTTATACATAAACATTGGTCATTATCACTCGACAAATTTATTTCAGTCTATCGTATCAACCCCTATTTGCCCCGCATAGCCTGACTATGTGTCAACATTGGTCTTTATCGCTCTACTAATTAATATCGTTTCATCGGTATGAACCCCATATCCAATTATCCACATATAACCAACCCAACCTCTCATCCCGGTCCAATTTATTAATTTTTTTCATCGGTCTAGTCCCATTACGTACAGATTTTATCATCTGATACTTATCATGTCTATGGTATTACTATACCGTATACGTATATCAATTGCTATTCCTTTCTATATAATTATGGTGCCATCTGTAGAGAAAGAGATAATTTCAGACCCCCCCCCCCCCCAATTTTTCATCGGTCTAGTCCCATTACGTACAGATTTTATCATCTGATACTTATCATGTCTATGGTATTACTATACCGTATACGTATATTAATTGCTATTCCTTTCTATATAATTATGGTGCCATCTGTAGAGAAAGAGATAATTTCAGACCCCCCCCCAATTTTATATAATTGCCGCTACAGTACAGTCGCGATGCATTACATGGCAACATTGATCGCTATCGCTCTACTATAAAAAGAGATTCATACCGATGAACTGACATAAATTAAATTTATGTCAGTTCATCGGTATAAACCCCTTTTTCTCCATACAACCAACCCAACATCTAATGCTGGCCCTAATTATTATTTTTCTTTTCATCGTTATAGTTGTGTTACATACATATTTTTATCATTTGATGCTAATTTGCATTGTACCACTATAGAAGTCCATAAATGACTATTCTGGCACTATATAAAGATATTTTATAGCTTTGTCGCAAAAGTAGAGTTGAGATGCATAATATATCAACATTGGTCATTATCGCTCCACAAATTTATATCGGTTCATCGTATCAACCCATATTTCCATGTATCGCACACCCCTCCCCAATTTTTTCATTTGTATTATAGTCTCGTTACGTACACATTGTATCATTTGATACTAATTTGTATTCTGTATTTCTCTTCTGTTCAACAATGCCGAAATCAAACTGGTGCAATGCCTAGTAACTTTTGCTTCAACATGCCGAGTTCCACTGCAGACGAGACAAAACTGACAACATTTCGAAATGTAAACAGGCTTCAAACTCGTCAAAACCAAAGGTCCCAAGTCAAGGTCCAAAATCCCCAAACCCACCGATGTGAGGTTTAATGATAACTCCATCTACATAACCTAACCAATATAAGGATGGGAAGTTTAATGATAATTCCATATATATAACAAATATAATGATTTGAGGTTTAATGATAACTCCATCTACATAATAATATAAGGATGTGATGTTTAATGATAACTTCATCCACATAACCAATATAAGGATGTGAGGTTTAATGATAACTCCATCTACATAACAATGTAAGGATGTGAGGTTTAATGATAACTCCATTCATATAACCAATATAAGGATGTGAGGTTTAATGATAACTCCATCTACATAACAATATATGGATGTGAGGTTTAATGATAACTCCTTCCACTTAACCAATATAAGGATGTGTGGTTTAATGATAACTCCATCAACATAACTAATAAATATGTCTGAAAATTAAACAAAAAAATTAAATTCCATGATGGCGTCCAATATGGACTACCTAATTCTGATCCAAAACATGTATTTTGAATATATGTATGTTTATGGGCAGAAACCGATTATTTCAATGACATTTTAATTCACTGGGACCAAACCCCGACATACAGGAGCGCGCTTCGCGCGAAACTGTATCTTAAGCATATGTACATACTTAATATAAAGCCAATAATTGAAATCCCAACAGAGAAGATTGCGCTGGCTCCCTTGCGCATAGACATCATTGATGATCTCTGTGGGAAACCAAATTGACATTTAATAGACAATTTCGATTAACTGCAATAACTTAAGGAATCTCTAATTGAGCTAAAGCCCAATGAGAATATTTCTCATGGAGCTTAAGTGCAATAAAAATATTCCTTAAGTTATTGTGCTTAAGCGTAATTAGAGATACCTTATTGCGCTTAAGCCTAATATGATATTCCTGTGCAATAAGGAATATTCTTATTACAATTAAGCGCAATTACATCCCTATTGCACTTAAGTCAAAATAATATATCTCTCATTAGATCACTCTTCTGCAAATAGTGGAATAATCCTTTATTTGTTCCACCCATTGTACCATGGAGATGGACTGCACCACCTGAATTATAGGGAGTTTATGTACTATATATATAGACAGAACTGCATTCCCGTTCGAACTGTCATTTTTTCCTGCACTCGATCGATTTTGGCGGAAGGATAATATTGAACGAGAAGCCGCAGGCTTCGAGTTAAATATTATCCTTCCGCCAAAATCGATCGAGTGCAGGAAAAATTGACAGTTCGAACGGGAATGCAGTTCTGTATTTATTTCACGCCGGCGGAACTTAAAAAATGCTAATGATTTGAGAAAACTTAAATAATTATGAAAACGAAAACGAAATCACGGCAGAAGAGGAGTTAATCCGTTGGAACTTAATTTTTGCCGTGGAACCAGTCTACCAATGTCTCGGTATGCGTCCTTCAACTTGATGACGGAAGCCGCCTCGAATGTAAATTGTTCGCAATTTCACAATATTTAATGTGTAAAATTAAGTATTTTGGGACCTGACAGGAGATGGTTATGTATCTTTTGGATTTAATGAGCAACGAAGTTCGATAATCTGTATTTCTTCATGGAGGAGTGACTCAAGTTGACAACTTATTCCGAGAATTCTAAAATGAAAAGTTTGTGATTTAGTCAATTTTTGACTTCGAGCGTGGAAAATTCGAGTTCACACGGTGCAACACAGCTAAGAGAGAACGTTTACTGACAAAATGTCTATGATCAACTAAAATTAAATTCTTGAATCTATCGAACGGATCTAGATATGGAGTTGGAGAATCTCCATCAAACTTGCCACATCATGGCCAATTCTGACTCGAAATTCTGGAAAACTAGAGATTTTCGAAAATACAAAGTCAAAATGTTTCAACTTTCACTTTCACTTTCAGGTAAGTTTTTCTTTTCTTTAAATAAATCAGAAAAAAATACATGTAAATTCCTATTTCAAGAGTTAACAATCAAAATTCCAATCCATTTGTCATTTGAATGATTTGTCAATGAATTATTCAAATTTTTGAAATATAATTAATAAGTTTTTTCAGTTTATTTTTTTGAAATTTTTACTATTCACTAATTCAGGCACATTTTTCTAACTAGTGTCTAGTACCAGCTGAGTTAGTACTACCAGTAGTGGTGCAGAAGAAAATTTTAAATTCCACATATATCAATATTACTTTATTAGGACTGTTTGTCATTCGACATTTCCAAATACCATACGGCGTACAACGATTTTGAATTAAAAATAAAAAGGCTGATACTAGAACAATTTTAACCATTTTGTTCAATACAAAATTGGAATATATAAATTTATAATATGTGTAGGCCTACATGTATTTCTCTCTGACTTTAGCATATTCTGATTACCTCGGCATTTAATTAATTTATAAATTCAAATGTTAAATTAGTGTCACTTCCATAAAATATTTGGTCAGTTTTTCATACTATTAAAATAGTAGAGGGAAAGATTGCCTATTTGCTGTCCCCAGGGAAGGGCATAAAATTACATTTGAAATACAAGATCAAAACATTTTCTTAAATAGAATATCAACATGTACATGTATGTAATAACAATTAGTGAATTTTACAATAATTAGTCTGTGTCGCTGTCTGATTCAATACGTGCAATTCTCCTGTATTTGTTCTTGCTGTGCCTATTAGAACTTTCTGCATCTGAATCACCACTGTTGGCCCTGGGCATTTTAACGGTTATTTTAAATGTACCACCAGAAATGTTGGCATTACTGAAAACACCTTGCATCAATCTTTCTTCAACTGTGTTACTAGTAGCTACTTTGCTCAATGTTGTACTTGTACTGGTACCTGTGTTGGGGACTACTTCCTTCAAATGGGTAGTGGCCTCACTGTAATAAGTGTTTCTCATCCCGGTACTAGTACTTGGCAGTAAAGCCCTGCAATAACTTTCACTGATGGGTATTTCATTGGCTACGGGCATCAGTGGTTTGAAATTATGAGAACCGGTAGTTGCTGCATTAGCTGAACACAATGCTCTGGGAACAATCACATTTGTATTACCAGTATTTGGATTGTTGCCTTGCAGAATAGCACACATCCCTTTCTGCTGATTTATGGAAGCTGTGGCATAGTTATTCAAGCTGTTCACATTTTTATGACCCGATAATTGGGAGATAATTTGGGGGTTCACACCAGCATGGAGTAATTGTGTGCACATCGTCTTCCTCAGCGAATGATTGGTTTTATTTCCAGGGATTCCTGCTTTTGTGCACATGTATTTCACCATAGATTTCACTTTGTTTACACCAATAGGCTGAGCCTTGAACCATAAAATGTTCGGTCCCGTTGTCCAATGCATATTGCCAGAAATATAAAAAGAAGATCCAGAATCCATCATTTTTTGTGGTCGGTTTCTTGCATAGAGTTTGTACATTTCTATTGGGCATCTGTTTTTGTTGACTTCATTTGGGAATATTTTTGGACTGAATGGCCTCGTTGTTGAATTTCCATCTCTTGTTTTGCTAAGGCGTTCATTGAACTCAAGATATTCTGTCCCACTTCTGCCCACTTTCAATTCAATATCTCCAAATTTTAATTGTGAATTTTCATGTGACCCGCGGAATCCTAGCAGTTTTGTATTGAAAAACCACAAAGTGTTCAATAGTGCTTCTGGTGTACTGCTCCCCAACTGCCCTGTCTCCCACAGTTTCTCTTCTTCCTCCTCTGTCAATGGCTCCGCTTTGTTCGGTTTGTTCCCAAAACCCCGTTCTTTCAACTCTTTTCGCTTCGATTTCAGTACATCTCTGCTCATTTTAAATTTATCAGACGTCAATATTTCCTCTCCATATTCTGCATCTTTCAAATGTCTCTGAATTCCTCTGTGCAAAGCTGTTAAGCTATCTGGCTCGAACTCTGATCCATTTTCTTTACGTGCCGTCAACAAGAAACCACCGATATATGTATCCAGTTCAGTCGGTGGAATCTGTTCTGGTTCCCTGCCCTCACCCTTCACTTGCAACCATTTTGTTAGCTTTCTGATGCAGGACTCAGTTTTTTTAATTGTATTCGGGTTTCTTTTACTCGCCACATACTTCTTCAGATCAGATACATTGCACACCGGTGCGAACTCAGTGTTACTTGACATACCGGTACTTGTATTTGAAGTAATATTCTCATCATTTGTTTGTTGATTTTCTTTATTTTGAACTTCTTCAGTCTCAGAATTATTACTAGTACTGTCTGCTTGCAAATCTGGCACTGTATTACACGTACCTTGCACTTCAAGTTCTTCAATCTCATGCCGCTGACTTGCTATGTAGTTTCGTAAATCCCTTATGTTGTTTGTTGCTATTGATGGTTCACATACTTCATGCTGATCATTGGAGTCGTGTTGACTTTCACTTTGTGTCGCTGTCACCGGGACAGAGGCAGTCACAGTGGGCACATCTTGGTCTGATTGAGAATTTTCAACGAAATAAAAGTCATCAGCTAGGATGCTTTCAACGAACCGTTTGTCACTTTCAGTCAGCGATTCATTTCCAGATTCACAAATATAAAAATCTCCCAACGGGAAAGGTGAATTCATTTTAAATATTATTTTCTTCTATTTCTGAAATACGCCAATTTACGGAAATACGAAGAAGTAAATAGTTGCAGACGATAACATCGTCATAAAACGCTTTTTAAATAAACAAAATTAACGTATATTGCACTGTAAGAGTGTTGATAGCATGGAATTTATTTTTTTATTTCTATTTCAGCAGTTAGTCATATTTTATAAAGTTTATTTCTTTAGTATTTCAATTTTAATCGTAATTATTTTCTTCGAATCACCGAAGAATTTGACAGTTCAAAGGTCCGCCCACTCGGATTTTACAACTCCACTACGAGTTCGCTCTGATTGGTTGAATGCGTTTGCATTGGTCCAATCCGCTTTCGCGAGGGAGAACCAGCTTAAGAATTGCGCGAAAATGCACGTGTTAAATAGTTCGTTGTCAGTTTTGTATTCTTCTAGAAGAAGATAGATTTTTTTATTGAACGTTTCAAATATCCATATTTTTAGGCGTATTTCGGGCAAATAAAGCTACGGCGTGAAATAAAATATATTCCTTATTAAGAGATTCCTTATTGGGCTTTATTATAGAAGCGCATTTTGAAAATTCCATTATTGCGCTTAAGCACAATAAAGATTCCCTTATTTCACTTAAGCACAATAAGACATATTCCTTATTGTTCTTAAGCGCAATTAGCTCTTCTTGTGCTTAATTAAACAAATTGTTATAATTGTATTGTAACTATTGTTTTGTCCTTTAATATTTCCTATACATCATATACACATATATTATGATAGAATAGTACTATTATTACAAATAGTACTCGTGGTAGTTAATACCACCTTACTATCAATATTCTATCATGGTTAGTTTCAAAATCATAACGTTAATTGTTATTACTATTTGTGTGTACTGTACATGTAGTCATGTACATCAGTCATCAATTAACAAACTGAAGCAGAGCCTGGTTGAATATCTACCATATTTGGTGGGTTATTCCCATCTCCAAGCTGTTGATGTCATTGAGACATTCAATATTATTTTGCTATTTTGCATGCGAAGTGGTAGACCACCCAATAGCTTATCAATACCACTCAGGACAGTGGGTGCTTTTCCTCAATTAATCGCATTTCTTGTTGGTTATGGGAAGTAAGGAACATAAGTAATAAGCTGTATCTTAGTTTCTGGTTAATTTCACATTCAAACATTTGTAGTCTTTTAATTTAAAACTGAAATAATTTGGAATTTTTAATTAATTAGGCACACTTATTTATTTATTATCTTATCTATGCCTCAGAATGCTCCTTATGTCTTATTGATAACACTAAAGGACCATTCTTCTTTCTATGTTGGCATGTCAAATTATATTTCATTCGGTTGAAAATTGGCTAGGCGCATGGCTATGAGACCCTTAGTAGTTATCATTTATCGGTATACTAGTACATGTATACACATGCAGTTTGATCCCCATCCCTTATTTATTATGAATCATTGTTTTCTTTTATTTGTAGTCGTTTTCAGCTTATTAACTCCGAGCATATGACTTAACATTAACGTATTAATATGCTGATGTCTGAGAAATAACTGTGTGCTCTATCTGGTACTGTCAGATCTAAATAGAACTTTCTAGTAATATCAAATACATTTAAATTTTTTTTATTATATATGGTAGATAAAGTCAGTTTCGTTTACATATATAAACAATACCATGATGTTGTGAATATTTACATGAGGCGTGATTGATATATTATATAATACTGGACAGTGTATACACTCAGCCATAAAACATACAGTCCGATTTTTTACCCTGTGCCAATGCATTCTCTGATATATGCGAGTCGACCATAGGTTGCCTCGCATATATAAGAGAATGCATTGGCCTAACAATGTTTTATAATTTTTTTTATAAATTTTTCTTACAATTTTTAGGACATAAAATAAAAAACATCCATTACCCTGCAGGGAGCCCCACACATATATAGAAGCATATAGAAGAGTGTCGTCTGCTCATGTTTGTCTGGGGCTCTGTATGGGTGAAATTGTAAAAATTGTTAAAGAATACAAGAAAAAATATTAAAATTGTAAAAAATTGTTAGGCCAATGAATTCTCTTATATATGCGAGGCGATCTATGGTCATTGGCACAGGGTAAAAAACTACAAATACATAATATATGTGGTAAATTTCATATTTAGAATGAGTACTTAACGAGAAGCCAATTGTAAGCATATCAGGATTAAAGATTATTCATTTCCTGCAATTAGCACATTTAAGATATAGCATAAATTATGACTGTGTGTTATTGTTCATGTATAAATACATTTAGTTGGGTTAAAACCTTGCCGAGTTCACTATTTGTGCCATATTTGGTACAGCTGATATATGGCACGCACATTGGTAATTACATAGCCATCTAGCCTGATAGGCTATATGAGTTGTGCTGATACCTGTAATTAATTTAATTATTTTATTTAATTATTGGGTAAGTTCTCATCATACCAGTATGTTAATCCCTGAACTATGACACCTAAAACACTGATATCCTACTATCTCACTTAACATTCAAGTTGAATATTCTTCTTAAGAATATTTAATATTCTTAAAACTAAGTTTAACTAAGAGTAGTGGTTCCAGATCCACATAATTATGAAAACTACTTATGGTTTATTAAGTGGACCAGTAATAAATTAAGATGCTATATTATTACCATGAGCCATTATACATAGACAACTGTAGACACATATTGTGTTTATGTAGTCAAAATATTTCTTATCATGTTAAGTTACAAGTACTACCATTATGATAGTATCTCAGTATTTAGACATACTGGCCACAATTCTTAGAATTTGGACAACATTGTTAAGTGTCATGTATGGATTTGCATTCATGTACACATTACACCATTTGTCTACTGTCCTGTGGTTTACTGGGTCCTGTATATTTTAAAGATTGCTTGGATAACAGCGGTAACGACATGAGTCGAAGGTCGGGACATCCGGGCTGACTTCGGCGTCCCCGTTACCGCTGGATCGTGTTACATCCGGGACATCCGGGCTGACTTCGGCGTCCCCGTTACCGCTGGATGGTGTTACATCCGGGACATCCGGGCTGACTTCGGCGTCCCCGTTACCGCTGGGTGGTGTTACATCCGAGACATCCGGGCTGACTTCGGCGTCCCCGTTAGCGCTGGATGGGGTTACGTCCGGGACATCCGGGCTGATTTCGGCGTCCCCATTACCGCTGGATGGTGTTACATCCGGGGCATCCGGGCTGACTTCGGCGTCCCCGTTACCGCTGAATGGTGTTACATCCAAGACATCCAGGTTGACGTAGGCGTCCCCGTTACCGATGGATGGTGTTACATCCGGGACATCCGGGCTGACCTCGGCGTCCCCGTTACCGCTGGGTGGTGTTACATCCGAGACATCCGGGCTGACTTCGGCGTTCCCGTTACCGTTGGGTGGTGTTACATCCGAGACATCCGGGCTGACTTCGGCGTCCCCGTTAGCGCTGGATGGTGTTACGTCCGGGACACCCGGGCTGATTTCGGCGTCCCCTTTACCGCTGGATGGTGTTACATCAGGGGCATCCGGGCTGACATCGGCGTCCCCGTTACCGCTGAATGGTGTTACATCCAAGACATCCAGGTTGACGTAGGCGTCCCCGTTACCGCTGGATGGTGTTACATCCGTGACTGGCCCGTGGACCAAGTTTGGGGAGCTGGACGTATCTAGGTTCGCCCTTGTTTCCACTTGGCCCTCCTGTCTGCTTCCCTTTCTGAGAGAGGGGGTCTTTTTCTTCTTCTGCCTCCTTTTATCGGTCTCCCCATTCAACAGGTGCACTAGTCGCTGGTGGGCTACAACGACCGGGTTTATATATATATATATATATATATATATATATATATATATATATATAGCTATATATATATATATACACAGCATGCTCAATGTTCCTACAGGGTACGACGGTCGAAATATTATCGAGGATGCAGCGGACACAGAAGTGCCAGTACGGATGTCGGCTGAAAGTGGGCAGTATGGGTTTTCAAGTGTTAGAGAAGGTTAGTTCAGTCAGTATTAATGTACTTAACTTTAAGATTATCTTAAGATAACTTACAACAGACTTCAAGTTAAGACCGAAGTTAAGACCATATTAACACTACTCATGGTGACAATTTTGTTTTATATATATATTAAAAAGAAGAAATTCTCATTTGAGGTAGGTGACGGCTGACGTGAATAATGGAATAGTTTGAAAATTGAGAAAGGTATCCGTTCATTGTTGAATATTTATTACATGTATGTACATACAGCTTAACCGGCTTCGGCACATCTTGCCTTTTCAATAGCTTGGAGTCACTGATCAGTACATTATAGCTATATGTACATACATGTAATAAATATTCAACAGTGAACGGACACCTTTCTTAATTTTCAAACTATATATATTGGAATAATATGTTGAATATGACTCCTTTTTATGATTATCTTTTTTAATATTATGCATTTCACTCTTAAAAGTGCTCTTCGGATTTAAAGATAATTAAAGTTAGTGTATTGTATTATCTCACATTTTAGTTTGTCAGATATATATATACATGTACAGCATGCTCAATGTTCCTACAGGGTACGACGCTGGTGGTCGTGATATTGTCGTCGATGATGCAGTAGAAGCAGACAAGCCAGTACGGAGGTCGGCTGAAAGTGGGCAGTATGAGTTGTCAAGTGTTAGCGAAGGTTAGTTCAGTCAGTATTAATGTACGAACGACTAGATACCTTCTAGTTACCAATATCTAGCCGCGAGTTCATTAACTGACTTGAACAAAGATTTAAGATATACAGAAATAAATTACATTTATACAGATAATTGATTAAAAATGATGGAAAAAATACGACATATTCTAACGTATCCAAGTTCGACCAACACCACCAACGGTCGTTGATAGTTTCGATGGCCCGGAACGATGGTTGTCAACCAGTAAGTGATGTGCCTAGTTCTTACACTACAACTGTAAATGTTCGGACCAATTGTCACAACACGATTACTGTCTACAATACGATTGTGTGATTTGAATCGCAAATAATGTCCAAGTCTATGAAAATATATTCTTTTTGTTACAGCAATTAGAAATGTATAGTCCGGTCTTGGCGGTTTACATGCAGTTAAATAGTGAACGGTCACCGGTCACACCCCGACAATCGTGCAACCACTGGCCACGTCCCTGCAATAGCGTGCCGATTGGTTATTAATTACTACAATTTCCGAAACATCCCTCCGTGTTCGCAAGATGTTATTCAGTTAAATTTATTTCTAATAACACGGACAAGATCCCATCCATATTTCGGACAAAAGGCGGATCATAACTTAGATCCTAACGTTAAGATTATCTTAAAATACCTCACACCAGACTTAAAGTTAAGACAAAGTTAAGCGCATAATAAGTTATGACCGTGTTCGCAAAACGCACTTATGACTGAAGTTTAAACTTATGACCATCTTAAGTCCCAACTATGTCATAAGTTGCTTTCATGAAACTGGGCCCAGGTCAGACAGTAGTCCACGCTGGGTAAGCTCAATACGAGGTTGACTTCAGTGGGGATTACATACGGATCCATTGTAATCCTATCGAGCCTGACTTCAGTGGGGATTACATACGGATCCATTGTAATCCTATCGAGCCTGACTTCAGTGGGAATTACATACGGATCCATTGTAATCCTATCGAGCCTGACTTCAGTGGGATTACATACGGATCCATTGTAATCCTATCGAGCCTGACTTCAGTGGGATTACATACGGATCCATTGTAATCCTATCGAGCCTGACTTCAGTGGGATTACATACGGATCCATTGTAATCCTATCGAGCCTGACTTCAGTGGGATTATATACGGATCCATTGTGATCCTATCGAGCCTGACTTCAGTGGGATTATATACGGATCCATTGTAATCCTATCGAGCCTGACTTCAGTGGGATTATATACGGATCCATTGTAATCCTATCGAGCCTGATTTCAGTGGGATTACATACGGATCCATTGTAATCCTATCGAGCCTGACTTCAGTGGGATTATATACGGATCCATTGTAAGCCTATCGAGCCTGACTTCAGTGGGAATACATACGGATCCATTGTAATCCTATCGAGCCTGATTTCAGTGGGATTATATACGGATCCATTGTAATCCTATCGAGCCTGATTTCAGTTGGATTATATACGGATCCATTGTAATCATATCGATCATGACATCAGTGTGATTATATACGGATCCATTGTAATCCTATCGAGCCTGACTTCAGTTGGATTATATACGGATCCATTGTAATCCTATCGAGTCTGACTTCAGTGGGATTACATACGGATCCATTGTAATCATATCGGGCCTGACTTCAGTGGGATTATATACGGATCCATTGTAATCATATCGAGCCTGACTTCAGTGGGATTATATACGGATCCATTGTAATCCTATCGAGCCTGATTTCAGTGGGATTATATACGGATCCATTGTAATCCTATCGAGCCTGATTTCAGTTGGATTATATACGGATCCATTGTAATCATATCGATCATGACATCAGTGGGATTATATACGGATCCATTGTAATCCTATCGAGCCTGACTTCAGTTGGATTATATACGGATCCATTGTAATCCTATCGAGTCTGACTTCAGTGGGATTACATACGGATCCATTGTAATCATATCGGGCCTGACTTCAGTGGGATTATATACGGATCCATTGTAATCATATCGAGCCTGACTTCAGTGGGATTATATACGGATCCATTGTAATCCTATCGAGCCTGACTTCAGTAGGATTATATCCGGATCCATTGTAATCCTATCGAGCCTGACTTCAGTGGGATTATATACGGATCCATTGTAATCCTATCGAGTCTGACTTTAGTGGGATTACATACGGATCCATTGTAATCCTATCGAGCCTGACTTCAGTGGGATTATATACGGATCCATTGTAATCCTATCGAGCATGATTTCAGTAGGATTATATACGGATCCATTGTAATCATATCAAGCCTGACTTCAGTGGGATTATATACGGATCCATTGTAATCCTAACGAGCTTGATTTCAGTGGGATTATATACGGATCCATTGTAATCCTATCGAGCCTGACTTCAGTGGGATTATATACGGATCCATTGTAATCCTATCGAGCATGATTTCACTGGGATTATATCCGGATCCATTGTAATCCTATCGAGCCTGACTTCAGTGGGATTGTATCCGGTTCCATTATAAACCTATCGAGACTGACTTCAGTGGGATTCTTTACGGATCCATTGTAATCCTATCGAGCCTGACTTCAGTGGGATTATATACGGATCCATTGTAATCATATCGAGCCTGACTTCAGTGGGATTACATACGGATCCATTGTAATCCTATCGAGCCTGACTTCAGTGGGATTATATACGGATCCATTGTAATCCTATCGAGCATGATTTCAGTAGGATTATATACGGATCCATTGTAATCCTATCAAGCCTGACTTCAGTGGGATTATATACGGATCCATTGTAATCCTATCGAGCTTGATTTCAGTGGGATTATATACGGATCCATTGTAATCCTATCGAGCCTGACTTCAGTGGGATTATATACGGGTTTGATGATTTCAGAGTATTAAAATAACTACTTTGGTTACACCAAAGATGATATTGATTATTACAGATGTATGCGATGGAGTTGACTGTGGGCACGGCTGGTGCAATACTGTCACCGGCGACTGCAGCTGCTGTGAAGGGTGGTCTTCTCCAGAAACGAGTTGTAACAATAGTGGTGGTAAGATATACCAAATTTTTAATAATGACTTATCACAGAATACCCTATACTATTAATATGACATTATAACATAAAAACACAAACAAACACACACGTTTTCACCCTTGCACGTGCACCCTCATCCTAAAGATGGTCCATGTGCCGGCCTGTCCGAATGATATTTGGAATATTTCATCCATTACATCTCAAATCTGGTTTGGTGACACCTCATCGCATGATCGATCTCCGGCTTTGATACCCGAAATTATGGTGGGTACCAACACTTGAACGCAGATGGAATTTTTGCGAACCATTCTGCAGACTAGACAATTTTATGATTAATTCAACATATATTTGTCGATTGACATACGCATTATCCGCCATCTATGACTGGTATTTATGTTTCAAACAAACTACATAACGTCAACAAGTGTCTACTATTTATAATAAAATCGGAAACGAGCTAGAATTTCTATTAAATTTATCGAAGTGAGAGCAAGTTATGGTCGCTATCCCATTGATGGAACATTCCTATTTAGGAAATTATGTTTTGAAAAGTGGATATCACCATTTAACTGGGAGATATATAGATTCATCTGAAGGAAGATCAAAACCGCAATGTCTGGTTTTGTGATACCCTCGGGTTTGGCGATACGACGTACACCGGGGTGATATTGGTTACATCACATCCAGGCTCAAAGTTTAGGAAAAATAAAATTTAAGAATATTCAACAATTTTAACACAATTGTTTCAATAACTTACTGTCATACATCGGGAAACTATGAATTATATCGTGAATAGCTATATTTTAGAACGATTTTTATTAATCTTATGTAATGGTCCATCATTCACTTTCACCATCGCCGCTGGAAACTAATTGGGTAAAATTATATTTTGTAATGGGGGGGGGGTGTAGGAATTATCCCCCGTAATTTATGCCATGTTTGGACACTTTGCCAGCCCGGCAACAATTATTTCCTAATCCGGGAGATGACCTTTAATTGGATATAAAGAAACCTTTGTTCGGATATAGTGGAGCGAAATAGAAAATTAATCCCTTATGAAATTTGGCCAAAGGACTACTAGTAGCCATTGACAAGTAGTTCCCTTAATATGAAATGTTCAGATAATAATTTCTAACCAATGGAAATTATTTTTCTGCGCCTGTAAGCGCTTGCTTAAATTCCTTGAACATTCATCAAAATGAATATTTATTTAGACCAATCAAATATATATTTATTATTGGTATAAGAACACAGTCTGTCTGTAATGTGACTATTTTAACAACAATGCCCAGCGCCAACGGAAACTGAATCTTTAAATTCTGACGAGAATCATAATTATGATTCTTAGTTTGAATCTAGTAAAATCAGTTTAATTTTCTGTAGAGAAGCAAAATATAAATAATATATTTATAAATAATATAAATAATATATTTTCGCAAAATATAAATAATAATCTATTACCCACATTCTACAAGATACCCAATTCAAATGCACATGTAAGGCACTTAATACCCTGATTAGCCTTAACACTCATAAGCCTTACTCATATACTAATACCGCTCCCTGGGGACCTTAACACTCATAAGCCTTAATCATATACTAATACCGCTCCCTGGCGACAGGGGAGATGCCTTAATCATATACTAATGCCGCTCCCTGGGGACCTTAACACTCATAAGCCTTAATCATATACTAATACCGCTCCCTGGGGACAGGGGAGATACCTTAATCATATACTAATACCGCTCCCTGGGGACAGGGAGATACCTTAATCATATACTAATACCGCTCCCTGGGGACCTTAACACTCATAAGCCTTAATCATATACTAATACCGCTCCCTGGGGACAGGGGAGATACCTTAATCATATACTAATACCGCTCCCTGGGGACAGGGGAGATACCTTAAACATATACTAATACCGCTCCCTGGGGACAGGGAGATACCTTAATCATATACTAATACCGCTCCCTGGGGACCTTAACACTCATAAGCCTTAATCATATACTAATACCGCTCCCTGGGGACAGGGGAGATACCTTAATCATATACTAATACCGCTCCCTGGGGACAGGGGAGATACCTTAATCGTATACTAATACCGCTCCCTGGGGACAGGGGAGATACCTTAATCATATACTAATACCGCTCCCTGGGGACCTTAACACTCATAAGCCTTAATCATATACTAATACCGCTCCCTGGGGACAGGGGAGATACATTAATCATATACTAATACCGATCCCTGTGGACCTTAACACTCATAAGCCTTAATCATATACTAATACCGCTCCCTGGGGACAGGGGAGATACATTAATCATATACTAATACCGCTCCCTGGGGACCTCAACACTCATAAGCCTTAATCATATACTAATACCGCTCCCTGGGGACAGGGGAGATACCTTAATCATATACTAATACCGCTCCCTGTGGACCTTAACACTCATAAGCCTTAATCATATACTAATACCGCTCCCTGGGGACAGGGGAGATACATTAATCATATACTAATACCGCTCCCCATGGACCTTAACACTCATAAGCCTTAATCATATACTAATACCGCTCCCTGGGGACAGGGGAGATACATTAATCATATACTAATACCGCTCCCTGTGGACCTTAACACTCATAAGCCTTAATCATATACTAAAACCGCTCCATGGGGACAGGGGAGATACCTTAATCATATACTAATACCGCTCCCTGGGGACAGGGGAGATACCTTAATCATATACTAATACCGCTCCCTGGGGACAGGGGAGATACCTTAATCATATACTAATACCGCTCCCTGGGGACCTTAACACTCATAAGCCTTAATCATATACTAATACCGCTCCCTGGGGACAGGGGAGATACCTTAATCATATACTAATACCGCTACCTGGGGACAGGGGAGATACCTTAATCATATACTAATACCGCTCCCTGGGGACAGGGGAGATACATTAATCATATACTAATACCGCTCCCTGGGGACAGGGGAGATACCTTAATCATATACTAATACCGCTCCCTGGGGACAGGGGATATACCTTAATCATATACTAATACCGCTCCCTGGGGACAGGGGAGATACCTTAATCATATACTAATACCGCTCCCTGTGGACAGGGGAGATACATTAATCATATACTAATACCGCTCCCTGGGGACAGGGGAGATACATTAATCATATACTAATACCGCTCCCTGGGGACAGGGGAGATACCTTAATCATATACTAATACCGCTCCCTGTGGACCTTAACACTCATAAGCCTTAATCATATACTAATACCGCTCCCTGGGGACAGGGGAGATACCTTAATCATATACTAATACCGCTCCCTGGGGACAGGGGAGATACCTTAATCATATACTAATACCGCTCCCTGGGGACAGGGGAGATACCTTAATCATATACTAATACCGCTCCCTGGGGACCTTAACACTCATAAGCCTTAATCATATACTAATACCGCTCCCTGGGGACAGGGGAGATACCTTAATCATATACTAATACCGCTCCCTGTGGACCTTAACACTCATAAGCCTTAATCATATACTAATACCGCTCCCTGGGGACAGGGGAGATACCTTAATCATATACTAATACCGCTCCCTGGGGACAGGGGAGATACCTTAATCATATACTAATACCGCTCCCTGGGGACCTTAACACTCATAAGCCTTAATCATATACTAATACCGCTCCCTGGGGACAGGGGAGATACCTTAATCATATACTAATACCGCTCCCTGGGGACAGGGGAGATACCTTAATCATATACTAATACCGCTCCCTGTGGACCTTAACACTCATAAGCCTTAATCATATACTAATACCGCTCCCTGGGGACAGGGGAGATACATTAATCATATACTAATACCGCTCCCTGTGGACCTTAACACTCATAAGCCTTAATCATATACTAATACCGCTCCATGGGGACAGGGGAGATACCTTAATCATATACTAATACCGCTCCCTGGGGACAGGGGAGATACCTTAATCATATACTAATACCGCTCCCTGGGGACAGGGGAGATACCTTAATCATATACTAATACCGCTCCCTGGGGACCTTAACACTCATAAGCCTTAATCATATACTAATACCGCTCCCTGGGGACAGGGGAGATACCTTAATCATATACTAATACCGCTCCCTGGGGACAGGGGAGATACCTTAATCATATACTAATACCGCTCCCTGGGGACAGGGGAGATACATTAATCATATACTAATACCGCTCCCTGGGGACAGGGGAGATACCTTAATCATATACTAATACCGCTCCCTGGGGACAGGGGAGATACCTTAATCATATACTAATACCGCTCCCTGGGGACAGGGGAGATACCTTAATCATATACTAATACCGCTCCCTGTGGACAGGGGAGATACATTAATCATATACTAATACCGCTCCCTGGGGACAGGGGAGATACATTAATCATATACTAATACCGCTCCCTGGGGACAGGGGAGATACCTTAATCATATACTAATACCGCTCCCTGTGGACCTTAACACTCATAAGCCTTAATCATATACTAATACCGCTCCCTGGGGACAGGGGAGATACCTTAATCATATACTAATACCGCTCCCTGGGGACAGGGGAGATACCTTAATCATATACTAATACCGCTCCCTGGGGACAGGGGAGATACCTTAATCATATACTAATACCGCTCCCTGGGGACCTTAACACTCATAAGCCTTAATCATATACTAATACCGCTCCCTGGGGACAGGGGAGATACCTTAATCATATACTAATACCGCTCCCTGTGGACCTTGACACTCATAAGCCTTAATCATATACTAATAGCGCTCCCTGGGGACAGGGGAGATACCTTAATCATATACTAATACCGCTCCCTGGGGACAGGGGAGATACCTTAATCATATACTAATACCGCTCCCTGGGGACAGGGGAGATACCTTAATCATATACTAATACCGCTCCCTGGGGACCTTAACACTCATAAGCCTTAATCATATACTAATACCGCTCCCTGGGGACAGGGGAGATACCTTAATCATATACTAATACCGCTCCCTGTGGACCTTAACACTCATAAGCCTTAATCATATACTAATACCGCTCCCTGGGCACAGGGGAGATACCTTAATCATATACTAATACCGCTCCCTGGGGACAGGGGAGATACCTTAATCATATACTAATACCGCTCCCTGGGGACCTTAACACTCATAAGTCTTAATCATATACTAATACCGCTCCCTGGGGACAGGGGAGATACATTAATCATATACTAATACCGCTCCATGGTGACAGGGGAGATACATTAATCATATACTAATACCGCTCCCTGGGGACAGGGGAGATACATTAATCATATACTAATACCGCTCCCTGTGGACCTTAACACTCATAAGCCTTAATCATATACTAATACCGCTCCCTGGGGACAGGGGAGATACATTAATCATATACTAATACCGCTCCCTGGGGACCTTAACACTCATAAGCCTTAATCATATACTAATACCGCTCCCTGGGGACAGGGGAGATACATTAATCATATACTAATACCGCTCCCTGGGGACCTTAACACTCATAAGCCTTAATCATATACTAATACCGCTCCCTGGGGACAGGGAGATACCTTAATCATATACTAATACCGCTCCCTGGGGACAGGGGAGATACCTTAATCATATACTAATACCGCTCCCTGTGGACCTTAACACTCATAAGCCTTAATCATATACTAATACCGCTCCCAGGGGACAGGGGAGATACATTAATCATATACTAATACCGCTCCCTGGGGACAGGGGAGATACCTTAATCATATACTAATACCACTCCCTGGGGACAGGGGAGATACCTTAATCATATACTAATACCGCTCCCTGGGGACAGGGGAGATACATTATTCATATACTAATACCGCTCCCTGTGGACAGGGGAGATACCTTAATCATATACTAATACCACTCCCTGGGGACAGGGGAGATACCTTAATCATATACTAATACCGCTCCCTGGGGACAGGGGAGATACATTAATAATATACTAATACCGCTCCCTGTGGACCTTAACACTCATAAGCCTTAATCATATACTAATACCACTCCCTGGGGACAGGGGAGATACCTTAATCATATACTAATACCGCTCCCTGGGGACCTTAACACTCATAAGCCTTAATCATATACTAATACCGCTCCCTGGGGACAGGGGAGATACATTAATCATATACTAATACCGCTCCCTGTGGACCTTAACACTCATAAGCCTTAATCATATACTAATACCGCTCCCTGGGGACAGGGGAGATACCTTAATCATATACTAATACCGCTCCCTGGGGACCTTAACACTCATAAGCCTTAATCATATACTAATACCGCTCCCTGGGGACAGGGGAGATACATTAATCATATACTAATACCGCTCCCTGTGGACCTTAACACTCATAAGCCTTAATCATATACTAATACCGCTCCCTGGGGACAGGGGAGATACCTTAATCATATACTAATACCGCTCCCTGGGGACAGGGGAGATACCTTAATCATATACTAATACCGCTCCCTGGGGACAGGGGAGATACCTTAATCATATACTAATACCACTCCCTGTGGACAGGGGAAATACCTTAATCATATACTAATACCGCTCCCTGGGGACAGGGGAGATAACTTAATCATATACTAATACCACTCCCTGGGGACAGGTAGATACCTTAATCATATACTAATACCGCTCACTGGGGACAGGGGAGATACCTTAATCATATACTAATACCACTCCCTGGGGACAGGGAGATACCTTAATCATATACTAATACCGCTCCCTGGGGACAGGGGAGATACCTTAATCATATACTAATACCGCTCCCTGGGGACCTTAACACTCATAAGCCTTAATCATATACTAATACCGCTCCCTGGGGACAGGGGAGATACCTTAATCATATACTAATACCGCTCCCTGGGGACAGGGGAGATACCTTAATCATATACTAATACCGCTCCCTGGGGACAGGGGAGATACCTTAATCATATACTAATACCGCTCCATGGGGACCTTAACACTCATAAGCCTTAATCATATACTAATACCGCTCCCTGGGGACAGGGGAGATACCTTAATCATATACTAATACCGCTCCCTGGGGACCTTAACACTCATAAGCCTTAATCATATACTAATACCGCTCCCTGGGGACAGGGGAGATACCTTAATCATATACTAATACCGCTCCCTGTGGACAGGGGAGATACCTTAATCATATACTAATACCGCTCCCTGGGGACCTTAACACTCATAAGCCTTAATCATATACTAATACCGCTCCCTGGGGACAGGGGAGATACATTAATCATATACTAATACCGCTCCCTGGGGACATTAACACTCATAAGCCTTAATCATATACTAATACCGCTCCCTGGGGACAGGGGAGATACCTTAATCATATACTAATACCGCTCCCTGTGGACAGGGGAAATACCTTAATCATATACTAATACCGCTCCCTGGGGACAGGGAGATACCTTAATCATATACTAATACCGCTCCCTGTGGACAGGGGAGATACCTTAATCATATACTAATACCGCTCCCTGTGGACAGGGGAGATACCTTAATCATATACTAATACCGCTCCCTTGGGACAGGGGAGATACCTTAATCATATACTAATACCGCTCCCTGGGGACCTTAACACTCATAAGCCTTAATCATATACTAATATCGCTCCCTGGGGACAGGGGAGATACCTTAATCATATACTAATACCGCTCCCTGGGGACAGGGGAGATACCTTAATCATATACTAATACCGCTCCCTGGGGACAGGGGAGATACCTTAATCATATACTAATACCGCTGCATGGGGACCTTAACACTCATAAGCCTTAATCATATACTAATACCGCTCCCTGGGGACAGGGGAGATACCTTAATCATATACTAATACCGCTCCCTGGGGACCTTAACACTCATAAGCCTTAATCATATACTAATACCGCTCCCTGGGGACAGGGGAGATACCTTAATCATATACTAATACCGCTCCCTGGGGACAGGGAGATACCTTAATCATATACTAATACCGCTCCCTGGGGACAGGGGAGATACCTTAATCATATACTAATACCGCTCCCTGGGGACAGGGGAGATACCTTAATCATATACTAATACCGCTCCCTGGGGACCTTAACACTCATAAGCCTTAATCATATACTAATACCGCTCCCTGGGGACAGGGGAGATACCTTAATCATATACTAATACCGCTCCCTGTGGACAGGGGAGATACCTTAATCATATACTAATACCGCTCCCTGGGGACCTTAACACTCATAAGCCTTAATCATATACTAATACCGCTCCCTGGGGACAGGGGAGATACCTTAATCATATACTAATACCGCTCCCTGGGGACCTTAACACTCATATGCCTTAATCATATACTAATACCGCTCCCTGGGGACAGGGGAGATACCTTAATCATATACAAATACCGCTCCCTGTGGACAGGGGAGATACCTTAATCATATACTAATACCGCTCCCTGGGGACAGGGAGATACCTTAATCATATACTAATACCGCTCCCTGTGGACAGGGGAGATACCTTAATCATATACTAATACCGCTCCCTGTGGACAGGGGAGATACCTTAATCATATATTAATACCGCTCCCTTGGGACAGGGGAGATACCTTAATCATATACTAATACCGCTCCCTGGGGACCTTAACACTCATAAACCTTAATCATATACTAATACCGCTCCCTGGGGACAGGGGAGATACATTAATCATATACTAATACCACTCCCTGTGGACAGGGGAGATACCTTAATCATATACTAATACCGCTCCCTGGGGACAGGGAGATACCTTAATCATATACTAATACCGCTCCCTGGGGACAGGGGAGATACCTTAATCATATACTAATACCGCTCCCTGGGGTCCTTAACACTCATAAGCCTTAATCATATACTAATACCGCTCCCTGTGGACAGGGGAGATACCTTAATCATATACTAATACCGCTCCCTGGGGACCTTAACACTCATAAGCCTTAATCATATACTAATACCGCTCCCTGGGGACAGGGGAGATACCTTAATCATATACTAATACCGCTCCCTGGGGACCTTAACACTCATAAGCCTTAATCATATACTAATACCGCTCCCTGTGGACAGGGGAGATACCTTAATCATATACTAATACCGCTCCCTGGGGACAGGGAGATGCCTTAATCATATACTAATACCGCTCCCTGGGGACAGGGGAGATACCTTAATCATATACTAATACCGCTCCCTGGGGACCTTAACAGTCATAAGCCTTAATCATATACTAATACCGCTCCCTGTGGACAGGGGAGATACCTTAATCATATACTAATACCGCTCCCTGGGGACCTTAACACTCATAAGCCTTAATCATATACTAATACCGCTCCCTGGGGACAGGGGAGATACCTTAATCATATACTAATACCGCTCCCTGGGGACCTTAACACTCATAAGCCTTAATCATATACTAATACCGCTCCCTGTGGACAGGGGAGATACCTTAATCATATACTAATACCGCTCCCTGTAGACAGGGGGGGGATACCTTTAATCATATACTAATACCGCTCCCTGGGGACAGGGAGATACCTTAATCATATACTAATACCGCTCCCTGGGGACCTTAACACTCATAAGCCTTAATCATATACTAATACCGCTCCCTGGGGACTGGGGAGATACCTTAATCATATACTAATACCGCTCCCTGTGGACAGGGGAGATACCTTAATCATATACTAATACCGCTCCCTGGGGACAGGGAGATACCTTAATCATATACTAATACCGCTCCCTGGGGACAGGGGAGATACCTTAATCATATACTAATACCGCTCCCTGGGGACAGGGGAGATACCTTAATCATATACTAATACCGCTCCCTTGGGACAGGGGAGATACCTTAATCATATACTAATACCGCTCCCTGGGGACAGGGAGATACCTTAATCATATACTAATACCGCTCCCTGTGGACAGGGGAGATACCTTAATCATATACTAATACCGCTCCCTGGGGACCTTAACACTCATAAGCCTTAATCATATACTAATACCGCTCCCTGTGGACAGGGGAGATACCTTAATCATATACTAATACCGCTCCCTGTGGACAGGGAGATACCTTAATCATATACTAATACCGCTCCCTTGGGACAGGGGAGATACCTTAATCATATACTAATACCGCTCCCTGTGGACAGGGGAGATACCTTCATCATATACTAATACCGCTCCCTGTGGACAGGGAGATACCTTAATCATATACTAATACCGCTCCCTGGGGACCTTAACACTCATAAGCCTTAATCATATACTAATACCGCTCCCTGTGGACAGGGGAGATACCTTAATCATATACTAATACCGCTCCCTGTGGACAGGGAGATACCTTAATCATATACTAATACCGCTCCCTTGGGACAGGGGAGATACCTTAATCATATACTAATACCGCTCCCTGGGGACAGGGGAGATACCTTAATCATATACTAATGCCGCTCCCTGGGGACCTTAACACTCATAAGCCTTAATCATATACTAATAACGCTCCCTGGGGACAGGGGAGATACCTTAATCATATACTAATACCGCTCCCTGGGGACAGGGGAGATGCCTTAATCATATACTAATACCGCTCCCTGAGGACAGGGGAGATACCTTAATCATATACTAATACCGCTCCCTGTGGACCTTAACACTCATAAGCCTTAATCATATACTAATGCCGCTCCCTGGGGACCTTAACACTCATAAGCCTTAATCATATACTAATACCGCTCCCTGGGGACAGGGGAGATACCTTAATCATATACTAATACCGCTCCCTGGGGACAGGGGAGATACCTTAATCATATACTAATACCGCTCCCTGGGGACAGGGGAGATACCTTAATCATATACTAATACCGCTCCCTGGGGACCTTAACACTCATAAGCCTTAATCATATACTAATACCGCTCCCTGGGGACAGGGGAGATACATTAATCATATACTAATACCGCTCCCTGGGGACCTTAACACTCATAAGCCTTAATCATATACTAATACCGCTCCCTGGGGACAGGGGAGATACCTTAATCATATACTAATACCGCTCCCTGGGGACAGGGGAGATACATTAATCATATACTAATACCGCTCCCTGGGGACAGGGGAGATACCTTAATCATATACTAATACCGCTCCCTGGGGACCTTAACACTCATAAGCCTTAATCATATACTAATACCGCTCCCTGGGGACAGGGGAGATACATTAATCATATACTAATACCGCTCCCTGGGGACCTTAACACTCATAAGCCTTAATCATATACTAATACCGCTCCCTGGGGACAGGGGAGATACCTTAATCATATACTAATACCGCTCCCTGGGGACAGGGGAGATACATTAATAATATACTAATACCGCTCCCTGGGGACAGGGGAGATGCCTTAATCATATACTAATACCGCTCCCTGGGGACCTTAACACTCATAAGCCTTAATCATATACTAATACCGCTCCCTGTGGACAGGGGAGATACCTTAATCATATACTAATACCGCTCCCTGGGGACAGGGGAGATACCTTAATCATATACTAATACCGCTCCATGGTGACAGGGGAGATACCTTAATCATATACTAATACCGCTCCCTGGGGACCTTAACACTCATAAGCCTTAATCATATACTAATACCGCTCCCTGTGGACAGGGGAGATACCTTAATCATATACTAATACCGCTCCCTGTGGACCTTAACACTCATAAGCCTTAATCATATACTAATACCGCTCCCTGGGGACAGGGGAGATACATTAATCATATACTAATACCGCTCCCTGGGGACCTTAACACTCAAAATCCTTAATCATATACTAATACCACTCCATGGTGACAGGGGAGATACATTAATCATATACTAATACCGCTCCCTGGGGACAGGGGAGATACCTTAATCATATACTAATACCGCTCCCTGGGGACCTTAACACTCATAAGCCTTAATCATATACTAATACCGCTCCCTGGGGACAGGGGAGATACATTAATCATATACTAATACCGCTCCCTGGGGACAGGGGAGATACCTTAATCATATACTAATACCGCTCCCCGTGGACAGGGGAGATACCTTAATCATATACTAATACCGCTCCATGTGGACCTTAACACTCATAAGCCTTAATCATATACTAATACCGCTCCCTGGGGACAGGGGAGATACCTTAATCATATACTAATACCGCTCCCTGGGGACAGGGGAGATACATTAATCATATACTAATACCGCTCCCTGGGGACAGGGGAGATACCTTAATCGTATACTAATACCGCTCCCTGGGGACCTTAACACTCATAAGCCTTAATCATATACTAATACCGCTCCCTGGGGACAGGGGAGATACCTTAATCATATACTAATACCGCTCCCTGGGGACAGGGGAGATACCTTAATCATATACTAATACCGCTCCCTGGGGACAGGGGAGATACCTTAATCATATACTAATACCGCTCCCTGGGGACCTTAACACTCATAAGCCTTAATCATATACTAATACCGCTCCCTGGGGACAGGGGAGATACCTTAATCATATACTAATACCGCTCCCTGGGGACCTTAACACTCATAAGCCTTAATCATATACTAATACCGCTCCCTTGGGACAGGGGAGATACCTTAATCATATAATAATACCGCTCCCTGGGGACAGGGGAGATACCTTAATCATATACTAATACCGCTCCCTGGGGACAGGGGAGATACCTTAATCATATACTAATACCGCTCCCTGGGGACCTTAACACTCATAAGCCTTAATCATATACTAATACCGCTCCCTGGGGACAGGGGAGATACCTTAATCATATACTAATACCGCTCCCTGTGGACCTTAACACTCATAAGCCTTAATCATATACTAATAGCGCTCCCTGGGGACAGGGGAGATACCTTAATCATATACTAATACCGCTCCCTGGGGACAGGGGAGATACCTTAATCATATACTAATACCGCTCCCTGGGGACAGGGGAGATACCTTAATCATATACTAATACCGCTCCCTGGGGACCTTAACACTCATAAGCCTTAATCATATACTAATACCGCTCCCTGGGGACAGGGGAGATACCTTAATCATATACTAATACCGCTCCCTGTGGACCTTAACACTCATAAGCCTTAATCATATACTAATACCGCTCCCTGGGCACAGGGGAGATACCTTAATCATATACTAATACCGCTCCCTGGGGACAGGGGAGATACCTTAATCATATACTAATACCGCTCCCTGGGGACCTTAACACTCATAAGTCTTAATCATATACTAATACCGCTCCCTGGGGACAGGGGAGATACATTAATCATATACTAATACCGCTCCATGGTGACAGGGGAGATACATTAATCATATACTAATACCGCTCCCTGGGGACAGGGGAGATACATTAATCATATACTAATACCGCTCCCTGTGGACCTTAACACTCATAAGCCTTAATCATATACTAATACCGCTCCCTGGGGACAGGGGAGATACATTAATCATATACTAATACCGCTCCCTGGGGACCTTAACACTCATAAGCCTTAATCATATACTAATACCGCTCCCTGGGGACAGGGGAGATACATTAATCATATACTAATACCGCTCCCTGGGGACCTTAACACTCATAAGCCTTAATCATATACTAATACCGCTCCCTGGGGACAGGGAGATACCTTAATCATATACTAATACCGCTCCCTGGGGACAGGGGAGATACCTTAATCATATACTAATACCGCTCCCTGTGGACCTTAACACTCATAAGCCTTAATCATATACTAATACCGCTCCCAGGGGACAGGGGAGATACATTAATCATATACTAATACCGCTCCCTGGGGACAGGGGAGATACCTTAATCATATACTAATACCACTCCCTGGGGACAGGGGAGATACCTTAATCATATACTAATACCGCTCCCTGGGGACAGGGGAGATACATTATTCATATACTAATACCGCTCCCTGTGGACAGGGGAGATACCTTAATCATATACTAATACCGCTCCCTGTGGACCTTAACACTCATAAGCCTTAATCATATACTAATACCGCTCCCTGGGCACAGGGGAGATACCTTAATCATATACTAATACCGCTCCCTGGGGACAGGGGAGATACCTTAATCATATACTAATACCGCTCCCTGGGGACCTTAACACTCATAAGTCTTAATCATATACTAATACCGCTCCCTGGGGACAGGGGAGATACATTAATCATATACTAATACCGCTCCATGGTGACAGGGGAGATACATTAATCATATACTAATACCGCTCCCTGGGGACAGGGGAGATACATTAATCATATACTAATACCGCTCCCTGTGGACCTTAACACTCATAAGCCTTAATCATATACTAATACCGCTCCCTGGGGACAGGGGAGATACATTAATCATATACTAATACCGCTCCCTGGGGACCTTAACACTCATAAGCCTTAATCATATACTAATACCGCTCCCTGGGGACAGGGGAGATACATTAATCATATACTAATACCGCTCCCTGGGGACCTTAACACTCATAAGCCTTAATCATATACTAATACCGCTCCCTGGGGACAGGGAGATACCTTAATCATATACTAATACCGCTCCCTGGGGACAGGGGAGATACCTTAATCATATACTAATACCGCTCCCTGTGGACCTTAACACTCATAAGCCTTAATCATATACTAATACCGCTCCCAGGGGACAGGGGAGATACATTAATCATATACTAATACCGCTCCCTGGGGACAGGGGAGATACCTTAATCATATACTAATACCACTCCCTGGGGACAGGGGAGATACCTTAATCATATACTAATACCGCTCCCTGGGGACAGGGGAGATACATTATTCATATACTAATACCGCTCCCTGTGGACAGGGGAGATACCTTAATCATATACTAATACCACTCCCTGGGGACAGGGGAGATACCTTAATCATATACTAATACCGCTCCCTGGGGACAGGGGAGATACATTAATCATATACTAATACCGCTCCCTGTGGACCTTAACACTCATAAGCCTTAATCATATACTAATACCACTCCCTGGGGACAGGGGAGATACCTTAATCATATACTAATACCGCTCCCTGGGGACCTTAACACTCATAAGCCTTAATCATATACTAATACCGCTCCCTGGGGACAGGGGAGATACATTAATCATATACTAATACCGCTCCCTGTGGACCTTAACACTCATAAGCCTTAATCATATACTAATACCGCTCCCTGGGGACAGGGGAGATACCTTAATCATATACTAATACCGCTCCCTGGGGACCTTAACACTCATAAGCCTTAATCATATACTAATACCGCTCCCTGGGGACAGGGGAGATACATTAATCATATACTAATACCGCTCCCTGTGGACCTTAACACTCATAAGCCTTAATCATATACTAATACCGCTCCCTGGGGACAGGGGAGATACCTTAATCATATACTAATACCGCTCCCTGGGGACAGGGGAGATACCTTAATCATATACTAATACCGCTCCCTGGGGACAAGGGAGATACCTTTATCATATACTAATACCACTCCCTGTGGACAGGGGAAATACCTTAATCATATACTAATACCGCTCCCTGGGGACAGGGGAGATAACTTAATCATATACTAATACCACTCCCTGGGGACAGGTAGATACCTTAATCATATACTAATACCGCTCCCTGGGGACAGGGGAGATACCTTAATCATATACTAATACCACTCCCTGGGGACAGGGAGATACCTTAATCATATACTAATACCGCTCCCTGGGGACAGGGGAGATACCTTAATCATATACTAATACCGCTCCCTGGGGACCTTAACACTCATAAGCCTTAATCATATACTAATACCGCTCCCTGGGGACAGGGGAGATACCTTAATCATATACTAATACCGCTCCCTGGGGACAGGGGAGATACCTTAATCATATACTAATACCGCTCCCTGGGGACAGGGGAGATACCTTAATCATATACTAATACCGCTCCATGGGGACCTTAACACTCATAAGCCTTAATCATATACTAATACCGCTCCCTGGGGACAGGTGAGATACCTTAATCATATACTAATACCGCTCCCTGGGGACCTTAACACTCATAAGCCTTAATCATATACTAATACCGCTCCCTGGGGACAGGGGAGATACCTTAATCATATACTAATACCGCTCCCTGTGGACAGGGGAGATACCTTAATCATATACTAATACCGCTCCCTGGGGACCTTAACACTCATAAGCCTTAATCATATACTAATACCGCTCCCTGGGGACAGGGGAGATACATTAATCATATACTAATACCGCTCCCTGGGGACCTTAACACTCATAAGCCTTAATCATATACTAATACCGCTCCCTGGGGACAGGGGAGATACCTTAATCATATACTAATACCGCTCCCTGTGGACAGGGGAGATACCTTAATCATATACTAATACCGCTCCCTGGGGACAGGGAGATACCTTAATCATATACTAATACCGCTCCCTGTGGACAGGGGAGATACCTTAATCATATACTAATACCGCTCCCTGTGGACAGGGGAGATACCTTAATCATATACTAATACCGCTCCCTTGGGACAGGGGAGATACCTTAATCATATACTAATACCGCTCCCTGGGGACCTTAACACTCATAAGCCTTAATCATATACTAATATCGCTCCCTGGGGACAGGGGAGATACCTTAATCATATACTAATACCGCTCCCTGGGGACAGGGGAGATACCTTAATCATATACTAATACCGCTCCCTGGGGACAGGGGGGATACCTTAATCATATACTAATACCGCTGCATGGGGACCTTAACACTCATAAGCCTTAATCATATACTAATACCGCTCCCTGGGGACAGGGGAGATACCTTAATCATATACTAATACCGCTCCCTGGGGACCTTAACACTCATAAGCCTTAATCATATACTAATACCGCTCCCTGGGGACAGGGGAGATACCTTAATCATATACTAATACCGCTCCCTGGGGACAGGGAGATACCTTAATCATATACTAATACCGCTCCCTGGGGACAGGGGAGATACCTTAATCATATACTAATACCGCTCCCTGGGGACAGGGGAGATACCTTAATCATATACTAATACCGCTCCCTGGGGACCTTAACACTCATAAGCCTTAATCATATACTAATACCGCTCCCTGGGGACAGGGGAGATACCTTAATCATATACTAATACCGCTCCCTGTGGACAGGGGAGATACCTTAATCATATACTAATACCGCTCCCTGGGGACCTTAACACTCATAAGCCTTAATCATATACTAATACCGCTCCCTGGGGACAGGGGAGATACCTTAATCATATACTAATACCGCTCCCTGGGGACCTTAACACTCATAAGCCTTAATCATATACTAATACCGCTCCCTGGGGACAGGGGAGATACCTTAATCATATACTAATACCGCTCCCTGTGGACAGGGGAGATACCTTAATCATATACTAATACCGCTCCCTGGGGACAGGGAGATACCTTAATCATATACTAATACCGCTCCCTGTGGACAGGGGAGATACCTTAATCATATACTAATACCGCTCCCTGTGGACAGGGGAGATACCTTAATCATATACTAATACCGCTCCCTTGGGACAGGGGAGATACCTTAATCATATACTAATACCGCTCCCTGGGGACCTTAACACTCATAAACCTTAATCATATACTAATACCGCTCCCTGGGGACAGGGGAGATACATTAATCATATACTAATACCACTCCCTGTGGACAGGGGAGATACCTTAATCATATACTAATACCGCTCCCTGGGGACAGTGAGATACCTTAATCATATACTAATACCGCTCCCTGGGGACAGGGGAGATACCTTAATCATATACTAATACCGCTCCCTGGGGTCCTTAACACTCATAAGCCTTAATCATATACTAATACCGCTCCATGTGGACAGGGGAGATACCTTAATCATATACTAATACCGCTCCCTGGGGACCTTAACACTCATAAGCCTTAATCATATACTAATACCGCTCCCTGGGGACAGGGGAGATACCTTAATCATATACTAATACCGCTCCCTGGGGACCTTAACACTCATAAGCCTTAATCATATACTAATACCGCTCCCTGTGGACAGGGGAGATACCTTAATCATATACTAATACCGCTCCCTGGGGACAGGGAGATGCCTTAATCATATACTAATACCGCTCCCTGGGGACAGGGGAGATACCTTAATCATATACTAATACCGCTCCCTGGGGACCTTAACAGTCATAAGCCTTAATCATATACTAATACCGCTCCCTGTGGACAGGGGAGATACCTTAATCATATACTAATACCGCTCCCTGGGGACCTTAACACTCATAAGCCTTAATCATATACTAATACCGCTCCCTGGGGACAGGGGAGATACCTTAATCATATACTAATACCGCTCCCTGGGGACCTTAACACTCATAAGCCTTAATCATATACTAATAACGCTCCCTGTGGACAGGGGAGATACCTTAATCATATACTAATACCGCTCCCTGTAGACAGGGGGGGATACCTTAATCATATACTAATACCGCTCCCTGGGGACAGGGAGATACCTTAATCATATACTAATACCGCTCCCTGGGGACCTTAACACTCATAAGCCTTAATCATATACTAATACCGCTCCCTGGGGACTGGGGAGATACCTTAATCATATACTAATACCGCTCCCTGGGGACAGGGGAGATACCTTAATCATATACTAATACCGCTCCCTGGGGACAGGGAGATACCTTAATCATATACTAATACCGCTCCCTGGGGACAGGGGAGATACCTTAATCATATACTAATACCGCTCCCTGGGGACAGGGGAGATACCTTAATCATATACTAATACCGCTCCCTTGGGACAGGGGAGATACCTTAATCATATACTAATACCGCTCCCTGGGGACAGGGAGATACCTTAATCATATACTAATACCGCTCCCTGTGGACAGGGGAGATACCTTAATCATATACTAATACCGCTCCCTGGGGACCTTAACACTCATAAGCCTTAATCATATACTAATACCGCTCCCTGTGGACAGGGGAGATACCTTAATCATATACTAATACCGCTCCCTGTGGACAGGGAGATACCTTAATCATATACTAATACCGCTCCCTTGGGACAGGGGAGATACCTTAATCATATACTAATACCGCTCCCTGTGGACAGGGGAGATACCTTAATCATATACTAATACCGCTCCCTGTGGACAGGGAGATACCTTAATCATATACTAATACCGCTCCCTGGGGACCTTAACACTCATAAGCCTTAATCATATACTAATACCGCTCCCTGTGGACAGGGGAGATACCTTAATCATATACTAATACCGCTCCCTGTGGACAGGGAGATACCTTAATCATATACTAATACCGCTCCCTTGGGACAGGGGAGATACCTTAATCATATACTAATACCGCTCCCTGGGGACAGGGGAGATACCTTAATCATATACTAATACCGCTCCCTGGGGACCTTAACACTCATAAGCCTTAATCATATACTGATACCGCTCCCTGGGGACAGGGGAGATACCTTAATCATATACTAATACCGCTCCCTGTGGACAGGGGAGATACCTTAATCATATACTAATACCACTCCCTGGGGACAGGGGAGATACCTTAATCATATACTAATACCGCTCCCTTGGGACAGGGGAGATACCTTAATCATATACTAATACCGCTCCCTGGGGACAGGGAGATACCTTAATCATATACTAATACCGCTCCCTGGGGACAGGGGAGATACCTTAATCATATACTAATGCCGCTCCCTGGGGACCTTAACACTCATAAGCCTTAATCATATACTAATAACGCTCCCTGGGGACAGGGGAGATACCTTAATCATATACTAATACCGCTCCCTGGGGACAGGGGAGATGCCTTAATCATATACTAATACCGCTCCCTGTGGACAGGGGAGATACCTTAATCATATACTAATACCGCTCCCTGGGGACCTTAACACTCATAAGCCTTAATCATATACTAATGCCGCTCCCTGGGGACCTTAACACTCATAAGCCTTAATCATATACTAATACCGCTCCCTGGGGACAGGGGAGATACCTTAATCATATACTAATACCGCTCCCTGGGGACAGGGGAGATACCTTAATCATATACTAATACCGCTCCCTGGGGACAGGGGAGATACCTTAATCATATACTAATACCGCTCCCTGGGGACCTTAACACTCATAAGCCTTAATCATATACTAATACCGCTCCCTGGGGACAGGGGAGATACATTAATCATATACTAATACCGCTCCCTGGGGACCTTAACACTCATAAGCCTTAATCATATACTAATACCGCTCCCTGGGGACAGGGGAGATACCTTAATCATATACTAATACCGCTCCCTGGGGACAGGGGAGATACATTAATCATATACTAATACCGCTCCCTGGGGACAGGGGAGATACCTTAATCATATACTAATACCGCTCCCTGGGGACCTTAACACTCATAAGCCTTAATCATATACTAATACCGCTCCCTGGGGACAGGGGATATACATTAATCATATACTAATACCGCTCCCTGGGGACCTTAACACTCATAAGCCTTAATCATATACTAATACCGCTCCCTGGGGACAGGGGAGATACCTTAATCATATACTAATACCGCTCCCTGGGGACAGGGGAGATACATTAATAATATACTAATACCGCTCCCTGGGGACAGGGGAGATGCCTTAATCATATACTAATACCGCTCCCTGGGGACCTTAACACTCATAAGCCTTAATCATATACTAATACCGCTCCCTGTGGACAGGGGAGATACCTTAATCATATACTAATACCGCTCCCTGGGGACAGGGGAGATACCTTAATCATATACTAATACCGCTCCATGGTGACAGGGGAGATACCTTAATCATATACTAATACCGCTCCCTGGGGACCTTAACACTCATAAGCCTTAATCATATACTAATACCGCTCCCTGTGGACAGGGGAGATACCTTAATCATATACTAATACCGCTCCCTGTGGACCTTAACACTCATAAGCCTTAATCATATACTAATACCGCTCCCTGGGGACAGGGGAGATACATTAATCATATACTAATACCGCTCCCTGGGGACCTTAACACTCAAAATCCTTAATCATATACTAATACCACTCCATGGTGACAGGGGAGATACATTAATCATATACTAATACCGCTCCCTGGGGACAGGGGAGATACCTTAATCATATACTAATACCGCTCCCTGGGGACCTTAACACTCATAAGCCTTAATCATATACTAATACCGCTCCCTGGGGACAGGGGAGATACATTAATCATATACTAATACCGCTCCCTGGGGACAGGGGAGATACCTTAATCATATACTAATACCGCTCCCTGTGGACAGGGGAGATACCTTAATCATATACTAATACCGCTCCATGGGGACCTTAACACTCATAAGCCTTAATCATATACTAATACCGCTCCCTGGGGACAGGGGAGATACCTTAATCATATACTAATACCGCTCCCTGGGGACAGGGGAGATACATTAATCATATACTAATACCGCTCCCTGGGGACAGGGGAGATACCTTAATCGTATACTAATACCGCTCCCTGGGGACCTTAACACTCATAAGCCTTAATCATATACTAATACCGCTCCCTGGGGACAGGGGAGATACCTTAATCATATACTAATACCGCTCCCTGGGGACAGGGGAGATACCTTAATCATATACTAATACCGCTCCCTGGGGACAGGGGAGATACCTTAATCATATACTAATACCGCTCCCTGGGGACCTTAACACTCATAAGCCTTAATCATATACTAATACCGCTCCCTGGGGACAGGGGAGATACCTTAATCATATACTAATACCGCTCCCTGGGGACCTTAACACTCATAAGCCTTAATCATATACTAATACCGCTCCCTTGGGACAGGGGAGATACCTTAATCATATAATAATACCGCTCCCTGGGGACAGGGGAGATACCTTAATCATATACTAATACCGCTCCCTGGGGACAGGGGAGATGCCTTAATCATATACTAATACCGCTCCCTGGGGACAGGGGAGATACCTTAATCATATACTAATACCGCTCCCTGGGGACCTTAACACTCATAAGCCTTAATCATATACTAATACCGCTCCCTGGGGACAGGGGAGATACCTTAATCATATACTAATACCGCTCCATGGTGACAGGGGAGATACATTAATCATATACTAATACCGCTCCCTGGTGACAGGGGAGATACATTAATCATATACTAATACCGCTCCCTGGGGACCTTAACACTCAAAATCCTTAATCATATACTAATACCGCTCCATGGTGACAGGGGAGATACATTAATCATATACTAATACCGCTCCATGGTGACAGGGGAGATACCTTAATCATATACTAATACCGCTCCCTGGGGACCTTAACACTCAAAATCCTTAATCATATACTAATACCGCTCCATGGTGACAGGGGAGATACATTAATCATATACTAATACCGCTCCCTGAGGACAGGGGAGATACCTTAATCATATACTAATACCGCTCCCTGGGGACCTTAACACTCATAAGCCTTAATCATATACTAATACCGCTCCATGGTGACAGGGGAGATACATTAATCATATACTAATACCGCTCCCTGGGGACCTTAACACTCATAAGCCTTAATCATATACTAATACCGCTCCATGGTGACAGGGGAGATACATTAATCATATACTAATACCGCTCCCTGGGGACCTTAACACCCATAAGCCTTAATCATATACTAATACCGCTCCATGGGGACAGGGGAGATACATTAATCATATACTAATACCGCTCCCTGTGGACAGGGGAGATACCTTAATCATATACTAATACCGCTCCCTGGGGACAGGGAGATACCTTAATCATATACTAATACCGCTCCCTGGGGACCTTAACACTCATAAGCCTTAATCATATACTAATACCGCTCCCTGGGGACAGGGGAGATACATTAATCATATACTAATACCGCTCCATGGTGACAGGGGAGATACCTTAATCATATACTAATACCGCTCCCTGGGGACAGGGGAGATACATTAATCATATACTAATACCGCTCCCTGTGGACAGGGGAGATACCTTAATCATATACTAATACCGCTCCCTGGGGACAGGGGAGATACCTTAATCATATACTAATACCGCTCCCTGGGGACCTTAACACTCATAAGCCTTAATCATATACTAATACCGCTCCCTGGGGACAGGGAGATACCTTAATCATATACTAATACCGCTCCCTTGGGACAGGGGAGATACCTTAATCATATACTAATACCGCTCCCTGGGGACAGGGAGATACCTTAATCATATACTAATACCGCTCCCTTGGGACAGGGGAGATACCTTAATCATATACTAATACCACTCCCTGGGGACAGGGGAGATACCTTAATCATATACTAATACCGCTCCCTGGGGACAGGGAGATACCTTAATCATATACTAATACCGCTCCCTGGGGACAGGGGAGATACCTTAATCATATACTAATACCGCTCCCTGGGGACCTTAACACTCATAAGCCTTAATCATATACTAATACCGCTCCCTTGGGACAGGGGAGATACCTTAATCATATACTAATACCGCTCCCTGGGGACAGGGAGATACCTTAATCATATACTAATACCGCTCCCTGGGGACCTTAACACTCATAAGCCTTAATCATATACTAATACCGCTCCCTGGGGACAGGGGAGATACCTTAATCATATACTAATACCGCTCCCTGTGGACAGGGGAGATACCTTAATCATATACTAATACCGCTCCCTGGGGACAGGGGAGATACATTAATCATATACTAATACCGCTCCCTGGGGACAGGGAGATACCTTAATCATATACTAATACCGCTCCCTGGGGACCTTAACACTCATAAGCCTTAATCATATACTAATACCGCTCCCTTGGGACAGGGGAGATACCTTAATCGTATACTAATACCGCTCCCTGACAGGGGAGATACCGGTACATGTACATCCAAAATCTGTCTAGCACACTATAAACAAGATATCCAAATATCCAAGCCAGGACAACTCAGTTAATGGGGGACAACTCAGTTTCCCAGATGCCCACATATATGACATAGGTCCCATCAAGCATGTTTTAATTTCGATAGAAATTGTAAGTGTAATCATAAATATATGTCTGTACTCTGTAGTGCTCTGTATTTTAGCTTCTTCGTAAAATTTGTCTCTCAGTTATGCCCCTTGCTTTGCACATACAAAACGCTCAATTGTACCCATTGTTTGACCCAAATTGACCATTTTCAACCAAAAAACTGTTTTCTATTGCAAATATATCTCAGTTCTAACATAGCTCTATCAGGTATAAGAAGCTTATTTACTGACAGAACGAATGTCAGTACATAAGCTTATTCTACCTGATAGAGCTGTTAGAACTGAGACATATTTGCAATAGAAAATATGTTATCATATAAATTTGAAAAAAAATGTCTTGCAAGTTAGATGACAGAATTCAGGGGAGAGAAATCAGGCTCCCTGTAACCAAAAACACTGAGTTGGCCTTCACTGAATACGAAAATCCTGTTGCTTATTTTCAGTTTTTTGTCAACTTTCCCAGTTCTATAAAATAATTAAACCATCAAACCTGTAATGACATATTTAATAAAGGACACGCTGGCTGTTATGGCCCCCAGATATGTGTACTTATTCCTCTATTTTTCAATCCGATAAATCGTGTACTGCTACCTAATTACCGGGGGTATCACCCATTTTTAAAGTTAATTACTTTTATTATAGGGGTACATGTATGTTTTGGTATGTTCGTACATGTAGTACTCAGTACTAATATTATGACATACTACACTGTTGTAGAGACTGAACTACATGTACTCAACTAACTGTATTACATATATAGTTTTCGCTACCGTACATTACATGTATGTCTGCCTGATGTGCGTACATGTATGGGCATGTCTTTGCAATCTTTGTACCGGATTCTGTTTTGTCTTTATTCCATTATTTCGATGATGCCATTGATGAAGTGCGGGTGAACCACATATCGGTATTTCAAGTTAAATTAAATGTGTCTTATAACTGCTTCCCTTCATGATAATAAATCCCAGATTATCACGGCTTATGCTTAAAACCCACCGGCGTGTTATCCCTTTGTCCGGACACGGCTCTTATCTGGCAGAACGCTCAAGCGTTTTAATCGCATGAGCATTATTTTAACGCCAACAGTCATTCTTTTTTAAGAATGCCCGTGGGCATTATTTTTTAAGAATGCCCGTGGGCATTGTTTTTTACGAATACGCGAGGGATTAAATCGACTGAGGGACGTCATAGAGTGGCTCCTAGCTCCCCAATCATGTATGTTGAGTCAAGAGCCTGTCGGCAAGCTGCATTAAATATCGGAACACTTACAGGTACTCAATCCGATCAGGCCCTCATAAATTACTATTTCTTTGGCTTCGAGGATAAAACAGAATTGATTCGAGACGAGTAAACCTACCTATCAACGCTCATAGTGATCAGATTGTTTTTTGAAGTTTTGTTATTTCTATTGTTTCTGGCCCAGAAACACGCCGTCAAAAGGATGGTCTCAGTCAAAATTGCGTTATTAATACACTTGATTTTAGATTTATCCAGCTTCGCCTGTTTGAATAAGTGTTTCTGTGAAAATTATTAGTACACATCTCGAGAAAATTACAAACTTAGGGGCAGTTATTAGTACGCATCTTGAGAAAATTGCAAACTTCAAAAACTCTGCACTTTGATGGATGGGTTCCTCGACTCGAATCAAACATTTTTTTTACCCATGAAGTCAAAGAAATAGTAATTTAGGGGTGCTTAATCGGATTGAATACCTTAATTTGTCTGAGCTAATTAAAACTGACAAATATTTGGCGATTTTGATTTTATATTGCCAAAAAATAAAATAAAATCTCTTCAAACTTTGATACAAAAACACCAACAGCTATTTGGACTAACTATTTAGAAAAGTCCACAGACAGGCTAAAACACACACATATATATACAAAAATCCCAGTTTGAGAGATATGCTCGTTCGATCTAGACTCAGACCTTGATTAACACGCAGTTCAATTAGCTTTTTAGCAATTTCAACATCATTATCCTTTGTTTGTGCTCAACACAATATTTTATGTCAATTTCCGACACAACCTAACAAAATTTAGCTAGTTCCATAGAAATAATTACATAAGAAATCGGATAACCGACCTGTGCCAGCGCCCTCCACACTTTCCAAATATATATATATATATATATATATATATATATATATATAACATCTAAATACGTCCCTAAGTCGGTCAAATAAACACAAAACCGTTTAACACAGATTTTAACTATACGTTACTAATTGAACGAGAACGTGCTCGCATGGTTGTTTTTAATACAATGGTGAAGCACAGAAAAAAATAACATTTCCAGTATCAAATTAAAACAGAATAGCGTATATCCATGTGTATAGATCATGTCATGCATATCTACTCTGGCTTCGCCAAGATATCATACTCCACTAGTTCAAACCATGGTAACTTTCTGTTGCTTTGACAGGGAAGTTTTATAACATTGAAAACAATTCAGTTAATATAATGCTCGGTTATACCTGTTCCGTAATAACATTGTATTTTATATCAGGTAAAGGTCCCAACTCGAGTTTTCATGGTTTGGGGGACTTGAATTAATCGATTGTACTATGCGTCGCTTGGAATTTCATTGATGTTGGCTCACAAAGCTACACAAATCTTGCAACCTCGAGCTGGGAATTATTTTCAAGGAACAAGTATTAACACAGAAATGTATTCCCTGCGTGGTTTGTTCAATCTTCAACCCCATCATAAGATAATAGAAAAGGTTCACAGGGTTTGAACATATGGAAAAATGATATATACGGGGGTATATAGCCAGAGTAAAGATTCATGGCACGATCTAACATGTGTGCCGAACTTGAACATTTTAGGGTGAACATTATAGGTACGTAAGGCGTTCGCATTGGTCTGTAAAATCATTATCACCAAGAGAAAATGTTGAACAATGGATTGGTTTTGTTCTTGTGCTGATTGTCGATAAGACATGGATAACGTGATCGTGCGTTGTTTTTTAACTTTTCTTGAAGCACGGGTCGTTTTACAATCGATACAATCGCTTTGGTAAATGGTCAACAGAACCGAGATTCAAGCAATATTTGGCGATAAAATGACTATCAATGTTACAGTGCTGTTCACATGAGTATGCAAAATGCATGGAAAGTGTCGTTGTTGAACATCAGCGATCCAGTTAAAACGAGGTGTTGGTGTTTGGAAAAAAAATTGTGTGCACATTTACTCACTGCGAAAACCCCATGTTTAATGCTGGCATACCACATTCCATTATTCACTGAATTTAAAAACAAAACAAAACAAATCGAGGCCTGAGTTTTCATGGAGTTAGACTTTTTTTATAGATGCTAGGATTTTACAGATTTCAGGCTCATATTTCAAATTGTTTCATGATTCCTCCCCACAATTGGTACAGTTAGGAAATTCCAAACCACGGGGTGGGAAGCAAATGAAATTACACGACATTGCGAGCTCGGTCTGGTTAAAAGGGGCGGGATACAGCCGGAAAATCACAGGAGCCCTCTAGCCACGTCGCTGGTGACTAATTAACTATATATTGGAACGATATATAATCACTATTTACGCGATTGTATGCCGTTTCGAAGAAAAGATAATAAATGTTATACATTTGCGCACTAACCATTTGTTAACTTCTGTGGGTGATCGTGGTGAGTGAATATTTGGAAATCATGCACATACGATGGGAAATTGCTAACAACCGGGGTGGCCCATGTCATGTAAGAATTGTCCCATAACTGGAAATGTTATGATACCTTTCAGTTTGAAACATCATTAAGGGGTTGGTGTGCGAAATTAAATTGTCATGTTATTATGAGTCACGTCTAGCCACGCCACTGTGTATAAACCATAGGATGATACTTAAAATTCAAGCAAGTACATCATGTAGGTTTCTTTCTGATAATAATTGGAAATTCAAAATACCCCATACGATTGAACACTATAATACTTCTATTCATGCGTATTCTACACAAGACAACAATGAGAAAGAGTCAGTAAAAGCATGTATGCAAGCTTCTTGTGTGCTTTCGACTTATTAATAATGGGACTGTTTTACCAGGTATCGTGTTGTTGAATAATCACATTGTATAAAGAGCGTTTTTACATCATTACCATTATTTTTCATGTTTTATTTCCTGATAAATTATTATGGAATGTTAACGTATTTGATGTCGAATTAGATGAGGCATCTTTAAATCAAGAAAGACAAAAAATAAACAAACACAATTGGATAGTAATATATTGCTCACAAACACTGTCCGAATCCATGGCGCAAGGACAAACTTCGGAAGAAACGTCCCTCAACTGGCGAGTCCTAGTTCGAATTAAATAATAATTGAAATGTGTTGCTTATCGGCGTGGCCAACACGGACATCACAAATTGTCCGTGCTGAACTGTGGGCGTTTACTCAGGTAATCAAGGCAGAGCTGTGGGTCAGACAAAATGGATAGTTGGCTCCAATGACAATTCAATGAGTGGGTTTTAAGTCAGATAATATTCTCAGCGTCGGGAATTATGTAAAGAATAGACTCGGGCAAGCACTCGTCTATTCTTTTACCGAATTCCCTCTGCTTCGAACATTATCCTTTACATAAATGATAATTTCCAAAAATTGTCACCCAAAGAATAATTTTTTTTACGAAGTTTGTTGATGATCGGCTGTTGGGTGTGGCTGAAAACAATGGTAGCAAAGCTAACATTATAAACTGGTATTCTTCACCGGGCCCAGTGTCTGTTGTTGTCCATCATTATATTCTACCCGTTCATTTGTTTCTTTCTTCATCGCATAAACATTAAAACCGACTGACGTGTCTTCTTCACCTCTGCACTCATCGGTATTTACAGATTGCTGTCCAAAAGCAATAATTCTATCTCTCTCAATCACAAGTAGTCTCTCCAATAGCTGATTGCTATCCAAGCGCAGTAACTCTATCTCTCTCACCACAGACAGTCTCTCAATGATCAACATGTTGTTAATAGGATTCCTCACTCTGTTCTTGTTTTCCCTATTAAATATATACACTATTATCAGTCCAAATCATAAAAAGTATCAATGTCACTTCTGTGTCACAACACACATGAATAATTATCATACATGTACAGATAGATGATCATGCTCCAGTATTGTGCACAATGGTGTTGCTGCAGCTCCTAGTTTTGTAAAATAGTCTGACAATTGTGATGCACTTTCAACCCAGTGAATGGCAGATATTTCTTCCTTGTTCAGCATCTGCTTAACCCTTTACCCAACAGAACGGCCCTGTGCCAATGCATTCTGTTATATATGCGAGTCGACCATAGGTCGCCTCGCATATATAAGAGAATACATTGGCTTAACACATTAAAAATTGTTAAAGAATGTAAGAAAAAAAATGGTAAAAAGTGTTAAAATAAGATTTTTTTAGGCCAATGCATTCTCTTATATATGCGAGGCGACCTATGGTCGACTCGCACATATAAGAGAATGCATTGGCACAGGGCATAACTGTAACCATCACAATGTGGTCGATGAACCGGTTCCAATGATATCCATATTTGTATGGTTTTATTGAGACAGACCGAAGATATTGTAGGCTGTTGAAGCTTTATTTGGGCGTTTTTGGCGGGTTTGTTGGGTAAAGGGTTAAGACGGGATATGTCAATACACAGCCTACTATCCGAAGGTTGAAGGTTGTTTCCCACCAAAGATTTATTGTCTGTGAAAACATCCAGTGGAATAACATTCTGTTCTTATTCACGATGAAGAAGTTTACTGATAATAAATCCTAAAAGAAAGCCATATCGACTGCATCAACCATTGCTAATGTTTCAGTTGCCATTGTACTTACCACTCTTCCGATTTTTACAGATTTCCAACATATTGGGAATGATGCTCCTTTTTCATCAGCAAGGGATATGATGAAACCAGCTGTACTTGAGAATCCATCCAATAAACCTTTAATCTCAAGCTATTGTTTTCAGAAAGTTTTGGAAACAATACTGTAAGGATCCAATTTCAGTCTTTTGATGAGTTTATTAGTCTTAAGAATATGTTCCACTTTCGGATCCTTAACTGATGTACTCAATTCTGGGGCATCATAAGCTGAGTCAGGTCGTGTTTGCCCTACCACTCAGTGTATCTGTCCTATTGAGCAGGAGGTTAGGTTATCTCGTCCTTATTTAGACAGACATTCTTTCTTGATGCACGTTGAGCAGACATCGGAATCGCATAGTGAATCAATATAGTGGTCTTGGTTGATTTCTACACAGTTTGAGTCATTATATCTTGATGCACGTTGAGCAGACATCGGAATCTCATAGTGAATCAATGTAGTGGTCTTGGTTGATTTATACACAGTTTGAGTCATTCGTTCTCGGTGCACCTTGAGCAGACATCAGAATCTCATAGTGAATCAATATAGTGGTCTTGGTTGATATCTACACAGTTTGAGTCATTCTTTCTTAGTGCACGTTGAGCAGACATCGGAATCTCATAGTGAATCAATGTAGTGGTCTTGGTTGATTTATACACAGTTTGAGTCATTCATTCTTGATGCGCGTTGAGCAGACATCGGAATCTCATGAAGTGAATCAATGTAGTGGTCTTGTTTGATTTCTACACAGTTTGAGTCATTCTTTCTTGATGCGCGTTGAACAGACATCGGAATCTCACAGTGAATCAATATTGTGGTCTTGGTTGATTTCTACACAGTTTGAGTCATTCTTTCTTGATGCACGTTGAGCAGACATCGGGATCTCATAGTGAATCAATATAGTGGTCTTGGTTGATTTCTACACAGTTTGAGTCATTCGTTCTTGATGCACGTTGAGCGGACATCGGAATCTCATAGTGAATCAATATAGTGGTATTGGTTGATTTCTACACAGTTTGAGTCATTCGTTCTCGGTGCACGTTGAGCGGACATCGGAATCTCATAGTGAATCAATATAGTGGTATTGGTTGATTTCTACACAGTTTGAGTAATTCTTTCTTGATGCACGTTGAGCGGACATCGGAATCTCATAGTGAATCAATATAGTGGTCTTGGTTGATTTCTACACAGTTTGAGTCATTCTTTCTTGATGCACGTTGGGCGGACATCGGAATCTCATAGTGAATCAATATAGTGATTTTGGTTGATTTCTACAGTTTTAGTCATTCTTTCTTGATGCACGTTGAGCGGACATCGGAACTCATAGCGAATCAATATTGTGGTCTTGGTTGATTTCTACACAGTTTGAGTCATTATATCTTGATGCACGTTGAGCGGACATCAGAATCTCAAAGTGAATCAACATAGTGTTCTTGGTTGATTTCTACACAGTTTGAGCCATTCTTTCTTGATGCACGATGAGCGGACATCGGAATCTCATAGTGAATCAATTTATTGGTCTTGGTTGATTTCTACACAGTTTGAGTCATTCTTTGTTGATACACGTTGAGCGGACGTCGGAATCTCATAGTGAATCAATATAGTGGTTTTGGTTGATTTCTACACAGTTTGAGTCATTATGTCTTGATGCACGTTGAGCGGACATCAGAATCTCAAAGTGAATCAACATAGTGTTCTTGGTTGATTTCTACACAGTTTGAGCCATTCTTTCTTGATGCACGTTGAGCAGACATCGGAATCTCATTAAGTGAATCAATATATTGGTCTTGGTTGATTTCTACAGAGTTTGAGTCAATCTTTCTTGATACACGTTGAGTGGACATCGGAATCTCATAGTGAATCAATTTATTGGTCTTGGTTGATTTCTACACAGTTTGAGTCATTCTTTCTTGATGCACGTTGCGCGGACATCGGAATCTCATTGCGAATGAATATAGTGGTTTTGGTTGATTTCTACAGTTTGAGTCATTCTTGCTTGATGCACGTTGAGCGGACATCGGAATCTCATGAAGTGAATCAATATAGTGGTCTTGGTTGATTTCTTGATGCACGTTGAGCTGACATCGGAATCTCATAGTGAATCAATATCGTGGTCTTGGTTGATTTCTACACAAGTTGAGTCATTATGTCTTGATGCACGTTGAGCGGACATCAGAATCTCAACATAGTGTTCTTGGTTGATTTCTACACAGTTTGAGCCATTCTTTCTTGATGCACGTTGAGCGGACATCGGAATCTCATAGTGAATCAATTTATTGGTCTTGGTTGATTTCTACACAGTTTGAGTCATTCTTTGTTGATACACGTTGAGCGGACGTCGGAATCTCATAGTGAATCAATATAGTGGTCTTGATTGATTTATACACAGTTTTCTTTGCTGAATCCCTAATCCATTGTATTTAAATTTCTGATTAGCTTGTTTGTCAGCTTTGAACGTTGATAGAATGTTATCAATTACATCTTGTTTAAACTGATCAGTTCCGCACCATAGAAAGTCATCGACATGTATTAGAAATAAACCAATGTATTAGAAATAAACCACACATAATGTCTCCATGATGAAGACAGAAAAGTGCAGAATCGAACAGAGTGCTCACATCTAAGTCGGGATTTTTTTACCCTGTGCCAATGCATTCTCTTATATATGCGAGTCGACCATAGGTCGCCTCGTGTATATAAGAGAATGCATTGGCCTAACAATTTTTTTATGTTTTTTTAGGACATAAAATAAAAAACATCCATTACCCTGCAGGGAGCCCACACATATATAGAAGAGTGTCGTCTGCTCATGTTTGTCTGGGGCTCTGTATGGGTGAAATTATAAAATTGTTAAAGAATACAAGAAAAAATTATTAATATTGTAAAAAATTGTTAGGCCAATGCATTCTCTTATATATGCGAGGCGACCTATGGTCGACTCGCATATATAAGAGAATGCATTGGCACAGGGATAAACTCTATACTCTAATGATCGAGGGGCGCCTGTGGCGCATAAGATTATTATCATTATCTTATCCATATTATTTATGTGGGCAGTAGCATTAGTCATGCAGCGCCTGCGGCGCATTAGATACTATGGGTGGTGGGATGGGGTGGTGGGCGGGTATACTAAACTCTATACTCTAATGATCGAGGGGCGCCTGTGGCGCATAAGATTATTATCATTATCTTATCCATATTATTTATGTGGGCAGTAGCAGTAGTCATGCAGCGCCTGCGGCGAATAAGATACTATGGGTGGTGGGATGGGGTGGTGGGCGGGTATACTAAACTCTATACTCTAATGATCGAGGGGCGCCTGTGGCGCATAAGATTATTATCATTATCTTATCCATATTATTTATGTGGGCAGTAGCATTAGTCATGCAGCGCCTGCGGCGCATAATATACTATGGGTGGTGGGATGGGGTGGTGGGCGGGTATACTAAACTCTATACTCTAATGATCGAGGGGCGCCTGTGGCGCATAAGATTATTATCATTATCTTATCCATATTATTTATGTGGGCAGTAGCATTAGTCATGCAGCGCCTGCGGCGCATAATATACTATGGGTGGTGGGATGGGGTGGTGGGCGGGTATACTAAACTCTATACTCTAATGATCGAGGGGCGCCTGTGGCGCATAAGATGATTATTATTATCTTATCCATATTATTTATGTGGGCAGTAGCATTAGTCATGCAGCGCCTGCGGCGCATAATATACTATGGGTGGTGGGATGGGGTGGTGGGCGGGTATACTAAACTCTATACTCTAATGATCGAGGGGCGCCTGTGGCGCATAAGATTATTATCATTATCTTATCCATATTATTTATGTGGGCAGTAGCATTAGTCATGCAGCGCCTGCGGCGCATAATATACTATGGGTGGTGGGATGGGGTGGTGGGCGGGTATACTAAACTCTATACTCTAATGATCGAGGGGCGCCTGTGGCGCATAAGATTATTATCATTATCTTATCCATATTATTTATGTGGGCAGTAGCATTAGTCATGCAGCGCCTGCGGCGCATAATATACTATGGGTGGTGGGATGGGGTGGTGGGCGGGTATACTAAACTCTATACTCTAATGATCGAGGGGCGCCTGTGGCGCATAAGATTATTATCATTATCTTATCCATATTATTTATGTGGGCAGTAGCATTAGTCATGCAGCGCCTGCGGCGCATAATATACTATGTGTGGTGGGATGGGGTGGTGGGCGGGTATACTAAACTCTATACTCTAATGATCGAGGGGCGCCTGTGGCGCATAAGATTATTATCATTATCTTATCCATATTATTTATGTGGGCAGTAGCATTAGTCATGCAGCGCCTGCGGCGCATAAGATACTATGTGTGGTGGGATGGGGTGGTGGGCGGGTATACTAAACTCTATACTCTAATGATCGAGGGGCACCTGTGGCGCATAAGATTATTATCATTATCTTATCCATATTATTTATGTGGGCAGTAGCATTAGTCATGCAGCGCCTGCGGCGCATAAGATACTATGGGTGGTGGGATGGGGTGGTGGGCGGGTATACTAAACTCTATACTCTAATGATCGAGGGGCGCCTGTGGCGCTTAAGATTATTATCATTATCTTATCCATATTATTTATGTGGGCAGTAGCATTAGTCATGCAGCGCCGGCGGCGCATAATATACTATGTGTGGTGGGATGGGGTGGTGGGCGGGTATACTAAACTCTATACTCTAATGATCGAGGGGCGCCTGTGGCGCATAAGATTATTATCATTATCTTATCCATATTATTTATGTGGGCAGTAGCATTAGTCATGCAGCGCCTGCGGCGCATAATATACTATGGGTGGTGGGATGGGGTGGTGGGCGGGTATACTAAACTATATACTCTAATGATCGAAGGGCGCCTGTGGCGATTAAGATTATTATCATTATCTTATCCATATTATTTATGTGGGCAGTAGCATTAGTCATGCAGCGCCTGTGGCGCATAATATACTATGGGTGGTGGGATGGGGTTGTGGGCGGGTATACTAAACTCTATACTCTAATGATCGAGGGGCGCCTGTGGCGCATAAGATTATTATCATTATCTTATCCATATTATTTATGTGGGCAGTAGCATTAGTCATGCAGCGCCTGCGGCGCATAATATACTATGTGTGGTGGGATGGGGTGGTGGGCGGGTATACTAAACTCTATACTCTAATGATCGAGGGGCGCCTGTGGCGCATAAGATTATTATCATTATCTTATCCATATTATTTATGTGGGCAGTAGCATTAGTCATGCAGCGCCTGCGGCGCATAAGATACTATGTGTGGTGGGATGGGGTGGTGGGCGGGTATACTAAACTCTATACTCTAATGATCGAGGGGCACCTGTGGCGCATAAGATTATTATCATTATCTTATCCATATTATTTATGTGGGCAGTAGCATTAGTCATGCAGCGCCTGCGGCGCATAAGATACTATGGGTGGTGGGATGGGGTGGTGGGCGGGTATACTAAACTCTATACTCTAATGATCGAGGGGCGCCTGTGGCGCTTAAGATTATTATCATTATCTTATCCATATTATTTATGTGGGCAGTAGCATTAGTCATGCAGCGCCGGCGGCGCATAATATACTATGTGTGGTGGGATGGGGTGGTGGGCGGGTATACTAAACTCTATACTCTAATGATCGAGGGGCGCCTGTGGCGCATAAGATTATTATCATTATCTTATCCATATTATTTATGTGGGCAGTAGCATTAGTCATGCAGCGCCTGCGGCGCATAATATACTATGGGTGGTGGGATGGGGTGGTGGGCGGGTATACTAAACTATATACTCTAATGATCGAAGGGCGCCTGTGGCGATTAAGATTATTATCATTATCTTATCCATATTATTTATGTGGGCAGTAGCATTAGTCATGCAGCGCCTGTGGCGCATAATATACTATGGGTGGTGGGATGGGGTTGTGGGCGGGTATACTAAACTCTATACTCTAATGATCGAGGGGCGCCTGTGGCGCATAAGATTATTATCATTATCTTATCCATATTATTTATGTGGGCAGTAGCATTAGTCATGCAGCGCCTGCGGCGCATAATATACTATGGGTGGTGGGATGGGGTGGTGGGCGGGTATACTAAACTCTATACTCTAATGATCGAGGGGCGCCTGTGGCGCATAAGATTATTATCATTATCTTATCCATATTATTTATGTGGGCAGTAGCATTAGTCATGCAGCGCCTGCGGCGCATAAGATACTATGGGTGGTGGGATGGGGTGGTGGGCGGGTATACTAAACTCTATACTCTAATGATCGAGGGGCGCCTGTGGCGCATAAGATTATTATCATTATCTTATCCATATTATTTATGTGGGCAGTAGCATTAGTCATGCAGCGCCCGCGGCGCATAATATACTATGGGTGGTGGGATGGGGTGGTGGGCGGGTATACTAAACTCTATACTCTAATGATCGAGGGGCGCCTGTGGCGCATAAGATTATTATCATTATCTTATCCATATTATTTATGTGGGCAGTAGCATTAGTCATGCAGCGCCTGCGGCGCATAATATACTATGTGTGGTGGGATGGGGTGGTGGGCGGGTATACTAAATTCTATACTCTAATGATCGAGGGGCGCCTGTGGCGCATAAGATTATTATCATTATCTTATCCATATTATTTATGTGGGCAGTAGCATTAGTCATGCAGCGCCTGCGGCGCATAATATACTATGGGTGGTGGGATGGGGTGGTGGGCGGGTATACTAAACTCTATACTCTAATGATCGAGGGGCGCCTGTGGCGCATAAGATTATTATCATTATCTTATCCATATTATTTATGTGGGCAGTAGCATTAGTCATGCAGCGCCTGCGGCGCATAATATACTATGGGTGGTGGGATGGGGTGGTGGGCGGGTATACTAAACTCTATACTCTAATGATCGAGGGGCGCCTGTGGCGCATAAGATTATTATCATTATCTTATCCATATTATTTATGTGGGCAGTAGCATTAGTCATGCAGCGCCTGCGGCGCATAAGATACTATGGGTGGTGGGATGGGGTGGTGGGCGGGTATACTAAACTCTATACTCTAATGATCGAGGGGCGCCTGTGGCGCATAAGATTATTATCATTATCTTATCCATATTATTTATGTGGGCAGTAGCATTAGTCATGCAGCGCCTGCGGCGCATAAGATACTATGGGTGGTGGGATGGGGTGGTGGGCGGGTATACTAAACTCTATACTCTAATGATCGAGGGGCGCCTGTGGCGCTTAAGATTATTATCATTATCTTATCCATATTATTTATGTGGGCAGTAGCATTAGTCATGCAGCGCCGGCGGCGCATAATATACTATGTGTGGTGGGATGGGGTGGTGGGCGGGTATACTAAACTCTATACTCTAATGATCGAGGGGCGCCTGTGGCGCATAAGATTATTATCATTATCTTATCCATATTATTTATGTGGGCAGTAGCATTAGTCATGCAGCGCCTGCGGCGCATAATATACTATGGGTGGTGGGATGGGGTGGTGGGCGGGTATACTAAACTATATACTCTAATGATCGAAGGGCGCCTGTGGCGATTAAGATTATTATCATTATCTTATCCATATTATTTATGTGGGCAGTAGCATTAGTCATGCAGCGCCTGTGGCGCATAATATACTATGGGTGGTGGGATGGGGTTGTGGGCGGGTATACTAAACTCTATACTCTAATGATCGAGGGGCGCCTGTGGCGCATAAGATTATTATCATTATCTTATCCATATTATTTATGTGGGCAGTAGCATTAGTCATGCAGCGCCTGCGGCGCATAATATACTATGGGTGGTGGGATGGGGTGGTGGGCGGGTATACTAAACTATATACTCTAATGATCGAAGGGCGCCTGTGGCGATTAAGATTATTATCATTATCTTATCCATATTATTTATGTGGGCAGTAGCATTAGTCATGCAGCGCCTGTGGCGCATAATATACTATGGGTGGTGGGATGGGGTTGTGGGCGGGTATACTAAACTCTATACTCTAATGATCGAGGGGCGCCTGTGGCGCATAAGATTATTATCATTATCTTATCCATATTATTTATGTGGGCAGTAGCATTAGTCATGCAGCGCCTGCGGCGCATAATATACTATGGGTGGTGGGATGGGGTGGTGGGCGGGTATACTAAACTCTATACTCTAATGATCGAGGGGCGCCTGTGGCGCATAAGATTATTATCATTATCTTATCCATATTATTTATGTGGGCAGTAGCATTAGTCATGCAGCGCCTGCGGCGCATAATATACTATGGGTGGTGGGATGGGGTTGTGGGCGGGTATACTAAATTCTATACTCTAATGATCGAGGGGCGCCTGTGGCGCATAAGATTATTATCATTATCTTATCCATATTATTTATGTGGGCAGTAGCATTAGTCATGCAGCGCCTGCGGCGCATAATATACTATGGGTGGTGGGATGGGGTGGTGGGCGGGTATACTAAACTCTATACTCTAATGATCGAGGGGCGCCTGTGGCGCATAAGATTATTATCATTATCTTATCCATATTATTTATGTGGGCAGTAGCATTAGTCATGCAGCGCCTGCGGCGCATAATATACTATGTGTGGTGGGATGGGGTGGTGGGCGGGTATACTAAACTCTATACTCTAATGATCGAGGGGCGCATGTGGCGCATAAGATTATTATCATTATCTTATCCATATTATTTATGTGGGCAGTAGCATTAGTCATGCAGCGCCTGCGGCGCATAATATACTATGGGTGGTGGGATGGGGTGGTGGGCGGGTATACTAAACTCTATACTCTAATGATCGAGGGGCGCCTGTGGCGCATAAGATTATTATCATTATCTTATCCATATTATTTATGTGGGCAGTAGCATTAGTCATGCAGCGCCTGCGGCGCATAATATACTATGGGTGGTGGGATGGGGTGGTGGGCGGGTATACTAAACTATATACTCTAATGATCGAAGGGCGCCTGTGGCGATTAAGATTATTATCATTATCTTATCCATATTATTTATGTGGGCAGTAGCATTAGTCATGCAGCGCCTGTGGCGCATAATATACTATGGGTGGTGGGATGGGGTTGTGGGCGGGTATACTAAACTCTATACTCTAATGATCGAGGGGCGCCTGTGGCGCATAAGATTATTATCATTATCTTATCCATATTATTTATGTGGGCAGTAGCATTAGTCATGCAGCGCCTGCGGCGCATAATATACTATGGGTGGTGGGATGGGGTGGTGGGCGGGTATACTAAACTCTATACTCTAATGATCGAGGGGCGCCTGTGGCGCATAAGATTATTATCATTATCTTATCCATATTATTTATGTGGGCAGTAGCATTAGTCATGCAGCGCCTGCGGCGCATAATATACTATGGGTGGTGGGATGGGGTTGTGGGCGGGTATACTAAATTCTATACTCTAATGATCGAGGGGCGCCTGTGGCGCATAAGATTATTATCATTATCTTATCCATATTATTTATGTGGGCAGTAGCATTAGTCATGCAGCGCCTGCGGCGCATAATATACTATGGGTGGTGGGATGGGGTGGTGGGCGGGTATACTAAACTCTATACTCTAATGATCGAGGGGCGCCTGTGGCGCATAAGATTATTATCATTATCTTATCCATATTATTTATGTGGGCAGTAGCATTAGTCATGCAGCGCCTGCGGCGCATAATATACTATGTGTGGTGGGATGGGGTGGTGGGCGGGTATACTAAACTCTATACTCTAATGATCGAGGGGCGCATGTGGCGCATAAGATTATTATCATTATCTTATCCATATTATTTATGTGGGCAGTAGCATTAGTCATGCAGCGCCTGCGGCGCATAATATACTATGGGTGGTGGGATGGGGTGGTGGGCGGGTATACTAAACTCTATACTCTAATGATCGAGGGGCGCCTGTGGCGCATAAGATTATTATCATTATCTTATCCATATTATTTATGTGGGCAGTAGCATTAGTCATGCAGCGCCTGCGGCGCATAATATACTATGGGTGGTGGGATGGGGTGGTGGGCGGGTATACTAAACTCTATACTCTAATGATCGAGGGGCGCCTGTGGCGCATAAGATTATTATCATTATCTTATCCATATTATTTATGTGGGCAGTAGCATTAGTCATGCAGAGCCTGCGGCGCATAATATACTATGGGTGGTGGGATGACGTGGTGGGCGGGTATACTAAACTCTATACTCTAATGATCGAGGGGCGCCTGTGGCGCATAAGATTATTATCATTATCTTATCCATATTATTTATGTGGGCAGTAGCATTCGGGGGGCGTCGAAGTAATCGCGGAGCGCAGCGAAGCGATTACGAGTAACTGCATACGCATAAATCCACGTCTATTGTTATGGCGCTCAATATCACGAGTCGTACAAAGCGAACAATATAGGTATTTATTTTATTTATATCATAAATAACTTTGAATATACTCATACTCAATTATTCTAATTGACCAGAACTGTTTATTAAAGATGCATAATCCGAATTAACGCTCCCAAACTATTTCTTTGGCTTTGGGGGTAAAAATATTTGATTAGAGTCGAGGACCCACCCATCAAAGCTCAGAGTGCTCAGATATCTATTTTTGAAATTTGTTATTTCTAGAGATATGTAATTGTTGTTGGCATGGTAAAAAATTGTCAAGGCCATGGTCTCGAACCAAATTGCAGATGAAGTTGGATAACTCTAAAATCAAGTGGCTTTGGGTGTTAAGATATTTGAAAATCTGACCATATTTCGTTGAACAAAATGTTGAGAAGTATTTAACACGCTTTGGGAAATTTTACATTATAGTTCACTGTGGTAAGCATTACTATGGGTGGTGGGATGGGGTGGTGTACTATGGGTGGTGGGATGGGGTGGTGGGCGGGTATACTAAACTCTATACTCTAATGATCGAGGGGCGCCTGTGGCGCATAAGATTATTATCATTATCTTATCCATATTATTTATGTGGGCAGTAGCATTAGTCATGCAGCGCCCGCGGCGCATAATATACTATGGGTGGTGGGATGGGGTGGTGGGCGGGTATACTAAACTCTATACTCTAATGATCGAGGGGCGCCTGTGGCGCATAAGATTATTATCATTATCTTATCCATATTATTTATGTGGGCAGTAGCATTAGTCATGCAGCGCCTGCGGCGCATAATATACTATGTGTGGTGGGATGGGGTGGTGGGCGGGTATACTAAATTCTATACTCTAATGATCGAGGGGCGCCTGTGGCGCATAAGATTATTATCATTATCTTATCCATATTATTTATGTGGGCAGTAGCATTAGTCATGCAGCGCCTGCGGCCCACATAAAATACTATGGGTGGTGGGATGGGGTGGTGGGCGGGTATACTAAACTCTATACTCTAATGATCGAGGGGCGCCTGTGGCGCATAAGATTATTATCATTATCTTATCCATATTATTTATGTGGGCAGTAGCATTAGTCATGCAGCGCCTGCGGCGCATAATATACTATGGGTGGTGGGATGGGGTGGTGGGCGGGTATACTAAACTCTATACTCTAATGATCGAGGGGCGCCTGTGGCGCATAAGATTATTATCATTATCTTATCCATATTATTTATGTGGGCAGTAGCATTAGTCATGCAGCGCCTGCGGCGCATAAGATACTATGGGTGGTGGGATGGGGTGGTGGGCGGGTATACTAAACTCTATACTCTAATGATCGAGGGGCGCCTGTGGCGCATAAGATTATTATCATTATCTTATCCATATTATTTATGTGGGCAGTAGCATTAGTCATGCAGCGCCTGCGGCGCATAAGATACTATGGGTGGTGGGATGGGGTGGTGGGCGGGTATACTAAACTCTATACTCTAATGATCGAGGGGCGCCTGTGGCGCTTAAGATTATTATCATTATCTTATCCATATTATTTATGTGGGCAGTAGCATTAGTCATGCAGCGCCGGCGGCGCATAATATACTATGTGTGGTGGGATGGGGTGGTGGGCGGGTATACTAAACTCTATACTCTAATGATCGAGGGGCGCCTGTGGCGCATAAGATTATTATCATTATCTTATCCATATTATTTATGTGGGCAGTAGCATTAGTCATGCAGCGCCTGCGGCGCATAATATACTATGGGTGGTGGGATGGGGTGGTGGGCGGGTATACTAAACTATATACTCTAATGATCGAAGGGCGCCTGTGGCGATTAAGATTATTATCATTATCTTATCCATATTATTTATGTGGGCAGTAGCATTAGTCATGCAGCGCCTGTGGCGCATAATATACTATGGGTGGTGGGATGGGGTTGTGGGCGGGTATACTAAACTCTATACTCTAATGATCGAGGGGCGCCTGTGGCGCATAAGATTATTATCATTATCTTATCCATATTATTTATGTGGGCAGTAGCATTAGTCATGCAGCGCCTGCGGCGCATAATATACTATGGGTGGTGGGATGGGGTGGTGGGCGGGTATACTAAACTATATACTCTAATGATCGAAGGGCGCCTGTGGCGATTAAGATTATTATCATTATCTTATCCATATTATTTATGTGGGCAGTAGCATTAGTCATGCAGCGCCTGTGGCGCATAATATACTATGGGTGGTGGGATGGGGTTGTGGGCGGGTATACTAAACTCTATACTCTAATGATCGAGGGGCGCCTGTGGCGCATAAGATTATTATCATTATCTTATCCATATTATTTATGTGGGCAGTAGCATTAGTCATGCAGCGCCTGCGGCGCATAATATACTATGGGTGGTGGGATGGGGTGGTGGGCGGGTATACTAAACTCTATACTCTAATGATCGAGGGGCGCCTGTGGCGCATAAGATTATTATCATTATCTTATCCATATTATTTATGTGGGCAGTAGCATTAGTCATGCAGCGCCCGCGGCGCATAATATACTATGGGTGGTGGGATGGGGTGGTGGGCGGGTATACTAAACTCTATACTCTAATGATCGAGGGGCGCCTGTGGCGCATAAGATTATTATCATTATCTTATCCATATTATTTATGTGGGCAGTAGCATTAGTCATGCAGCGCCTGCGGCGCATAATATACTATGTGTGGTGGGATGGGGTGGTGGGCGGGTATACTAAATTCTATACTCTAATGATCGAGGGGCGCCTGTGGCGCATAAGATTATTATCATTATCTTATCCATATTATTTATGTGGGCAGTAGCATTAGTCATGCAGCGCCTGCGGCCCACATAAAATACTATGGGTGGTGGGATGGGGTGGTGGGCGGGTATACTAAACTCTATACTCTAATGATCGAGGGGCGCCTGTGGCGCATAAGATTATTATCATTATCTTATCCATATTATTTATGTGGGCAGTAGCATTAGTCATGCAGCGCCTGCGGCGCATAATATACTATGGGTGGTGGGATGGGGTGGTGGGCGGGTATACTAAACTCTATACTCTAATGATCGAGGGGCGCCTGTGGCGCATAAGATTATTATCATTATCTTATCCATATTATTTATGTGGGCAGTAGCATTAGTCATGCAGCGCCTGCGGCGCATAAGATACTATGGGTGGTGGGATGGGGGTGGTGGGCGGGTATACTAAACTCTATACTCTAATGATCGAGGGGCGCCTGTGGCGCATAAGATTATTATCATTATCTTATCCATATTATTTATGTGGGCAGTAGCATTAGTCATGCAGCGCCTGCGGCGCATAAGATACTATGGGTGGTGGGATGGGGTGGTGGGCGGGTATACTAAACTCTATACTCTAATGATCGAGGGGCGCCTGTGGCGCTTAAGATTATTATCATTATCTTATCCATATTATTTATGTGGGCAGTAGCATTAGTCATGCAGCGCCGGCGGCGCATAATATACTATGTGTGGTGGGATGGGGTGGTGGGCGGGTATACTAAACTCTATACTCTAATGATCGAGGGGCGCCTGTGGCGCATAAGATTATTATCATTATCTTATCCATATTATTTATGTGGGCAGTAGCATTAGTCATGCAGCGCCTGCGGCGCATAATATACTATGGGTGGTGGATGGGGTGGTGGGCGGGTATACTAAACTATATACTCTAATGATCGAAGGGCGCCTGTGGCGATTAAGATTATTATCATTATCTTATCCATATTATTTATGTGGGCAGTAGGCATTAGTCATGCAGCGCCTGTGGCGCATAATATACTATGGGTGGTGGGATGGGGTTGTGGGCGGGTATACTAAACTCTATACTCTAATGATCGAGGGGCGCCCTGTGGCGCATAAGATTATTATCATTATCTTATCCATATTATTTATGTGGGCAGTAGCATTAGTCATGCAGCGCCTGCGGCGCATAATATACTATGGGTGGTGGGATGGGGTGGTGGGGCGGGTATACTAAACTATATACTCTAATGATCGAAGGGCGCCTGTGGCGATTAAGATTATTATCATTATCTTATCCATATTAATTTATGTGGGCAGTAGCATTAGTCATGCAGCGCCTGTGGCGCATAATATACTATGGGTGGTGGGATGGGGTTGTGGGCGGGTATACTAAACTCTATACTCTAATGATCGAGGGGCGCCTGTGGCGCATAAGATTATTATCATTATCTTATCCATATTATTTATGTGGGCAGTAGCATTAGTCATGCAGCGCCTGCGGCGCATAATATACTATGGGTGGTGGGATGGGGTGGGTGGGCGGGTATACTAAACTCTATACTCTAATGATCGAGGGGCGCCTGTGGCGCATAAAGATTATTATCATTATCTTATCCATATTATTTATTTGGGCAGTAGCATTAGTCATGCAGCGCCTGCGGCGCATAAGATACTATGGGTGGTGGGATGGGGTGGTGGGGCGGGTATACTAAACTCTATACTCTAATGATCGAGGGGCGCCTGTGGCGCATAAGATTATTATCATTATCTTATCCATATTATTTATGTGGGCAGTAGCATTAGTCATGCAGCGCCCGCGGCGCATAATATACTATGGGTGGTGGGATGGGGTGGGGGCGGGTATACTAAACTCTATACTCTAATGATCGAGGGGCGCCTGTGGCGCATAAGATTATTATCATTATCTTATCCATATTATTTATGTGGGCAGTAGCATTAGTCATGCAGCGCCCGCGGCGCATAATATACTATGGGTGGTGGGATGGGGTGGTGGGCGGGTATACTAAACTCTATACTCTAATGATCGAGGGGGCGCCTGTGGCGCATAAGATTATTATCATTATCTTATCCATATTATTTATGTGGGCAGTAGCATTAGTCATGCAGCGCCTGCGGCGCATAATATACTATGTGTGGTGGGATGGGGTGGTGGGGCGGGTATACTAAATTCTATACTCTAATGATCGAGGGGCGCCTGTGGCGCATAAGATTATTATCATTATCTTATCCATATTATTTATGTGGGCAGTAGCATTAGTCATGCAGCGCCTGCGGCCCACATAAAATACTATGGGTGGTGGGATGGGGTGGTGGGCGGGTATACTAAACTCTATACTCTAATGATCGAGGGGCGCCTGTGGCCGCATAAGATTATTATCATTATCTTATCCATATTATTTATGTGGGCAGTAGCATTAGTCATGCAGCGCCTGCGGCGCATAATATACTATGGGTGGTGGGATGGGGTGGTGGGCGGGTATACTAAACTCTATACTCTAATGATCGAGGGGCGCCTGTGGCGCATAAGATTATTATCATTATCTTATCCATATTATTTATGTGGGCAGTAGCATTAGTCATGCAGCGCCTGCGGCGCATAAGATACTATGGGTGGTGGGATGGGGTGGTGGGCGGGTATACTAAACTCTATACTCTAATGATCGAGGGGGCGCCTGTGGCGCATAAGATTATTATCATTATCTAACCATATTATTTATGTGGGCAGTAGCATTAGTCATGCAGCGCCTGCGGCGCATAAGATACTATGGGTGGTGGGATGGGGTGGTGGGCGGGTATACTAAACTCTATACTCTAATGATCGAGGGGCGCCTGTGGCGCTTAAGATTATTATCATTATCTTATCCATATTATTTATGTGGGCAGTAGCATTAGTCATGCAGCGCCGGCGGCGCATAATATACTATGTGTGGTGGGATGGGGTGGTGGGCGGGTATACCTAAACTCTATACTCTAATGATCGAGGGGCGCCTGTGGCGCATAAGATTATTATCATTATCTTATCCATATTATTTATGTGGGCAGTAAGCATTAGTCATGCAGCGCCTGCGGCGCATAATATACTATGGGTGGTGGGATGGGGTGGTGGGCGGGTATACTAAACTATATACTCTAATGATCGAAGGGCGCCTGTGGCGATTAAGATTATTATCATTATCTTATCCATATTATTTATGTGGGCAGTAGCATTAGTCATGCAGCGCCTGTGGCGCATAATATACTATGGGTGGTGGGATGGGGTTGGTGGGGGCGGGTATACTAAACTCTATACTCTAATGATCGAGGGGCGCCTGTGGCGCATAAGATTATTATCATTATCTTATCCATATTATTTATGTGGGCAGTAGCATTAGTCATGCAGCGCCTGCGGCGCATAATATACTATGGGTGGTGGGATGGGGTGGTGGGCGGGTATACTAAACTATATACTCTAATGATCGAAGGGCGCCTGTGGCGATTAAGATTATTATCATTATCTTATCCATATTATTTATGTGGGCAGTAGCATTAGTCATGCAGCGCCTGTGGCGCATAATATACTATGGGGGTGGTGGGATGGGGTTGTGGGCGGGTATACTAAACTCTATACTCTAATGATCGAGGGGCGCCTGTGGCGCATAAGATTATTATCATTATCTTATCCATATTATTTATGTGGGCAGTAGCATTAGTCATGCAGCGCCCTGCGGCGCATAATATACTATGGGTGGTGGGATGGGGTGGTGGGCGGGTATACTAAACTCTATACTCTAATGATCGAGGGGCGCCTGTGGCGCATAAGATTATTATCATTATCTTATCCATATTATTTATGTGGGCAGTAGCATTAGTCATGCAGCGCCTGCGGCGCATAAGATACTATGGTGGTGGGATGGGGTGGTGGGCGGGTATACTAAACTCTATACTCTAATGATCGAGGGGCGCCTGTGGCGCATAAGATTATTATCATTATCTTATCCATATTATTTATGTGGGCAGTAGCATTAGTCATGCAGGCGCCCGCGGCGCATAATATACTATGGGTGGTGGGATGGGGTGGTGGCGGGTATACTAAACTCTATACTCTAATGATCGAGGGGCGCCTGTGGCGCATAAGATTATTATCATTATCTTATCCATATTATTTATGTGGGCAGTAGCATTAGTCATGCAGCGCCTGCGGCGCATATATACTATGTGTGGTGGGATGGGGTGGTGGGCGGGTATACTAAATTCTATACTCTAATGATCGAGGGGCGCCTGTGGCGCATAAGATTATTATCATTATCTTATCCATATTATTTATGTGGGCAGTAGCATTAGTCATGCAGCGCCTGCGGTAATATACTATGGGTGGTGGGATGGGGTGGTGGGCGGGTATACTAAACTCTATACTCTAATGATCGAGGGGCGCCTGTGGCGCATAAGATTATTATCATTATCTTATCCATATTATTTATGTGGCAGTAGCATTAGTCATGCAGCGCCTGCGGCGCATAATATACTATGTGTGGTGGGATGGGGTGGTGGGCGGGGTATACTAAACTCTATACTCTAATGATCGAGGGGCGCATGTGGCGCATAAGATTATTATCATTATCTTATCCATATTATTTATGTGGGCAGTAGCATTAGTCATGCAGCGCCTGCGGCGCATAATATACTATGGGTGGTGGGATGGGGTGGTGGGCGGGTATACTAAACTCTATACTCTAATGATCGAGGGGCGCCTGTGGCGCATAAGATTATTATCATTATCTTATCCATATTATTTATGTGGGCAGTAGCATTAGTCATGCAGCGCCTGCGGCGCATAATATACTATGGGTGGTGGGATGGGGTGGTGGGCGGGTATACTAAACTCTATACTCTAATGATCGAGGGGCGCCTGTGGCGCATAAGATTATTATCATTATCTTATCCATATTATTTATGTGGGCAGTAGCATTAGTCATGCAGAGCCTGCGGCGCATAATATACTATGGGTGGTGGGATGGGGTGGTGGGCGGGTATACTAAACTCTATACTCTAATGATCGAGGGGCGCCTGTGGCGCATAAGATTATTATCATTATCTTATCCATATTATTTATGTGGGCAGTAGCATTAGTCATGCAGCGCCTGCGGCGCATAATATACTATGGGTGGTGGGATGGGGTGGTGGGCGGGTATACTAAACTCTATACTCTAATGATCGAGGGGCGCCTGTGGCGCATAAGATGATTATTATTATCTTATCCATATTATTTATGTGGGCAGTAGCATTAGTCATGCAGCGCCTGCGGCGCATAATATACTATGGGTGGTGGGATGGGGTGGTGGGCGGGTATACTAAACTCTATACTCTAATGATCGAGGGGCGCCTGTGGCGCATAAGATTATTATCATTATCTTATCCATATTATTTATGTGGGCAGTAGCATTAGTCATGCAGCGCCTGCGGCGCATAAGATACTATGGGGTGGTGGGATGGGGTGGTGGGCGGGTATACTAAACTCTATACTCCAATGATCGAGGGGCGCCTGTGGCGCATAAGATTATTATCATTATCTTATCCATATTATTTATGTGGGCAGTAGCATTAGTCATGCAGCGCCTGCGGCGCATTATATACTATGGGTGGTGGGATGGGGTGGTGGGCGGGTATACTAAACTCTATACTCTAATGATCGAGGGGCGCCTGTGGCGCATAAGATTATTATCATTATCTTATCCATATTATTTATGTGGGCAGTAGCATTAGTCATGCAGCGCCTGCGGCGCATAATATACTATGGGTGGTGGGATGGGGTGGTGGGCGGGTATACTAAACTCTTATACTCTAATGATCGAGGGGCGCCTGTGGCGCATAAGATTATTATCATTATCTTATCCATATTATTTATGTGGGCAGTAGCATTAGTCATGCAGCGCCTGTGGCGCATAATATACTATGGGTGGTGGGATGGGGTGGTGGGCGCGGTATACTAAACTCTATACTCTAATGATCGAGGGGCGCCTGTGGCGCATAAGATTATTACCATTATCTTATCCATATTATTTATGTGGGCAGTAGCATTAGTCATTGCAGCGCCTGCGGCGCATAAGTATACTATGTGTGGTGGGATGGGGTGGTGGGCGGGTATACTAAACTCTATACTCTAATGATCGAGGGGCGCCTGTGGCGCATAAGATTATTATCATTATCTTATCCATATTATTTATGTGGGCAGTAGCATTAGTCATGCAGCGCCTGCGGCGAATAATATACTAATGGGTGGTGGGATGGGGTGGTGGGCGGGTATACTAAACTCTATACTCTAATGATCGAGGGGCGCCTGTGGCGCATAAGATTATTATCATTATCTTATCCATATTATTTATGTGGGCAGTAAGCATTAGTCATGCAGCGCCTGCGGCGCATAATATACTATGGGTGGTGGGATGGGGTGGTGGCGGGTATACTAAACTCTATACTCTAATGATCGAGGGGCGCCTGTGGCGCATAAGATATTACCATTATCTTATCCATATTATTTATGTGGGGCAGTAGCATTAGTCATGCAGCGCCTGCGGCGCATAATATACTATGTGTGGTGGGATGGGGTGGTGGGCGGGTATACTAAACTCTATACTCTAATGATCGAGGGGCGCCTGTGGCGCATAAGATTATTATCATTATCTTATCCATATTATTTATGTGGGCAGTAGCATTAGTCATGCAGCGCCTGCGGCGCATAAGATACTATGGGTGGTGGGATGGGGTGGTGGGCGGGTATACTAAACTCTATACTCCAATGATCGAGGGGCGCCTGTGGCGCATAAGATTATTATCATTATCTTATCCATATTATTTATGTGGGCAGTAGCATTAGTCATGCAGCGCCTGCGGCGCATTATATACTATGGGTGGTGGGATGGGGTGGTGGGCGGGTATACTAAACTCTATACTCTAATGATCGAGGGGCGCCTGTGGCGCATAAGATTATTATCATTATCTTATCCATATTATTTATGTGGGCAGTAGCATTAGTCATGCAGCGCCTGCGGCGCCTAATATACTATGGGTGGTGGGATGGGGTGGTGGGCGGGTATACTAAACTCTATACTCTAATGATCGAGGGGCGCCTGTGGCGCATAAGATTATTATCATTATCTTATCCATATTATTTATGTGGGCAGTAGCATTAGTCATGCAGCGCCTGCGGCGCATAATATACTATGGGTGGTGGGATGGGGTGGTGGGCGGGTATACTAAACTCTTATACTCTAATGATCGAGGGGCGTCTGTGGAGGCATAAGATTATTATCATTATCTTATCCATATTATTTATGTGGGCAGTAGCATTAGTCATGCAGCGCCTGTGGCGCATAATATACTATGGGTGGTGGGATGGGGTGGTGGGCGGTATACTAAACTCTATACTCTAATGATCGAGGGGCGCCTGTGGCGCATAAGATTATTATCATTATCTTATCCATATTATTTATGTGGGCAGTAGCATTAGTCATGCAGCGCCTGCGGCGCATAATATACTATGGGTGGTGGGATGGGGTGGTGGGCGGGTATACTAAACTCTATACTCTAATGATCGAGGGGCGCCTGTGGCGCATAAGATTATTACCATTATCTTATCCATATTATTTATGTGGGCAGTAGCATTAGTCATGCAGCGCCTGCGGCGCATAATATACTATGTGTGGTGGGATGGGGTGGTGGGCGGGTATACTAAACTCTATACTCTAATGATCGAGGGGCGCCTGTGGCGCATAAGATTATTATCATTATCTTATCCATATTATTTATGTGGGCAGTAGCATTAGTCATGCAGCGCCTGCGGCGAATAATATACTATGGGTCGGTGGGATGGGGTGGTGGGCGGGTATACTAAACTCTATACTCTAATGATCGAGGGGCGCCTGTGGCGCATAAGATTATTATCATTATCTTATCCATATTATTTATGTGGGCAGTAGCATTAGTCATGCAGCGCCTGCGGCGCATAATATACTATGGATGGTGGGATGGGGTGGTGGGCGGGTATACTAAACTCTATACTCTAATGATCGAGGGGCGCCTGTGGCGCATAAGATTATTACCATTATCTTATCCATATTATTTATGTGGGCAGTAGCATTAGTCATGCAGCGCCTGCGGCGCATAATATACTATGTGTGGTGGGATGGGGTGGTGGGCGGGTATACTAAACTCTATACTCTAATGATCGAGGGGCGCCTGTGGCGCATAAGATTATTATCATTATCTTATCCATATTATTTATGTGGGCAGTAGCATTAGTCATGCAGCGCCTGCGGCGCATAAGATACTATGGGTGGTGGGATGGGGTGGTGGGCGGGTATACTAAACTCTATACTCCAATGATCGAGGGGCGCCTGTGGCGCATAAGATATTATCATTATCTTATCCATATTATTTATGTGGGCAGTAGCATTAGTCATGCAGCGCCTGCGGCGCATTATATACTATGGGTGGTGGGATGGGGTGGTGGGCGGGTATACTAAACTCTATACTCTAATGATCGAGGGGCGCCTGTGGCGCATAAGATTATTATCATTATCTTATCCATATTATTTATGTGGGCAGTAGCATTAGTCATGCAGCGCCTGCGGCGCCTAATATACTATGGGTGGTGGGATGGGGTGGTGGGCGGGTATACTAAACTCTATACTCTAATGATCGAGGGGCGCCTGTGGCGCATAAGATTATTATCATTATCTTATCCATATTATTTATGTGGGCAGTAGCATTAGTCATGCAGCGCCTGCGGCGCATAATATACTATGGGTGGTGGGATGGGGTGGTGGGCGGGTATACTAAACTCTATACTCTAATGATCGAGGGGGCGTCTGTGGAGCATAAGATTATTATCATTATCTTATCCATATTATTTATGTGGGCAGTAGCATTAGTCATGCAGCGCCTGTGGCGCATAATATACTATGGGTGGTGGGATGGGGTGGTGGGCGGTATACTAAACTCTATACTCTAATGATCGAGGGGCGCCTGTGGCGCATAAGATTATTATCATTATCTTATCCATATTATTTATGTGGGCAGTAGCATTAGTCATGCAGCGCCTGCGGCGCATAATATACTATGGGTGGTGGGATGGGGTGGTGGGCGGGTATACTAAACTCTATACTCTAATGATCGAGGGGGCGCCTGTGGCGCATAAGATTATTATCATTATCTTATCCATATTATTTATGTGGGCAGTAGCATTAGTCATGCAGCGCCTGCGGCGCATAATATACTATGGGTGGTGGGATGGGGTGGTGGGCGGGTATACTAAACTCTATACTCTAATGATCGAGGGGCGCCTGTGGCGCATAAGATTATTATCATTATCTTATCCATATTATTTATGTGGGCAGTAGCATTAGTCATGCAGCGCCTGCGGCGCATAATATACTATGGGTGGTGGGATTGGGTGGTGGGCGGGTATACTAAACTCTATACTCTAATGATCGAGGGGCGCCTGTGGCGCATAAGATGATTATTATTATCTTATCCATATTATTTATGTGGGCAGTAGCATTAGTCATGCAGCGCCTGCGGCGCATAAATATACTATGGGTGGTGGGATGGGGTGGGTGGGCGGGTATACTAAACTCTATATTCTAATGATCGAGGGGCGCCTGTGGCGCATAAGATTATTATCATTATCTTATCCATATTATTTATGTGGGGCAGTAGCATTAGTCATGCAGCGCCTGCGGCGCATAATATACTATGGGTGGTGGGATGGGGTGGTGGGCGGGTATACTAAACTCTAAACTCTAATGATCGAGGGGCGCCTGTGGCGCATAAGATGATTATTATTATCTTATCCATATTATTTATGTGGGCAGTAGCATTAGTCATGCAGCGCCTGCGGCGCATAATATACTATGGGTGGTGGGATGGGGTGGTGGGCGGGTATACTAAACTCTATAATCTAATGATCGAGGGGCGCCTGTGGCGCATAAGATTATTATCATTATCTTATTCATATTATTTATGTGGGCAGGTAGCATTAGTCATGCAGCGCCTGCGGCGCAATAATATACTATGCGTGGTGGGATGGGGTGGTGGGCGGGTATACTAAACTCTATACTCTAATGATCGAGGGGCGCCTGTGGCGCATAATATTATTATCATTATCTTATCCATATTATTTATGTGGGCAGTAGCATTAGTCTTGCAGCGCCTGCGGGCGCATAATATACTATGGGTGGTGGGATGGGGTGGTGGGCGGGTATACTAAACTCTATACTCTAATGATCGAGGGGCGCCTGTGGCGCATAAGATTATTATCATTATCTTATCCATATTATTTATGTGGGCAGTAGCATTGGTCATGCAGCGCCTGCGGCGCATAATATACTATGTGTGGTGGGATGGGGTGGTGGCGGGTATACTAAACTCTATACTCTAATGATCGAGGGGCGCCTGTGGCGCATAAGATTATTATCATTATCTTATCCATATTATTTATGTGGGCAGTAGGCATTAGTCATGCAGCGCCTGCGGCGCATATATACTATGGGTGGGTGGGATGGGGTGGTGGGCGGGTATACTAAACTCTATACTCTAATGATCGAGGGGCGGCCTGTGGCGCATAAGATTATTATCATTATCTTATCCATATTATTTATGTGGGCAGTAGCATTAGGCATGCAGCGCCTGCGGCGCATAAGATACTATGGGTGGTGGGATGGGGTGGTGGGCGGGTATACTAAACTCTATACTCTAATGATCGAGGGGCGCCTGTGGCGCATAAGATTATTATCATTATCTTATCCATATTATTTATGTGGGCAGTAGCATTAGGCATGCAGCGCCTGCGGCGCATAAGATACTATGGGTGGTGGGATGGGGTGGTGGGCGGGTATACTAAACTCTATACTCTAATGATCGAGGGGCGCCTGTGGCGCATAAGATTATTATCATTATCTTATCCATATTATTTATGTGGGCAGTAGCATTAGGCATGCAGCGCCTGCGGCGCATAAGATACTATGGGTGGTGGGATGGGGTGGTGGGCGGGTATACTAAACTCTATACTCTAATGATCGAGGGGCGCCTGTGGCGCATAAGATTATTATCATTATCTTATCCATATTATTTATGTGGCATGTAGCATTAGGCATGCAGCGCCTGCGGCGCATAAGATACTATGGGTGGTGGGATGGGGTGGTTGGCGGGTATACTAACTCTATACTCTAATGATCGAGGGGCGCCTGTGGCGCATAAGATTATTATCATTATCTTATCCATATTATTTATAGTGGGCAGTAGCATTAGGCATGCAGCGCCTGCGGCGCATAAGATACTATGGGTGGTGGGATGAGGGTGGTGGGCGGGTATACTAAACTCTATACTCTAATGATCGAGGGGCGCCTGTGGCGCATAAGATTATTATCATTATCTTATCCATATTATTTATGTGGGCAGTAGCATTAGGCATGCAGCGCCTGCGGCGCATAAGATACTATGGGTGGTGGGATGGGGTGGTGGGCGGGTATACTAAACTCTATACTCTAATGATCGAGGGGCGCCTGTGGCGCATAAGATTATTATCATTATCTTATCCATATTATTTATGTGGGCAGTAGCATTAGGCATGCAGCCGCATAATATACTATGGGTGGTGGGATGGGGTGGTGGGCGGGTATACTAAACTCTATACTATAATGATCGAGGGGCGCCTGTGGCGCATAAGATTATTATCATTATCTTATCCATATTATTTATGTGGGCAGTAGCATTAGTCATGCAGCGCCTGCGGCGCATAATATACTATGGGTGGTGGGATGGGGTGGTGGGCGTGTATACTAAACTCTATACTCTAATGATCGAGGGGCGCCTGTGGCGCATAAGATGATTATTATTATCTTATCCATATTATTTATGTGGGCAGTAGCATTAGTCATGCAGCGCCTGCGGCGCATAATATACTATGGGTGGTGGGATGGGGTGGTGGGCGGGTATACTAAACTCTATATTCTGATGATCGAGGGGCGCCTGTGGCGCATAAGATTATTATCATTATCTTATTCATATTATTTATGTGGGCAGTAGCATTAGTCATGCAGCGCCTGCGGCGCATAATATACTATGGGTGGTGGGATGGGGTGGTGGGCGGGTATACTAAATTCTATACTCTAATGATCGAGGGGCGCCTGTGGCGCATAAGATTATTATCATTATCTTATTCATATTATTTATGTGGGCAGTAGCATTAGTCATGCAGCGCCTGCGGCGCATAATATACTATGGGTGGTGGGATGGGGTGGTGGGCGGGTATACTAAACTCTATACTCTAATGATCGAGGGGCGCCTGTGGCGCATAAGATTATTATCATTATCTTATCCATATTATTTATGTGGGCAGTAGCATTAGTTATGCAGCGCCTGCGGCGCATAATATACTATGGGTGGTGGGATGGGGTGGTGGGCGGGTATACTAAACTCTATACTCTAATGATCGAGGGGCGCCTGTGGCGCATAAGATTATTATCATTATCTTATCCATATTATTTATGTGGGCAGTAGCATTGGTCATGCAGCGCCTACGGCGCATAATATACTATGTGTGGTGGGATGGGGTGGTGGGCGGGTATACTAAACTCTATACTCTAATGATCGAGGGGCGCCTGTGGCGCATAAGATTATTACCATTATCTTATCCATATTATTTATGTGGGCAGTAGCATTAGTCATGCAGCGCCTGCGGCGCATAATATACTATGGGTGGTGGGATGGGGTGGTGGGCGGTTATACTAAACTCTATACTCTAATGATCGAGGGGCGCCTGTGGCGCATAAGATTATTATCATTATCTTATCCATATTATTTATGTGGGCAGTAGCATTAGTCATGCAGCGCCTGCGGCGCATAATATACTATGGGTGGTGGGATGGGGTGGTGGGCGGGTATACTAAACTCTATATTCTAATGATCGAGGGGCGCCTGTGGCGCATAAGATTATTATCATTATCTTATTCATATTATTTATGTGGGCAGTAGCATTAGTCATGCAGCGCCTGCGGCGCATAATATACTATGGATGGTGGGATGGGGTGGTGGGCGGGTATACTAAACTCTATACTCTAATGATCGATTATTATCATTATCTTATCCATATTATTTATGTGGGCAGTAGCATTGGTCATGCAGCGCCTACGGCGCATAATATACTATGTGTGGTGGGATGGGGTGGTGGGCGGGTATACTAAACTCTATACTCTAATGATCGAGGGGCGCCTGTGGCGCATAAGATTATTATCATTATCTTATCCATATTATTTATGTGGGCAGTAGCATTAGTCATGCAGCGCCTGCGGCGCATAATATACTATGGGTGGTGGGATGGGGTGGTGGGCGGGTATACTAAACTCTATACTCTAATGATCGAGGGGCGCCTGTGGCGCATAAGATTATTATCATTATCTTATCCATATTATTTATGTGGGCAGTAGCATTAGTCATGCAGCGCCTGCGGCGCATAATATACTATGGGTGGTGGGATGGGGTGGTGGGCGGGTATACTAAACTCTATACTCTAATGATCGAGGGGCGCCTGTGGCGCATAAGATTATTATCATTATCTTATCCATATTATTTATGTGGGCAGTAGCATTAGTCATGCAGCGCCTGCGGCGCATAATATACTATGGGTGGTGGGATGGGGTGGTGGGCGGGTATACTAAACTCTATACTCTAATGATCGAGGGGCGCCTGTGGCGCATAAGATTATTATCATTATCTTATCCATATTATTTATGTGGGCAGTAGCATTAGTCATGCAGCGCCTGCGGCGCATAATATACTATGGGTGGTGGGATGGGGTGCTGGGCGGGTATACTAAACTCTATACTCTAATGATCGAGGGGGCGCCTGTGGCGCATAAGATTATTATCATTATCTTATCCATATTATTTATGTGGGCAGTAGCATTAGTCATGCAGCGCCTGTGGCGCATAATATACTATGGGTGGTGGGATGGGGTGGTGGGCGGGTATACTAAACTCTATACTCTAATGATCGAGGGGCGCCTGTGGCGCATAAGATTATTATCATTATCTTATACATATTATTTATGTGGGCAGTAGCATTAGTCATGCAGCGCCTGCGGCGCATAATATACTATGGGTGGTGGGATGGGGTGGTGGGCGGGTATACTAAACTCTATACTCTAATGATCGAGGGGCGCCTGTGGCGCATAAGATTATTATCATCATCTTATCCATATTATTTATGTGGGCAGTAGCATTAGTCATGCAGCGCCTGCGGCGCATAATATACTATGGGTGGTGGGATGGGGTGGTGGGCGGGTATACTAAACTCTATACTCTAATGATCGAGGGGCGCCTGTGGCGCATAAGATTATTATCATTATCTTATTCATATTATTTATGTGGGCAGTAGCATTAGTCATGCAGCGCCTGCGGCGCATAATATACTATGGGTGGTGGGATGGGGGTGGTGGGATGGGGTGGTGGGCGGGTATACTAAACTCTATACTCTAATGATCGAGGGGCGCCTGTGGCGCATAAGATTATTATCATTATCTTATCCATATTATTTATGTGGGCAGTAGCATTAGTCATGCAGCGCCTGCGCGCATAATATACTATGGGTGGTGGGATGGGGTGGTGGGCGGGTATACTAAACTCTATACTCTAATGATCGAGGGGCGCCTGTGGCGCATAAGATTATTATCATTATCTTATCCATATTATTTATGTGGGCAGTAGCATTGGTCATAGCAGCGCCTACGGCGCATAATATACTATGTGTTGTGGGATGGGGTGGTGGGCGGGTATACTAAACTCTATACTCTAATGATCGAGGGGCGCCTGTGGCGCATAAGATTATTATCATTATCTTATCCATATTATTTATGTGGGCAGTAGCATTAGTCATGCAGCGCCTGCGGCGCATAATATACTATGGGTGGTGCGATGGGGTGGTGGGCGGGTATACTAAACTCTATACTCTAATGATCGAGGGGGCGCCTGTGGCGCATAAGATTATTATCATTATCTTATCCATATTATTTATGTGGGCAGTAGCATTAGTCATGCAGCGCCTGCGGCGCATAATATACTATGGGTGGTGGGATGGGGTGGTGGGCGGGTATACTAAACTCTATACTCTAATGATCGAGGGGCGCCTGTGGCGCATAAGATTATTATCATTATCTTATCCATATTATTTATGTGGGCAGTAGCATTAGTCATGCAGCGCCTGCGGCGCATAATATACTATGGGTGGTGGGATGGGGTGGTGGGCGGGTATACTAAACTCTATACTATAATGATCGAGGGGCGCCTGTGGCGCATAAGATTATTATCATTATCTTATCCATATTATTTATGTGGGCAGTAGCATTAGTCATGCAGCGCCTGCGGCGCATAATATACTATGGGTGGTGGGATGGGGTGGTGGGCGGGTATACTAAACTCTATACTCTAATGATCGAGGGGCGCCTGTGGCGCATAAGATGATTATTATTATCTTATCCATATTATTTATGTGGGCAGTAGCATTAGTCATGCAGCGCCTGCGGCGCAATAATATACTATGGGTGGTGGGATGGGGTGGTGGGCGGGTATACTAAACTCTATATTCTGATGATCGAGGGGCGCCTGTGGCGCATAAGATTATTATCATTATCTTATTCATATTATTTATGTGGGCAGTAGCATTAGTCATGCAGCGCCTGCGGCGCATAATATACTATGGGTGGTGGGATGGGGTGGTGGGCGGGGTATACTAAACTCTATACTCTAATGATCGAGGGGCGCCTGTGGCGCATAAGATTATTATCATTATCTTATCCATATTATTTATGTGGGCAGTAGCATTAGTCATGCAGCGCCTGCGGCGCATAAGATACTATGGGTGGTGGGATGGGGTGGTGGGCGGGTATACTAAACTCTATACTCTAATGATCGAGGGGCGCCTGTGGCGCATTAAGATTATTATCATTATCTTATCCATATTATTTATGTGGGCAGTAGCATTGGTCATGCAGCGCCTACGGCGCATAATATACTATGTGTGGTGGGATGGGGGTGGTGGGCGGGTATACTAAACTCTATACTCTAATGATCGAGGGGCGCCTGTGGCGCATAAGATTATTATCATTATCTTATCCATATTATTTATGTGGGCAGTAGCATTAGTCATGCAGCGCCTGCGGCGCATAATATACTATGGGTGGTGGGATGGGGTGGTGGGCGGGTATACTAAACTCTATACTCTAATGATCGAGGGACGCCTGTGGCGCATAAGATTATTATCATTATCTTATCCATATTATTTATGTGGGCAGTAGCATTAGTCATGCAGCGCCTGCGGTGCATAAGATACTATGTGTGGTGGGATGGGGTGGTGGGCGGGTATACTAAACTCTATACTCTAATGATCGAGGGGCGCCTGTGGCGCATAAGATTATTATCATTATCTTATCCATATTATTTATGTGGGCAGTAACATTAGGCATGCAGCGCCGGCGGCGCATAAGATACTATGGGTGGTGGGATGGGGTGGTGGGCGGGTATACTAAACTCTATACTCTAATGATCGAGGGGCGCCTGTGGCGCATAAGATTATTATCATTATCTTATCCATATTATTTATGTGGGCAGTAGCATTAGTCATGCAGCGCCTGCGGCGCATAAGATACTATGGGTGGTGGGATGGGGTGGTGGGCGGGTATACTAAACTTTATACTCTAATGATCGAGGGGCGCCTGTGGCGCATAAGATTATTATCATTATCTTATCCATATTATTTATGTGGGCAGTAGCATTAGTCATGCAGCGCCTGCGGCGCATTAGATACTATGGGTGGTGGGATGGGGTGGTGGGCGGGTATACTAAACTCTATACTCTAATGATCGAGGGGCGCCTGTGGCGCATAAGATTATTATCATTATCTTATCCATATTATTTATGTGGGCAGTAGCATTAGTCATGCAGCGCCTGTGGCGCATAAGATACTATGGGTGGTGGGATGAGGTGTTGGCGGGTATACTAAACTCTATACTCTAATGATCGAGGGGCGCCTGTGGCGCATAAGATTATTATCATTATCTTATCCGTATTATTTATGTGGGCAGTAGCATTGGTCATGCAGCGCCTACGGCGCATAATATACTATGTGTGGTGGGATGGGGTGGTGGGCGGGTATACTAAACTCTATACTCTAATGATCGAGGGGCGCCTGTGGCGCATAAGATTATTATCATTATCTTATCCATATTATTTATGTGGGCAGTAGCATTAGTCATGCAGCGCCTGCGGCGCATAATATACTATGGGTGGTGGGATGGGGTGGTGGGCGGGTATACTAAACTCTATACTCTAATGATCGAGGGACGCCTGTGGCGCATAAGATTATTATCATTATCTTATCCATATTATTTATGTGGGCAGTAGCATTAGTCATGCAGCGCCTGCGGTGCATAAGATACTATGTGTGGTGGGATGGGGTGGTGGGCGGGTATACTAAACTCTATACTCTAATGATCGAGGGGCGCCTGTGGCGCATAAGATTATTATCATTATCTTATCCATATTATTTATGTGGGCAGTAACATTAGGCATGCAGCGCCGGCGGCGCATAAGATACTATGGGTGGTGGGATGGGGTGGTGGGCGGGTATACTAAACTCTATACTCTAATGATCGAGGGGCGCCTGTGGCGCATAAGATTATTATCATTATCTTATCCATATTATTTATGTGGGCAGTAGCATTAGTCATGCAGCGCCTGCGGCGCATAAGATACTATGGGTGGTGGGATGGGGTGGTGGGCGGGTATACTAAACTTTATACTCTAATGATCGAGGGGCGCCTGTGGCGCATAAGATTATTATCATTATCTTATCCATATTATTTATGTGGGCAGTAGCATTAGTCATGCAGCGCCTGCGGCGCATTAGATACTATGGGTGGTGGGATGGGGTGGTGGGCGGGTATACTAAACTCTATACTCTAATGATCGAGGGGCGCCTGTGGCGCATAAGATTATTATCATTATCTTATCCATATTATTTATGTGGGCAGTAGCATTAGTCATGCAGCGCCTGTGGCGCATAAGATTCTATGGGTGGTGGGATGAGGTGTTGGCGGGTATACTAAACTCTATACTCTAATGATCGAGGGGCGCCTGTGGCGCATAAGATTATTATCATTATCTTATCCGTATTATCATTGGCACAGGGTAAACAAATTTCATAACGTCACATACTCTGAAATACCATTCCCTTGAGGCATCATATTTTTTTCTTATATTCTTTAACAATTTTATAATTACACCCATACAGAGCCCCAGACAAACATGAGCAGACGACACTCAGTACACATGCTTCTATATAGGTGTGGGGTTCCCTCCTGGGGCATCATTTAGTCCGCCATTTAGTCCGTCATTTGCTGTCCATCATTATTTTCTTCCCGTTCATTTATTTCTTTCTTCCCCACACCCACATTCAAACCGACTGACGTTTCTTCTGGTATTTGCAGATTGCTTTCGAAGAGCAATAACTCTATCTCTCTCAATCGCAAATAGTCTCTCCAATAGCAGTTTGATATCCAAGTGCAGTAACTCTACCTTTCTGATCTCAGACAGTCTGTCCACAATCAGCATGTAGTTAACAGTGCCAAGGGCGTATATAAGTTAGTCACTCTAACCAAGCAATTTATGTCAGTGTTGGGCCACTCAACATGAAATCTGAATGGGTCCATTTATGTACCTCCTCCGGAACACCAGTCAGGCTACAATCACCTACGGTTATGTCGCCCACGGGGCTCGCTTGCAGTCATTTTAAATTGCCGTGAGTTTATCGTTGTCTTAAGGTGTGTAAGTGTTTAGGGTTAGGTTCAGGTTAGGGGTAGGGTCATAGTTTTTGATAACGGTTAAGGTAGGGATAGGATTAGGATTATGACTTGGGTTAGGGTTTCGGTCAGGGTTCGGAATATTTTTGTATTTAGGGTCATGGATAATACGGGGAGTGTGAATATGCATAGGGTGGTGGATAGGGTTATTGTTTAGGTTATAATTATAGTTACCATTATGGGTTAGAGTCCGGATACCAAACTTCATACGTGCCGGCAGCCATCTTGGATTCTACTATTTGTATCCATTTGATCCCGAACTTCATATGGCTCTGCTTGTTGACTTCTGGTTACTTAAACACGTAAACTGTCCGCGCTCCTTATTGCTCAATTGACCGTAATTTATGACATTATTCCATGTCCATGTTGAGTTACAGTGTCATTGACACTTTCATTATTAATAGCATCACTTGATCCCACCAGCATCATAATTCATAATAATTCAGCAAGACCCATCAACATTCTGATCATATTAGCAGCACCACATATCCATTGATGCTCGCATGGGGGTTTCTGAAATGACTTGTTTATAGTGATAATGTTCATTACTTTCAGTGGTTGTTGTGGACTGTGATTTTGAGGTAGATTGTGTGTGGACACAAAGAACGGACTGGGAATGGTTTTTCAATCGTCATTCAGGCGTGACACCGTCAGGTAGCACCGGTCCGAGCGATGATCACACACTGCAGAATGGTAAGTATAATCGTGATCGCGGTATGAATTAGTAATATTCGGTTACATTTTACTCGTTGGATTTTAGAGCGGTTGGATTATGTTTTCAGTGGAGTAGACTTCACAATAAGTTTATAATGCATGTACATACTGGACATGCAAATAAAATGGCAAATGAGAAAGATTATATCTGGAGTGCCGATATGAAAGTATCTAACATTAAATCAGGTATCCAGTTTGATAGTAGTTTATCGGTGTTTGCTTTGAAAATTAGAGCGTGGGTTGGGTGTGGGAGGTATTATATTAAATGTGAATTCTTTTCCTATCCATCTATAAATTTTCATGTAATTTCAAAACATAATATTATTTTCTGCTCCTAAATTATTATTGAAATTGAGGTCGACCACTTCGCGGAGATATATAATACTTTTTCTGAGCCCTTCCGGTAATAAAATGACAGACACGTAGAATCACCTATCAATTATATTTAATTGCGTTCAAATCAGTTGTTTTAACCCTCCAAGTTTCATGTAGACACCAGGTCATAAATATGTGCAATAAAATAGTTAACACTGTGTAATTGTATTTCCCCATCAGTTATGTTAAGAAAGCCTAACTAATTTTGTTTGCCGATTCCTTGATTTGGAAAATATTTCTTCTTGGTTTTGGTCTTGTTGTCACTCCGTGACATGTCACTCCGTGACAATAACAAGACGTTTAGTCTAATTCAGATTTAATTGTGAACATCCACATGTTATAAGTCATATGAAAGTAAGGTATTGGGGTTGCTCTCTTTCATGGAACATTAAATAATTCATACTGATACTGTTATAGTGTATGTATATGGTACATATAATTGTTGTCACTCCGTGACGTCACAGAGTGACAAAATCACAAATTTGCAAATGTGATATAATTAAGACTTCCAGTTCACAGATACATAATGAGTAAGTTTTGTAATCATAGACATAGTACATTTTTAATTGTAGTTATATATTTTAGACCGATTTTCCCCACTGATTTTCCTGATGATGAAGATTTTGGTGTGAATAAATTCAAGATATTCAAGGTAATTAAGTAAATACACCCATGTTATGTGAAGTATAATTGACAATATACTAGTTTAAACATAATTTTGAGCTTCTGAATATATAAATTGTCATATGATCACATTCTTGGTTGGGGTGTTTTATGGTGTTTGAAACCTTTTAGTTTATCCTCATATGGACACTATTATAGAGGTATTGATTTTGGTGTATGGTCCCCTTAATGTATGATGTCATATGTGACATCACATATGACATCACATATGACATCATATGCCTAGTAACCGGACATATCAGGTCATGTGATCAGCTTGTCTTCTGCCAATATGTTTCAAAAGATAAACAAACAATTAATCATGTGATTGTTACAGAGTTATATTGTGTCTCAACTTTAATATTTCTTATTTAAGAAGGTAATGTTTATATAATAACTTATGGATTAATTAAGGGGTTTCATATACGGTACTATATCAATGTGAAAATAGGTGTGTTCAAATGTGTGTTTGTGAGTTTGTGTTTCTGTGGGTTTGTGGCAAGTGAACTCCGCCGTCTCTATACCGATCGTTACCAAAGTTGGTACCTAGGGGTACTTTGACACTGCGGGAAACATATGACATGTGGCGTGTCTGTCCGACGTGACCTTGACCTTCAAATGGGGTCAATTGAAGGTCAAATTGCCAAATCACGCCGGATCTTGACCAAAGCGGGTACCTATGGGTACTTCGACACTGGGAGTAACGTACGATAGGTGACGTGTCCGTCTGGTGTGACCTTGACCTTGAAATCGTGGTAGCTTGAAGGTCAAATTGCCAAATATCACAAGATTTTGATGAAATTGGTTTCTATGGAAAATGTGCAACCGCGAGTCCTTTAGCAGCATTCATAAATGAGTAATAAAGTAATTATCTCTAATTCCAGGTGGAAAATGCCATCTTCAGGTGCGGAGCGTACGAGAAAATACAGGGAGCGTCAACAAGAAAAATATGGTCTCAACAAAATCCAAAGTGATGATGATCTGAGAAAACGTCTGGAACGACTGTCAAATATAGAAGAATCACGCCGAAAAGAAAGGATTAGGCAGAAGCAATGTCGTCAGAAGAAAAAGAATATGCTACATTTGTCATCCACAACACCTGCCAGCAAGTCTCCAGCTTATAAACGACTCTCAACGTTGAGTAAGGCGGTCTTTAAGGTGAAAATAGCAATGCCGAAATCTCCGAAAAAGCAAACTGAGGTAGTCAGACGACTCCTTAATGAGTTCAAGGAAGCCACAAGCCAAGTTGACCCGGAATTGAACATTATCCAACCAAAACTGACAACCGATATAATCAATTTCTACAATGCTGATGATATATCAAGTATGGCGCCAGGCCGAAAGGACTTTGTCACAATCAGAAAAGATGGGGAAAAGACCAGAATACAAAAGCGATACCTCATGATGACACTGAAGGAGGCCCACCAATTATTCACGGAGAAATACCCAGACCACAAAATTGGAAAATCCAAGTTTGCTGCTCTTCGACCAACTAACGTTGTGCTACATGCGAAAATGCCACACTCTGTCTGCCTTTGCAAGTATCATGAAAACATGAGAATGCTGATCCAAGTTGTCAAGCCATATTTATCATCGATATCAACCTCATTCCGGGAGTTTTTATCAACAATTGTATGTGATCAAGCCAGAGAGGAATGTATGTCTGGGAATTGTGACATTTGCAAGAATGATTTTCAAGAAGAGTACATCTCTAGCTGTGTGGCCCAAAATATCCAAATCAAGTGGGAGCAGTGGGAAACGATTGATAACAAGGCGGTAAGGATATCGCATAATGGCAGAGTAATCGACGCTCTTCGTGAAATCGAAAAACAGATTCCATCCTTCAAGATGCACACCTACATAAAAAGAAAACAAAATGAATTCTTCGAAGAAGAAAGAAATTGCGTGAATGGTAGAAAGATCGTCATTCAACTTGACTTTGCTGAGAATTATGCCGCCATACACCAAAACGAAATTCAGTCCGCTCATTGGAATCACCAACATGTGACAGTATTTACTGTATGTGCCTGGGTGAACAAGGATGTCAATGAGTCATCAGTAATAGTGAGCGATGACTTGCGTCATGACAAATATTCTATTTACACATTTCTGTTATCAATTATCGAGTCGGTCAAAGAAAAGCACCCAGAAGTTGAGGAAATTTCATTTTTCTCAGATGGCCCATCAAGCCAGTTTAAACAAAAATACCTGTTTATCAACCTCACCTATTTTCGGGAGATGATGGATATCAAACTAACCTGGTATTTCTTCGCTACCGCCCACGGAAAGGGGGCGGTAGATGGGATCGGCGGTGAGGTTAAACGCCAGGCTTGGCTTGCAAATATGTCGGGCGAAAGTGCGCATAATGCTGAATCCTTCGCTGCAGTAGCAAAGAATCATTGTGATAAAATTAGCATCAAGTTTATTTCTTCTGATGATGTTGCAAAGCATGAGTCTGCCCTCAATGCTCGATTTGAAGGTTCGCTTACTATGCCCGAGACCAAAAAGGCGCATTGTGTGGTTCCAGTTTCAAAGTATATTGTGAAGTCAATGAGATATTCCAAAGCGGACAGCAGTTCGATACATTCACTTCACGAGGATGTTTGTGTTCCTGAGTCTGAACCGAAGTCACGTAAAATAGCTTCGGCATCAGCTGTTCAAGCGAAATCAAGTAAAATAGATCAATCTGAGAAAGGTATTGTTGTTGGCGATTTTGTGCTTGTACAATTTTCTCTGAAGCGATCAGGGAAACTGTACATCGCTCAAGTGTTGAACATCGAGAGTGACGTTGAAGTTGTATTTATGCGCAAGTCAGCACAAAGTTATGTTTTCCCCGACAAAGAGGACAGGAGTTGGGTTGTCAGGACCCAAATTAGTTCTGGAACAACCCCACTTTGATAATCGTGGACATTACCTATTTCCGGGCATTTCCAGTCCTTCAATATGAGTTACTCTGAACACTTGTATTAACAATGTCAATGGTTACGGTTTCTGTGTGCTCAATACTAAAATTGATTTACCAGTAATTATGACATACTTAGTTTCCAGACTCCTTCATTCTCTATAATAAAATTAAAGCAGACAATAAATATAAATATTTTTAAATAGCCTGTCTGCCATGTCATGGTTGAAATAATTTCTTGAAAGTGAATGTGATCAATAGTCATAATTATAATACTGATTTGATTTTATGGAAATGATTAAAATTGTAGATTTTAGACACAGGCATATAGTAATCTTATATCGGTTTGAGTTAAATTATTGTATTGTTATTGACTGGTTGAATATAGTTTTCATACTTTCACATGTTATATTATTATATTATATTATTAAAGAGTTATTTCCTGCAATATATGACTTAAAATTGTGTAGATATCTTTCAATCTAAGATTGAACCATTCACTCAATTCTTCATAAGGATTGGTTATTTCAACTACATGTACATATATACATGAGGTACATGACATATCTACAACATCTCACTATGGCTACTTTTATAACAACCCTGTACATTACACAAGCCCTGTCATTTTGAATTCATATGGATTTCCCTGACAAACATAATGTTAACTTGTGCATTTTACTGGTACATAATGTCAAATTTGTGAAACCAAAACCTAAACATAATTCCAACTTCTCTATTTTCATATGGCCAAGCCTATATACTAAGGGCCAAATTACTCATTTAATATTAAAGTTACCAATTTAGTCAGTAAACAGATAATCAATATATACTGGCATTACTGCATGTGTATTTGAGATCTCTATGACTTGGTATGGTAGTTAATTACCAAATACCAGTGTATAATTATAATACATACATACTTGACATTCAAATAATATCGCGAATGCAAATGGCAAATGAGAAAGAATATTTCTGGTGTTCCGATATGATGGGATCTAACATTAAATCATGTTATCCATTTTAATGTAATGTTTTATCGCTGTTTGCTTTGAAACTTAGAGCGTGGGCCATGTGTGTTTAGTATTATGTTAACTGCGAATTCTTATCCGATCATATCGGGGTTTAATTATATTATTTATTCATAACAGTGACCATAAGCCCAACCAATTCGGCTCGACACATGTCTCGAACACAATGCAAAGCCAACCCGCAACAATATATATGCGTCATTCATATATAACAATATCAACATAAATAATAGTGTGCTCATCGCTAAACCAGTCCCTAGTTAACAATAACTAATACTGTGCTCACCGTTAAACAAGTTCCTAGTTAATATTCCACTCTTGGTTTGCATAAACGATACACTTATTATATCCCAACACTTTTCAGGAAACGGGAAATATATCTATTTTGAATCATCGCCCCCAGTCACCACCGGAGATACAGCGTCGATGAGTAGTCCAACGATAACAACGACCGGGCCCAGTTGCTTCAAGTTCTGGTATCACATGTACGGAATACAAATGGGAAACCTCGCGGTATCTATCTTAAGTGAAGGATCCAATTCACCGGTCGTGGTCTGGCAAGAGACTGGAAATAAGGGTGATACATGGCTTGAGGCCAATATCGAAATCCCTGCAGGTAACGATTATGTGGTGAGTTTAACCCATATAGCATTGTCTCCATATAGCATTGTCTCCATATAGCATTGTCTCCATATAGCATTGTCTCCATATAACATTGCTTCGTTCGAAATCACTGCATGTAGCGATTATGTGGTGAGTTTAACCCATATAGCATTGTCTCCATATAGCATTGTCTCCATATAGCATTGTCTCCATATAGCATTGTCTCCATGTAACATTGCTTCGTTCGAAATCGCTGCATGTAGCGATTATGTGGTGAGTTTAACCCATATAGCATTGTCTCCATATAGCATTGTCTCCATATAGCATTGTCTCCATATAGCATTGTCTCCATATAACATTGCTTCGTTCGAAATCGCTGCATGTAGCGATTATTTGGTGAGTTTAACCCATATAGCATTGTCACCATATAGCATTGTCTCCATATAGCATTGTCTCCATATAGCATTGTCTCCATATAGCATTGTCTCCATATAACATTGCTTCGTTCGAAATCGCAGCATGTAGCGATTATGTGGTGAGTTTAACCCATATAGCATTGTCTCCATACAGCATTGTCTCCATATAACATTGCCTCCATATAGCATTGCTTCGTTCGACATTGTCTCCATATAACATTATGTGGTGAGTTTAACCCATATAACATTATGTGGTGAGTTTAACCCATATAACATTGCTTCGCTCGACATCCCTCCAGGTAGCGACTATGTGTGAGTTTAACCCATATAACATTGCCTCGTTCGACATCCCTTTAGGTAGCGATTATGTGTGAGTTTAACCCATATAACATTATGTGGTGAGTTTAACCCATATAACATTGTCTCCATATAACATTGCTTCGTTGGACATCCCTTCAGGTAGCGATTATGTGGTGAGTTTAACCCATATAACATTGCTTCGTCCGACATCCCTTCAGATAGCGATTATGTGGTGAGTTTAACCCATATAGCATTGTCTCCATATAACATTGTCTCCATATAACATTGTCTCCATATAACATTGTCTCCATATAACATTATGTGGTGAGTTTAACCCATATAGCATTGTCTCCATATAACATTGTCTCCATATAGCATTGCTTCGTCCGACATCCCTTTAGGTAGCGATTATGTGGTAATATAAACCCATATAACATTGCCTCGTTCGACATCCCTTTAGGTAGCGATTATGTGTGAGTTTAACCCATATAACATTATGTGGTGAGTTTAACACATATAACATTGTCTCCATATAACATTGCTTCGTTGGACATCCCTTCAGGTAGCGATTATGTGGTGAGTTTAACCCATATAACATTGATTCGTCCGACATCCCTTCAGATAGCGATTATGTTGTGAGTTTAACCCATTTAGCATTGTCTCCATATAACATTGTCTCCATATAACTTTGTCTCCATATAACATTATGTGGTGAGTTTAACCCATATAGCATTGTCTACATATAACATTGTCTCCATATAACATTGTCTCCATATAACATTGCTTCGTCCGACATCCCTTCAGGTAGCGATTATGTGGTGAATTTAACCCATATAGCATTGCTTCGTTCGACATCCCTTGAGGTAGCGATTATGTGGTGAGTTTAACCCATATAGCATTATGTGGTGTGTTTAACCCATATAACATTGCCTCCATATAACATTGCTTCGTTCGACATCCCTTCACGTAGCGATTATGTGGTGAGTTTAACCCATATAACATTGCTTCGTTCGACATTCCTTAACGTAGCGATTATGTGGTGAGTTTAACCCATATAGCATTATGTGGTGAGTTTAACCCATATAGCATTATGTGGTGAGTTTAACCCATATAGCATGGCTTCGTTCGACATTCCTTCAGGTAGCGACTATGTGTGAGTTTAACCCATATAGCATTGCCTCGTTCGACATCCCTTCAGGTAGCGATTATGTGGTGAGTTTAACCCATATAACATTGCCTCGTTCGACATCCCTTCAGGTAGCGATTATGTGGTGAGTTTAACCTATATAGCATTATGTGGTGAGTTTAACCCATATAGCATTGCTTCGTTCGACATCCCTTCAGGTAGCGATTATGTGGTGAGTTTAACCCATATAGCATTGCCTCGTTCGACATCCCTTCACGTAGCGATTATGTGGTGAGTTTAACCTATATAGCATTATGTGGTGAGTTTAACCCATATAGCATTGCCTCGTTCGACATCCCTTCAGGTAGCGATTATGTGGTGAGTTTAACCCATATAACATTGCTTCGCTCGACATCCCTTCAGGTAGCGATTATGTGGTGAGTTTAACCCATATAACATTATGTGGTGAGTTTAACCCATATAGCATTTTTTCGTCCGACATCCCTTCAGGTAGCGATTATGTGGTGAGATTAACCCATATAGCATTGCTTCGTTCGACATCCCTTCACGTAGCGATTATGTGGTGAGTTTAACCTATATAGCATTATGTGGTGAGTTTGACCCATATAGCATTACCTCCATATAACATTGTCTCCATATAACATTGCCTCGTTCGACATCCCTTCAGGTAGCGATTATGTGGTGAGTTTAACCCATATAACATTGCTTCGTTCGACATCCCTTCAGGTAGCGATTATGTGGTGAGTTTAACCCATATAACATTGCTTCGCTCGACATCCCTTCAGGTAGCGATTATGTGGTGAGTTTAACCCATATAACATTATGTGGTGAGTTTAACCCATATAGCATTGCTTCGTCCGACATCCCTTCAGGTAGCGATTATGTGGTGAGTTTAACCCATATAACATTGCTTCGCTCGACATCCCTTCAGGTAGCGATTATGTGGTGAGTTTAACCCATATAGCATTGATTCGTTCGAGATCCCTTCACGTAGCGATTATGTGGTGAGTTTAACCTATATAGCATTATGTGGTGAGTTTAACCCATATAGCATTGCCTCGTTCGACATCCCTTCAGGTAGCGATTATGTGGTGAGTTTAACCCATATAGCATTGCCTCCATATAGCATTGCCTCGTTCGACATCCCTTCAGGTAGCGATTATGTGGTGAGTTTAACCCATATAACATTGCTTCGCTCGACATCCCTTCACGTAGCGATTATGTGGTGAGTTTAACCTATATAACATTGCCTCGTTCGACATCCCTTCAGGTAGCGATTATGTGGTGAGTTTAACCCATATAGCATTGCCTCCATATAGCATTGCCTCCATATAGCATTGCCTCGTTCGACATCCCTTCAGGTAGCGATTATGTGGTGAGTTAAACCCATATAACATTGCCTCCATATAGCATTGCCTCGTTCGACATCCCTTCAGGTAGCGATTATGTGGTGAGATTAACCCATATAACATTGCTTCGTTCGACATTCCTTCAGGTAGCGATTATGTGGTGAGTTTAACCCATATAACATTGCTTCGTTCGACATTCCTTCAGGTAGCGATTATGTGGGGAGTTAAACCCATATAACATTGCCTCCATATAACATTGCTTCGTTCGACATCCCTTCAGGTAGCGATTATGTGGTGAGTTTAACCCATATAACATTGCTTCGTTCGACATTCCTTCAGGTAGCGATTATGTGGGGAGTTTAACCCATATAACATTACCTCCATATAACATTGCCTCCATATAGCATTGCCTCGTTCGACATCCCTTCAGGTAGCGATTATGTGGTGAGTTTAACCCATATAGCATTGCTTCGTTCGACATCCCTTCAGGTAGCGATTATGTGGTGAGTTTAACCTATATAACATTGTCTCCATATAGCATTGCCTCGTTCGACATCCATTCAGGTAGCGATTATGTGGTGAGTTTAACCCATATAACATTGCCTCGTTCGACATCCCTTCAGGTAGCGATTATGTGGTGAGTTTAACCCATATAACATTATGTGGTGAGTTTAACCCATATAACATTACCTCCATATAACATTGCCTCCATATATCATTGCCTCGTTCGACATCCCTTCAGGTAGCGATTATGTGGTGAGTTTAACCCATATAGCATTGCTTCGCTCGACATCCCTTCAGGTAGCGATTATGTGGTGAGTTTAACCCATATAACATTATGTGGTGAGTTTAACCCATATAACATTGCTTCGTTCGACATTCCTTCAGGTAGCGATTATGTGGTGAGTTTAACCCATATAACATTGCTTCGTTCGACATCCCTTCACGTAGCGATTATGTGGTGAGTTTAACCCATATAACATTGCTTCGTTCGACATTCCTTCAGGTAGCGATTATGTGGTGAGTTTAACCCATATAGCATGGCCTCGTTCGACATCCCTTTAGGTAGCGATTATGTGGTGAGTTAAACCCATATAACATTGCCTCGTTCGACATCCCTTTAGGTAGCGATTATGTGTGAGTTTAACCCATATAACATTGTGTGGTGAATATAACCCATATAACATTTCTTCGTCCGACATCCCTTTAGGTAGCGATTATGTGGTGAGTTTAACCCATATAACATTGCCTCGTCCGACATCCCTTCATGTAGCGATTATGTGGTGAGTTTAACCCATATAACATTGCCTCCATATAGCATTGCTTCGTTCGACATCCCTTTAGGTAGCGATTATGTGGTGAGTTTAACCCATATAGCATTGCCTCGTCCGACATCCCTTCAGGTAGCGATTATGTGGTGAGTTAAACCCATATAACATTGCCTCCATATAGCATTGCTTCGTTCGACATCCCTTCAGGTAGCGATTATGTGGTGAGTTAAACCCATATAACATTGCCTCGTTCGACATCCCTTCAGGTAGCGATTATGTGGTGAGATTAACCCATATAACATTGCTTCGTTCGACATCCCTTCAGGTAGCTATTATGTGGTGAGTTTAACCCATATAACATTGCTTCGTTCGACATTCCTTCAGGTAGCGATTATGTGGGGAGTTTAACCCATATAACATTACCTCCATATAACATTGCCTCCATATAGCATTGCCTCGTTCGACATCCCTTCAGATAGCGATTATGTGGTGAGTTTAACCCATATAGCATTGCTTCGTTCGACATCCCTTCAGGTAGCGATTATGTGGTGAGTTTAACCTATATAGCATTATGTGGTGAGTTTAACCCATATAACATTACCTCCATATAACATTGCCTCCATATATCATTGCCTCGTTCGACATCCCTTCAGGTAGCGATTATGTGGTGAGTTTAACCCATATAGCATTGCTTCGTTCGACATCCCTTCAGGTAGCGATTATGTGGTGAGTTTAACCTATATAACATTGTCTCCATATAGCATTGCCTCGTTCGACATCCATTCAGGTAGCGATTATGTGGTGAGTTTAACCCATATAACATTGCTTCGTTCGACATTCCTTCAGGTAGCCATTATGTGGTGAGTTTAACCCATATAACATTACCTCCATATAACATTGCTTCGTTCGACATCCCTTCAGGTAGCGATTATGTGGTGAGTTTAACCCATATAACATTGCCTCCATATAGCATTGCTTCGTTCGACATCCCTTCAGGTAGCGATTATGTGGTGAGTTTAACCCATATAACATTGCTTCGTTCGACATTCCTTCAGGTAGCCATTATGTGGTGAGTTTAACCCATATAACATTACCTCCATATAACATTGCCTCCATATATCATTGCTTCGTTCGACATCCCTTCAGGTAGCGATTATGTGGTGAGTTTAACCCATATAACATTGCCTCCATATAACATTGCCTCCATATAGCATTGCTTCGTTCGACATCCCTTCAGGTAGCGATTATGTGGTGAGTTTAACCCATATAACATTGCTTCGTTCGACATTCCTTCAGGTAGCCATTATGTGGTGAGTTTAACCCATATAACATTACCTCCATATAACATTGCCTCCATATATCATTGCTTCGTTCGACATTCCTTCAGGTAGCGATTATGTGGTGAGTTTAACCCATATAACATTGCTTCGTTCGACATTCCTTCAGGTTGCGATTATGTGGTGAGTTTAACCCATATAACATTACCTCCATATAACATTGCCTCCATATAGCATTGCTTCGTTTGACATCCATTCAGGTAGCGATTATGTGGTGTGTTTAACCCATATAACATTGCCTCCATATAGCATTGCTTCGTTCGACATCCCTTCAGGTAGCGATTATGTGGTGAGTTTAACCCATATAACATTGCTTCGTTCGACATTCCTTCAGGTAGCGATTATGTGGTGAGTTTAACCCATATAACATTGCTTCGTTCGACATTCCTTCAGGTAGCGATTATGTGGTGAGTTTAAACGATGTAACATTGCTTCGTTCGACACCCCTTCACGTAGCGATTATGTTTTGAGTTTAACCCATATAGCAGTGTCTCCGTATAGTATTGTCTGCATATAACATTGTCTCCATATAGCATTGTCTCCATATAACATTGCTTCGTTCGACACCCCTTCAGGTAGCGATTATGTGGTGAGTTTAACCCATATAACATTATTTGGTGAGTTTAACCCATATAACATTACCTCCATATAACATTGCCTCCATGTAGCATTGCTTCGTTCGACATCTCTTCAGGTAGCGATTATGTGGTGAGTTTAACCCATATAGCATTGCTTCGTTCGACATCCCTTCAGGTAGCGATTATGTGGTGAGTTTAGCCCATATAACATTGTCTCCATATAGCATTGCCTCGTTCGACATCCATTCAGGTAGGGATTATGTGGTGAGTTTAACCCATATAACATTGTGGTGAGTTAAACCCATATAACATTGCCTCCATATAACACTGCCTCGTTCGACATCCCTTTAGGTAGCGATTATGTGGTGAGTTTAACCCATATAACATTGTCTCCATATAGCATTGCCTCGTTCGACCTTCAGGTAGCGATTATGTGGTGAGTTTAACCCATATAACATTGCTTCGTTCGACATTCCTTCATGTAGCGATTATGTGGTGAGTTTAACCCATATAGCATTGCTTCGTTCGACGTCCGTTCACGTAGCGATTATGTGGTGAGATTAACCCATATGACATTGCTTCGTTCGACATCCATTCAGGTAGCGATTATGTGGTGAGTTTAACCCATATAGCATTACCTCCATATAACAATGTCTCCATATAGCATTGCCTCGTTCGACATCCCTTCAGGTAGCGATTATGTGGTGAGTTTAACCCATATAACATTGCTTCGTTCGACATTCCTTCATGTAGCGATTATGTGGTGAGTTTAACCCATATAGCATTACCTCCATATAACAATGTCTCCATATAGCATTGCCTCGTTCGACATCCCTTTAGGTAGCGATTATGTGGTGAGTTTAACCCATATAGCATTGCTTCGTTCGACATCCCTTCAGGTAGCGATTATGTGGTGAGTTTAACCCATATAACATTGCTTCGTTCGACATCCCTTCAGGTAGCGATTATGTGGTGAGTTTAACCCATATAGCATTGCCTCGTTCGACATCCCTTCAGGTAGCGATTATGTGGTGAGTTTAACCCATATAACATTGTCTCCATATAGCATTGCATCGTTCGACATCCATTCAGGTAGCGATTATGTGGTGAGTTTAACCCATATAACATTGTGTGGTGAGTTAAACCCATATAACATTGCCTCGTTCAACATCCCTTTATGTAGCGATTATGTGGTGAGTTAAACCCATATAACATTGCCTCGTTCGACATCCCTTTAGGTAGCGATTATGTGTGAGTTTAACCCATATAACATTGTGTGGTGAGTATAACCCATATAACATTTCTTCGTCCGACATCCCTTTAGGTAGCGATTATGTGGTGAGTTTAACCCATATAACATTGCCTCGTTCGACATCCCTTTAGGTAGCGATTATGTGGTGAGTTTAACCCATATAACATTGCCTCGTTCGACATCCCTTTATGTAGCGATTATGTGTGAGTTTAACCCATATAACATTGTGTGGTGAGTATAACCCATATAACATTGTGTGGTGAGTATAACCCATATAACATTGTGTGGTGAGTATAACCCATATAACATTGTGTGGTGAGTATAACCCATATAACATTTCTTCGTCCGACATCCCTTTAGGTAGCGATTATGTGTGAGTTTAACCCATATAACATTGTGTGGTGAGTATAACCCATATAACATTGTGTGGTGAGTATAACCCATATAACATTTTTTCGTCCGACATCCCTTTAGGTAGCGATTATGTGGTGAGTTTAACCCATATAACATTGCCTCGTTCGACATCCCTTTAGGTAGCGATTATGTGGTGAGTTTAACCCATATAACATTTCTTCGTCCGACATCCCTTTAGGTAGCGATTATGTGGTGAGTTTAACCCATATAAAATTGCCTCGTTCGACATCCCTTTAGGTAGCGATTATGTGGTGAGTTTAACCCATATAACATTGCCTCGTGCGACATCCCTTTAGGTAGCGATTATGTGGTGAGTTTAACCCATATAACATTGTCTCGTTCGACATCCCTTTAGGTAGCGATTATGTGGTGAGTTAAACCCGTATAACATTGCCTCGTTCGACATCCCTTTAGGTAGCGATTATGTGTGAGTTTAACCCATATAACATTATGTGGTGAGTTTAACCCATATAACATTACCTCCATATAACATTGCCTCCATATAGCATTGCTTCGTTCGACATCCCTTCAGGTAGCGATTATGTGGTGAGTTTAACCCATATCACAATACCTCCATATAACATTGCCTCCATATAGCATTGCTTCGTTCGACATCCCTTCAGGTAGCTATTATGTGGTGAGTTTAACCCATATAACCTTGCTTCGTCCGACATCTCTTCACGTAGCGATTATGTGGTGAGTTTAACCAATATAGCATTGCCTCCATATAGCATTGTCTCCATATAGCATTGTCTCCATATAACATTGCCTCCATATAGCATTGTCTCCATATTGCATTGTCTCCATATAACATTGCCTCCATATAACATTGCCGCGTTGAGCAAAATTTACATGACGCATTTTGCCTGTTAAGGTTTAATTACGACATCTTATTTAGTTATACCCACACCCATGCAAATAATAGTGATAATAATAATTGTTGTAAATTGAAATATTAAATAAATTCCAAAGTAAATTAGGTTCAATGCACTAAAGTAATTATTGTCTCCGGTTGCAAGGCATCGATTACCTATCATCAAAAGGAATTCGAACAGAGAGCATTATAATTAGTTTAAATACCGACTAAGTCTATCGGCTCCTCACTGGATACTCGGTTAACGTACGAGTCCCTTGTCGCTACTGTATAAATACATGTATGCAGCGGGATATCACTGCTCAATAGTAAATGCTAGGTTTCCCTCACAAACTGTAATGGTTTCTATAACAGAGAGTTAATTTATTATATGAGATTAACCCTTTGTTCAAACAGATTAGTAATCTGTTATACCAGAATTGGCATTAGTAATCTGTTATACTAGAATTGGTATTAGTTTAGTTTAGATTAGTGATCTGTTATACCAGAATTGGCATTAGTTTAGTTGCTGATTTAATATAGAAGTATTATGATATATAAACAGATTAGTAATCTGTTATATCAGAATTGGTATTATTTTAGTTTAGATTAGTAATCTGTTATACTAGGATTGGTATTAGTTTAGTTTAGATTAGTAATCTGTTATACCAGAATTGGTACTAGTTTAGTTTAGATTAGTAATCTGTTATATCATACTTGGTATTAGTTTAGTTAAATTAGTAATCTGTTATACCAGAATTGATATCAGTTTAGTTGCTGATTTAATATAGAATTATTATGATATATAAACATATTAGTAATCTGTTATACCAGAATTGGTATTAGTTTAGTTTAGATTGGTAATCTGTTATACTAGGATTGGTATTAGTTTAGTTTAGTTTAGTAATCTGTTATATCTGAATTGGTACTAGTTTAGTTTAGATTACTAATCTGTTATATCAGAATTGGAATTAGTTTAATTTAGATTAATAATATGTTATACCATAATTGGTACTAGTTTAGATTAGATTAGTAATCTGTTATACTATGATTGGTATTAGTTTAGTTTAGATTAGTAATCTGTTATACTAGGATTGGTATCAGTTTAGTTTAGTTTAGTAATCTGTTATATCAGAATTGGTACTAGTTTAGTTTAGATTACTAATCTGTTATATCAGAATTGGAATTAGTTTAGTTTAGATTACTAATATGTTATATCAGAATCGGTATTAGTTTAGTTTAGATTAGTAATCTGTTATACCAGAATTGATAATAGTTTAGTTGCTGATTTAATATAGAATTATTATGATATATAAACATATTAGTAATCTGTTATACCAGAATTGGTATTAGTTTAGTTTAGATTAGTAATCTGTTATACCGGAATTGGTATTCGTTTAGTTGCTGATTTAATATAGAAGTATTATGATATATAAACAGATTAGTAATATGTTATACCAGAATTGGTATTAGTTTAGTTTAGATTAGTAATATGTTATACCATAATTGGTACTAGTTTAGTTTAGATTAGTAATCTGTTATACTAGGATTGGTATTAGTTTAGTTTAGATTAGTAATCTGTTATACCAGAATTAGTATTAGTTTAGTTTAGATTAGTAATCTGTTATATCATAATTGGTATTAGTTTAATTTAGATTAGTAATCTGTTATATCAGAATTGGTATTAGTTTAGTTTAGATTAGTAATCTGTTATATCAGAATTGGTATTAGTTTAGATTAATAATCTGTTATACCGGAATTAGCACTAGTTTAGTTTAGATTAGTAATCAGTTATATCAGAATTGGTATTAGTTTAGTATAGATTAGTAATCTGTTATACCGGAATTTGTATTAGTTTAATTTAGATTAGTAATCTGTTATACCAGAATTGGTACTAGTTAAGTTTAGATTAGTAATCTGTTATACCAGAATTGGTATAGTTTAGTTTAGATTAGTAATCTGTTATACCAGAATTGGTATTAGTTTAGATTAGTAATCTGTTATACTATGATTGGTTCTAGTTTAGTTTAGATTACTAATCTGTTATACCAGAATTGGTATAGTTTAGTTTAAATTAGTAACCTGTTATACTAGGATTGGTATTAGTTTAGTTGCTGATTTAGTATTGAATTATTATGATATATAAACAGATTAGTAATCTGTTATACCAGAATTGGTATTAGTTTAGTTTAGATTAGTAATCTGTTATACCAGAATTAGTATTAGTTTAGTTTAGATTAGTAATCTGTTATATCATAATTGGTATTAGTTTAATTTAGATTAGTAATCTGTTATATCAGAATTGGTATTAGTTTAGTTTAGATTAGTAATCTGTTATATCAGAATTGGTATTAGTTTAGATTAATAATCTGTTATACCGGAATTAGCACTAGTTTAGTTTAGATTAGTAATCAGTTATATCAGAATTGGTATTAGTTTAGTATAGATTAGTAATCTGTTATACCGGAATTTGTATTAGTTTAATTTAGATTAGTAATCTGTTATACCAGAATTGGTACTAGTTAAGTTTAGATTAGTAATCTGTTATACCAGAATTGGTATAGTTTAGTTTAGATTAGTAATCTGTTATACCAGAATTGGTATTAGTTTAGATTAGTAATCTGTTATACTATGATTGGTTCTAGTTTAGTTTAGATTACTAATCTGTTATACCAGAATTGGTATAGTTTAGTTTAAATTAGTAACCTGTTATACTAGGATTGGTATTAGTTTAGTTGCTGATTTAGTATTGAATTATTATGATATATAAACAGATTAGTAATCTGTTATACCAGAATTGGTATTAGTTTAGTTTAGATTAGTAATCTGTTATACCGGAATTGGTACTAGTTTAGTTTAGATTAGTAATCTGTTATATCAGAATTGGTACTAGTTTAGTTTAGATTAGTAATCTGTTATATCAGAATTGGTACTTGTTTAGTTTAGATTAGTAATATGTTATATCAGAATTGGTATTAGTTTAGTTTAGATTAGTAATCTGTTATACCGGAATTGGTACTAGTTTAGTTTAGATTAGTAATCTGTTATATCAGAATTGGTACTTGTTTAGTTTAGATTAGTAATATGTTATATCAGAATTGGTATTAGTTTAGTTTAGATTAGTAATCTGTTATACCGGAATTGGTACTAGTTTAGTTTAGATTAGTAATCTGTTATATCAGAATTGGTACTTGTTTAGTTTAGATTAGTAATATGTTATATCAAAATTGGTATTAGTTTAGTTTAGATTAGTAATCTGTTATACCGGAATTGGTATTAGTTTAGTTAGATTAGTAATCTGTTTAATCAGAATTGGTATTAGTTTAGTTTAGATTAGTAATCTGTTATATCAAATTGGTATTAGTTTAGATTAGTAATCTGTTATACCAGAATTGGAATTAGTTTAGTTTAGATTAGTAATCTGGTATATCAGAATTGGTATTAGTTTAGTTCAGATTAGTAATATGTTATATCAGAATTGGTATTAGTTTAGTTTAGATTAGTAATCTGTTATATCAGAATTGGTATTAGTTTAGTTTAGATTAGTAATCTGTTATACCGGAATTGGTATAAGTTTAGTTTAGATTAGTAATCTGTTATATCAGAATTGGTACTAGTTTAGTTTAGATTAGTAATCTTTTATATCAGAATTGGTATTAGTTTAGTTTAGATTAGTAATCTGTTATAACGGAATTGGTGTTAGTTTAGTTTAGATTAGTAATCTGTTATATCAGAATTGGTACTAGTTTAGTTTAGATTAGCAATCTGTTATATCAGAATTGGTATTAGTTTAGTTTAGATTAGTAATCTGTTATACCGGAATTGGTATTAGTTTAGTTTAGATTAGTAATATGTTTTATCAGAATTGGTACAAGTTTAATTTAGATTAGTAATCTGTTATATCAGAATTGGTATTATTTTAGTTTAGATTAGTAATCTGTTATACCAGAATTGGTATCAGTTTAGTTTATATTAGTAATCTGTTATATCGGAATTGATATTAGTTTAGTTTAGATTAGTAATCTATTATATCAGAATTGGTACTAGTTTAGTTTAGATTTGTAATATGTTATACCGGAATTGGTATTAGTTTAGTTTAGATTAGTAATCTGTTATATCAGAATTGGTATTAGTTTAGTTTAGATTAGTAATATGTTATACCAGAATTGGTATTATTTTAGTTTATATTAGTAATCTGTTATATCAGAATTTGTATTAGTTTAGTTTAGATTAGTAATCTGTTATATAAGAATTTGTATTAGTTTAGTTTAGATTAGTAATCTGTTATACCGGAATTGGTACTAGTTTAGTTTAGATTAGTAATACGTTATACCAGAATTGGTATTAGTAATCTGCTATACCGGAATTGGTATAGTTTAGTTTAAATTAGTAATATGTTATACTAGGATTGGTATTCGTTTAGTTTAGATTAGTAATATGTTATACCAGAATTGGTATTAGTAATCTGTTATACCAGAATTGGTATAGTTTAGTTTAAATTAGTAATCTGTTATACTAGGATTGGTATTAGTGTAGTTGCTGATTTAGTATTGAAGTATTATGATATATTAACAGATTAGTTATATGTTTTATCACAATTGGTATTAGTTTAGTTGCTGATTTAATATCGAATTATTATGATATATTAGATTAGTAATATGTTATACTAGAATTGGTATTAGTTTAGTTTAGATTAGTAATCTGTTATTCCATAATTGGTATTAGTTTATTTTAGATTTGTAATCTGTTATACTAGAATTGGTATTAGTTTAATTGCTGATTTAGTATAGAACTATTATTATATAGTAGATTAGTAATCTGTTATACCAGAATTGGTATTAGTTTAGTTGCTGATTTAGTATTGAAGTATTTTGATATATAAACAGATTAATAATCTGTTATACCAGAATTGGTATTAGTTTAGTTGCTGATTTAGTATTGAAGTATTGTGATATATAAACAGATTAATAATCTGTTATACTGGGATTGGTACTAGTTTAGTTGCTGACTTAATATAGAAGTATTATCTATTATATGTTTTGGAAGATCTGTGTGTTTGTGTGTGATCGCGATGAACTCGAAAACGGCCGACCCGATTTCGATGAAACTTGGTATGTGGGGGTACTTTCGGCCGGGAACTGGCATATGGATATTAATTTACCCGTGCGACGCGACATTCACCTTCAAAACTCATATATCCGGATCCGGCGTGATTGTCACCCGATGCAGGGAGGCTAACTCTATAATCATAGGTCGACGGACGTAAGCAATTTGCAGGCAATTACGAATCGTGTATTTATCTCAAAATATAACATTTACAATATATATTGTCAATTTGCAGACTATTAAGAATCGTGTATATATCCCAAAATATATCATTTACAATTTCTGATATATAAATTTTGTTACAGCTGATATTCTTAGGTCTATTGTCGATAGATTTATTTTTTGTATATTCACACCACGCATAGGCTCAAGTCTTTTACAGTTACCCCGCGGGTAAAAGTTCGATAAATTATTATCCATTTAGCTGAAATGGCTTCCGTGTACGAATCTGCCGGAGACCCCCAAGCCGTCAATGCCAACAACATCGACATTGTTGAACGTTGACGGCGAGAAAATAATTAGTTATAATTAGTTAATATTTACCACACAATGCTAATTTATCTTTACGTTGAAGCTTGATAATTAATGAGCGTGTGTATATGAGGCGCGTTTATATACTTGAGTGGAAATCAAATCGGGTAAAACTGGCGGATTTTTACGGACGAAATTGTATATATAGGGTATCTCGGTATCCGCTGGGCCGATTTCCCGGTATCCGCTGGGCCGATTTCCACCATTTTTGAGGTGTTGGTGTTGGAAAACTGCCGGAAGGATTTTGACGAAATTTGATACTTAGTGGTAATTTTTCAGGGAGTGTTTTGTACGGGTCAAATCGTGACTCCGTACTGACCTTGACCTTCAAAATGATCAATTCGAGGTCAAATCGGGTAAAACCGGATGGATTTCGACGGGTACTTTTGTCGGGTACTTTTGTCCGGGCAGTGTTTTGGACGGGTCAAATCGTGACCCCTACCTGACCTTGACCTTCAAAATGGACAATTCAAGGTCAAATCGCGCAATTCGCCGAAAAGCAGAGGGGAAACAGCCCGGACGAAGTCGGGTCCACCTGCTAGTGATATATAAACAGATTAGTAATCTGATATACCAGAATTGCTATTAGTTTAGTTTAGTTTAGTAATCTGTTATACCAGAATTGGTATTATTTTAGTTGCCTGATTTAGTATTGACGTATTATGATATATAAACAGATTAGTAATCTGTTATATCAGAATTGGTATTAGTTTAGTTTCGATTAGTAATTTGTTATACCGGAATTGGTATTAGTTTAGTTTAAATTAGTAATCTGTTATACCAGAATTGGTATTAGATTAGTTTAGATTAGTAATCTGTTACACTAGGATTGTTATTAGTTTAGTTTAAAGTAGTAATCTGTTATACCAGAATTGGTCCTAGTTTAGTTTAGATTAGTATTCTGTTATACCAGAATTGGTATTAGTTTAGTTTAGATTAGGAATCTGTTATACCAGAATTGGTACTAGTTTAGTTTAGATTAGGAATCTGTTATACCAGAATTGGTACTAGTTTAGTTTAGATTAGGAATCTGTTATACTAGGATTGTTATTAGTTTAGTTTAGATTAGGAATCTGTTATACCAGAATTGGTACTAGTTTAGTTTAGATTAGGAATCTGTTATACCAGAATTGGTACTAGTTTAGTTTAGATTAGGCATCTGTTATACTAGGATTGTTATTAGTTTAGTTTAGATTAGGAATCTCTTATACCAGAATTGGTACTAGTTTAGTTTAGATTAGGAATCTGTTATACTAGGATTGTTATTAGTTTAGTTTAGATTAGGAATCTCTTATACCAGAATTGGTACTAGTTTAGTTTAGACTAGTGATCTGTTATACCAGACTTGGTATTAGTTTAGTTGCTGACTTAATATAGAATTATTATGATATAGTAGAGTAGTAATCTGTTATACTAGGATTGGTGTTAGTTTAGTTTAGATTAGGAATCTGTTATACCAGAATTGATTTTAGTTTAGTTTAGATTAGTAGAGTAGAGTAGAGTAGTAATCTGTTATACTAGGATTGGTACTAGTTTAGTTGAGATTAGGAATCTGTTATACCAGAATTGGTATTAGTTTAGTTGCTGATTTAATATAGAATTATTATGATATATAAACATATTAGTAATCTGTTATATCAGACTTGGTATTAGTTTAGTTGCTGATTTAATATAGAAGTATTATGATATAGTAGAGTAGTAATCTGTTATACCAGAGGTTTTGGATCATGTAATAAATAGAATCTACATCTCGTCCCCAGTTTATAGCGGAATTTACAAAACGAGTCCTGTAAATTAGGTCTGGACGGAGCCTTTGGCGAGGTACAGACCTAATTTACTTGACGAATTTTGTAAATTCCGCTATATATATACACGAGCTGTAGATTCTATTTATTACATGATCCAAAACCTCGATAAAATACACTTAAATCAACAAATGGCAAGTGAAACTAACATCAGCTTCTAACTGGCCTGCGATGGCGTTTCACGTAACTATGCGTTGTTTGTCCGCATAAAGAAATAGTTCCAGACAAATAAAGACTCTCTGACGTATTTAATGGCGTATAATTAATTAAATAAGTTTTCACTTCATTCATTAGAGTTGGTAGGAAAACTATTGGAAGCCGTAGTATTTTGAGACCGTAGTGTATACGGAATATAAACATACGACAAACTGGAAGTAAAAGGTCACCTGGCACTGTTTCCTGTTATGAAACGAACGTTTAATATCAACAATTTATAGAATGGGTTTATTGCCTGGAATATGGGTAGGATCATATAATAAAGTAGATTACTAGTTTGTCTGGATATTACTCTTTTCTCTCGGATATTACTAGTTTCTCTCGGATATTACTAGTTTAAATCAAGCTAGGTGGAGTTGGGCAGATACTCATACTATGTTTTCACGTCGGCAGCCATATTGCCAACCACCTAAGAGTTGCATTTTGTGTCACATCTAGAGGTAATACTATGAACAGTGTCACATCCAGGGGTAATACTATGAACAGTGTCACATCTAGGGGTAATACTATGAACCGTGTCACATCTAGGCGTAATACTATGAACAGTGTCACATCTAGGGGTAATACTATGAACAGTGTCACATCTAGGGGTAATACTATGAACAGTGTCACATCTAGGGGTAATACTATAAACAGTGTCACATCTAGGGGTAATACTATGAACAGTGTCACATCTAGGGGTAATACTATGAACAGTGTCACATCTAGGGGTAATACTATGAACAGTGTCACATCTAGGGGTAATACTATGAACAGTGTCACATCTAGGGGAAATACTATGAACAGTGTCACATCTAGGGGTAATACTATGAACAGTGTCACATCTAGGGGTAATACTATGAAAAGTGTTATTTGTTAGATTCTACATTATTGTTTGTAAGAAATATCAATTTCTCATTCCGCTATGAACTTACAATTACAAACATAAATAACAAATAGTAGATGTTCTTTCTAACTACTAACATCTCACAATCACAAATAGTATAGATGTTATTTATAACTACTAACATATCACAATCACAAATAGTAGATGTACTTTGTAACTACTAACATCTCACAATCACAAATAGTATATGTTCTTTGTAACTACTAACATCTCACCATAACAAATAGTAGATGTTCTTTGTAACTACTAACATCTCACAATCACAAATAGTATATGTTCTTTGTAACTACTAACATCTCACCATAACAAATAGTAGATGTACTGTGTAACTACTAACATCTCACAATCACAAATAGTATATGTTCTTTGTAACTACTAACATCTCACAATCACAAATAGTAGATGTTCTTTGTAACTACTAACATCTCACAATCACAAATAGTATATGTTCTTTGTAACTACTAACATCTCACCATAACAAATAGTAGATGTTCTTTGTAACTACTACCATCTCACAATCACAAATAGTATATGTTCTTTGTAACTACTAACATCTCACAATCACAAATAGTATATGTTCTTTGTAACTACTAACATCTCACCATAACAAATAGTAGATGTTCTTTGTAACTACTAACATCTCACAATCACAAATAGTATATGTTCTTTGTAACTACTAACATCTCACCATAACAAATAGTAGATGTTCTTTGTAACTACTAACATCTCACAATCACAAATAGTATATGTTCTTTGTAACTACTAACAACTCACAATCACAAATAGTATATGTTCTTTGTAACTACTAACATCTCACAATCACAAATGGTCTCACAATCACAAATAGTATATGTTCTTTGTAACTACTAACAACTCACAATCACAAATAGTAGATGTTCTTTGTAACTACTAACAACTCACAATCACAAATAGTCTCACAATCACAAATAGTATATGTTCTTTGTAACTACTAACAACTCACAATCACAAATAGTATATGTTCTTTGTAACTACTAACATCTCACAATCACAAATAGTATATGTTCTTTGTAACTACTAACATCTCACCATAACAAATAGTAGATGTTCTTTGTAACTACTAACATCTCACAATCACAAATAGTATATGTTCTTTGTAACTACTAACATCTCACCATAACAAATAGTAGATGTTCTTTGTAACTACTAACATCTCACAATCACAAATAGTATATGTTCTTTGTAACTACTAACATCTCACAATCACAAATAGTCTCACAATCACAAATAGTATATGTTCTTTGTAACTACTAACAACTCACAATCACAAATAGTATATGTTCTTTGTAACGACTAACATCTCACAATCACAAATATTATATGTTCTTTGTAACTACTTACATCTCACAATCACAAATAGTAGATGTTCTTTGTAACTACTAACAACTCACAATCACAAATAGTCTCACAATCACGAATAGAAGATGTTCTTTGTAACTACTAACAACTCACCATAACAAATAGTATATGTTCTTTGTAACTACTAACATCTCACAATCACAAATAGTATATGTTCTTTGTAACTACTAACATCTCACAATCACAAATAGTAGATGTTCTTTGTAACTACTAACATCTCACAATCACAAATAGTCTCACAATCACAAATAGTATATGTTCTTTGTAACTACTAACATCTCACAATCACAAATAGTATATGTTCTGTGTAACTACTAACATCTCACAATCACAAATAGTATATGTTCTTTGTAACTACTAACATCTCACAATCACAAATAGTAGATGTTCTTTGTAACTACTAACAACTCACAATCACAAATAGTATATGTTCTTTGTAACTACTAACATCTCACAATCACAAATAGTAGATGTACTTTGTAACTACTAACATCTCACAATCACAAATAGTAGATGTTCTTTGTAACTACTAACAACTCACAATCACAAATAGTATATGTTCTTTGTAACTACTAACATCTCACAATCACAAATAGTATATGTTCTTTGTAACTACTAACATCTCACAATCACAAATAGTAGATGTACTTTGTAACTACTAACATCTCACAATCACAAATAGTAGATGTTCTTTGTAACTACTAACAACTCACAATCACAAATAGTATATGTTCTTTGTAACTACTAACATCTCACAATCACAAATAGTATATGTTCTTTGTAACTACTAACATCTCACAATCACAAATAGTATATGTTCTTTGTAACTACTAACATCTCACAATCACAAATAGTATATGTTCTTTATAACTACTAACATCTCACAATCACAAATAGTATATGTTCTTTGTAACTACTAACATCTCACAATCACAAATAGTAGATGGTCGTTCTAACTACTAACATCTCACAATCACAAATAGTATATGTTCTTTATAACTACTAACATCTCACAATCACAAATAGTATATGTTCTTTGTAACTACTAACATCTCACAATCACAAATAGTAGATGTTCGTTCTAACTACTAACATCTCACAATCACAAATAGTATATGTACTTTGTGACTACTAACATCTCACAATCACAAATAGTATATGTTCTTTGTAACTACTAACATCTCACAATCACAAATAGTAGATGTTCGTTCTAACTACTAACATCTCACAGTCACAAATAGTATATGTTCTTTGTAACTACTAACATCTCACAATCACAAATAGTATATGTTCTTTATAACTACTAACATCTCACAATCACAAATAGTAGATGTTCGTTCTAACTACTAACATCTCACAATCACAAATAGTAGATGTTCGTTCTAACTACTAACATCTCACAATCACAAATAGTATATGTTCTTTATAACTACTAACATCTCACAATCACAAATAGTATATGTTCTTTGTAACTACTAACATCTCACAATCACAAATAGTAGATGTTCGTTCTAACTACTAACATCTCACAATCACAAATAGTAGATGTACTTTGTGACTACTAACATCTCACAATCACAAATAGTATATGTTCTTTGTAACTACTAACATCTCACCATCACAAATAGTAGATGTTCGTTCTAACTACTAACATCTCACAATCACAAATAGTATATGTTCTTTCTAACTACTAACATCTCACAATCACAAATAGTAGATGTTCGTTCTAACTACTAACATCTCACAATCACAAATAGTATATGTTCTTTGTAACTACTAACATCTCACAATCACAAATAGTATATGTTCTTTGTAACTACTAACATCTCACAATCACAAATAGTATATGTTCTTTGTAACTACTAACATCTCACAATCACAAATAGTATATGTTCTTTGTAACTACTAACATCTCACAATCACAAATAGTAGATGTACTTTGTAACGACTAACATCTCACAATCACAAATAGTATATGTTCTTTGTAACTACTAACATCTCACAATCACAAATAGTATATGTTCTTTGTAACTACTAACATCTCACAATCACAAATAGTAGATGTACTTTGTAACTACTCTCATCTCACAATCACAAATAGTAGATGTTCTTTGTAACTACTAACATCTCACAATCACAAATAGTCTCATAATCACAAATAGTAGATGTTCGTTCTAACTACTAACATCTCACAATCACAAATAGTATATGTTCTTTATAACTACTAACATCTCACAATCACAAATAGTAGATGTACTTTGTGACTACTAACATCTCACAATCACAAATAGTATATGTTCTTTGTAACTACTAACATCTCACCATCACAAATAGTAGATGTTCGTTCTAATTACTAACATCTCACAATCACAAATAGTATATGTTCTTTCTAACTACTAACATCTCACAATCACAAATAGTAGATGTTCGTTCTAACTACTGACATCTCACAATCACAAATAGTATATGTTCTTTGTAACTACTAACATCTCACAATCACAAATAGTATATGTTCTTTGTAACTACTAACATCTCACAATCACAAATAGTATATGTTCTTTGTAACTACTAACATCTCACAATCACAAATAGTATATGTTCTTTGTAACTACTAACATCTCACAATCACAAATAGTAGATGTACTTTGTAACGACTAACATCTCACAATCACAAATAGTATATGTTCTTTGTAACTACTAACATCTCACAATCACAAATAGTATATGTTCTTTGTAACTACTAACATCTCACAATCACAAATAGTAGATGTACTTTGTAACTACTAACATCTCACAATCACAAATAGTAGATGTTCTTTGTAACTACTAACATCTCACAATCACAAATAGTCTCATAATCACAAATAGTAGATGTTCGTTCTAACTACTAACATCTCACAATCACAAATAGTATATGTTCTTTATAACTACTAACATCTCACAATCACAAATAGTATATGTTCTTTATAACTACTAACATCTCACAATCACAAATAGTATATGTTCTTTGTAACTACTAACATCTCACAATCACAAATAGTCTCACAATCACAAATAGTATATGTTCTTTGTAACTACTAACAACTCACAATCACAAATAGTATATGTTCTTTGTAACGACTAACATCTCACAATCACAAATATTATATGTTCTTTGTAACTACTAACATCTCACAATCACAAATAGTAGATGTTCTTTGTAACTACTAACAACTCACAATCACAAATAGTCTCACAATCACGAATAGAAGATGTTCTTTGTAACTACTAACAACTCACCATAACAAATAGTATATGTTCTTTGTAACTACTAACATCTCACAATCACAAATAGTATATGTTCTTTGTAACTACTAACATCTCACAATCACAAATAGTAGATGTTCTTTGTAACTACTAACATCTCACAATCACAAATAGTCTCACAATCACAAATAGTATATGTTCTTTGTAACTACTAACATTTCACAATCACAAATAGTATATGTTCTTTGTAACTACTAACATCTCACAATCACAAATAGTATATGTTCTTTGTAACTACTAACATCTCACAATCACAAATAGTAGATGTTCTTTGTAACTACTAACAACTCACAATCACAAATAGTATATGTTCTTTGTAACTACTAACATCTCACAATCACAAATAGTAGATGTACTTTGTAACTACTAACATCTCACAATCACAAATAGTAGATGTTCTTTGTAACTACTAACAACTCACAATCACAAATAGTATATGTTCTTTGTAACTACTAACATCTCACAATCACAAATAGTAGATGTACTTTGTAACTACTAACATCTCACAATCACAAATAGTAGATGTTCTTTGTAACTACTAACAACTCACAATCACAAATAGTATATGTTCTTTGTAACTACTAACATCTCACAATCACAAATAGTATATGTTCTTTGTAACTACTAACATCTCACAATCACAAATAGTAGATGTACTTTGTAACTACTAACATCTCACAATCACAAACAGTAGATGTTCTTTGTAACTACTAACAACTCACAATCACAAATAGTATATGTTCTTTGTAACTACTAGCATCTCACAATCACAAATAGTATATGTACTTTGTAACTACTAACATCTCACAATCACAAATAGTATATGTTCTTTGTAACTACTAACATCTCACAATCACAAATAGTATATGTTCTTTATAACTACTAACATCTCACAATCACAAATAGTATATGTTCTTTGTAACTACTAACATCTCACAATCACAAATAGTAGATGTTCGTTCTAACTACTAACATCTCACAATCACAAATAGTATATGTTCTTTATAACTACTAACATCTCACAATCACAAATAGTATATGTTCTTTGTAACTACTAACATCTCACAATCACAAATAGTAGATGTTCGTTCTAACTACTAACATCTCACAATCACAAATAGTAGATGTACTTTGTGACTACTAACATCTCACAATCACAAATAGTATATGTTCTTTGTAACTACTAACATCTCACAATCACAAATAGTAGATGTTCGTTCTAACTACTAACATCTCACAATCACAAATAGTATATGTTCTTTGTAACTACTAACATCTCACAATCACAAATAGTATATGTTCTTTATAACTACTAACATCTCACAATCACAAATAGTAGATGTTCGTTCTAACTACTAACATCTCACAATCACAAATAGTAGATGTTCGTTCTAACTACTAACATCTCACAATCACAAATAGTATATGTTCTTTATAACTACTAACATCTCACAATCACAAATAGTATATGTTCTTTGTAACTACTAACATCTCACAATCACAAATAGTAGATGTTCGTTCTAACTACTAACATCTCACAATCACAAATAGTAGATGTACTTTGTGACTACTAACATCTCACAATCACAAATAGTAGATGTTCGTTCTAACTACTAACATCTCACAATCACAAATAGTATATGTTCTTTCTAACTACTAACATCTCACAATCACAAATAGTAGATGTTCGTTCTAACTACTAACATCTCACAATCACAAATAGTATATGTTCTTTGTAACTACTAACATCTCACAATCACAAATAGTAGATGTTCTTTGTAACTACTAACATCTCACAATCACAAATAGTATATGTTCTTTGTAACTACTAACATCTCACAATCACAAATAGTATATGTTCTTTGTAACTACTAACATCTCACAATCACAAATAGTAGATGTACTTTGTAACGACTAACATCTCACAATCACAAATAGTATATGTTCTTTGTAACTACTAACATCTCACAATCACAAATAGTATATGTTCTTTGTAACTACTAACATCTCACAATCACAAATAGTAGATGTACTTTGTAACTACTAACATCTCACAATCACAAATAGTAGATGTTCTTTGTAACTACTAACATCTCACAATCACAAATAGTCTCATAATCACAAATAGTAGATGTTCGTTCTAACTACTAACATCTCACAATCACAAATAGTATATGTTCTTTATAACTACTAACATCTCACAATCACAAATAGTATATGTTCTTTATAACTACTAACATCTCACAATCACAAATAGTATATGTTCTTTGTAACTACTAACATCTCACAATCACAAATAGTAGATGTACTTTGTGACTACTAACATCTCACAATCACAAATAGTATATGTTCTTTGTAACTACTAACATCTCACAATCACAAATAGTAGATGTTCGTTCTAACTACTAACATCTCACAATCACAAATAGTATATGTTCTTTATAACTACTAACATCTCACAATCACAAATAGTATATGTTCTTTGTAACTACTAACATCTCACAATCACAAATAGTAGATGTTCGTTCTAACTACTAACATCTCACAATCACAAATAGTAGATGTACTTTGTGACTACTAACATCTCACAATCACAAATAGTATATGTTCTTTGTAACTACTAACATCTCACAATCACAAATAGTAGATGTTCGTTCTAACTACTAACATCTCACAATCACAAATAGTATATGTTCTTTGTAACTACTAACATCTCACAATCACAAATAGTAGATGTTCGTTCTAACTACTAACATCTCACAATCACAAATAGTAGATGTACTTTGTGACTACTAACATCTCACAATCACAAATAGTATATGTTCTTTGTAACTACTAACATCTCACAATCGCAAATAGTAGATGTTCGTTCTAACTACTAACATCTCACAATCACAAATAGTATATGTTCTTTATAACTACTAACATCTCACAATCACAAATAGTATATGTTCTTTGTAACTACTAACATCTCACAATCACAAATAGTAGATGTTCGTTCTAACTACTAACATCTCACAATCACAAATAGTAGATGTACTTTGTGACTACTAACATCTCACAATCACAAATAGTATATGTTCTTTGTAACTACTAACATCTCACAATCACAAATAGTAGATGTTCGTTCTAACTACTAACATCTCACAATCACAAATAGTATATGTTCTTTGTAACTACTAACATCTCACAATCACAAATAGTATATGTTCTTTGTAACTACTAACATCTCACAATCACAAATAGTAGATGTTCTTTGTAACTACTAACATCTCACAATCACAAATAGTATATGTTCTTTGTAACTACTAACATCTCACAATCACAAATAGTAGATGTACTTTGTGACTACTAACATCTCATAATCACAAATAGTAGATGTTCTTTGTAACTACTAACAACTCACAATCACAAATAGTATATGTTCTTTGTAACTACTAATATCTCACCATAACAAATAGTATATGTTCTTTATAACTACTAACATCTCACAATCACAAATAGTATATGTTCTTTGTAACTACTAACATCTCACAATCACAAATAGTAGATGTTCTTTGTAACTACTAACATCTCACAATCACAAATAGTAGATGTACTTTGTAACTACTAACAACTCACAATCACAAATAGTATATGTTCTTTGTAACTACTAACATCTCACAATCACAAATAGTAGATGTTCTTTGTAACTACTAACATCTCACCATAACAAATAGTATATGTTCTTTATAACTACTAACATCTCACAATCACAAATAGTATATGTTCTTTATAACTACTAACATCTCACAATCACAAATAGTATATGTTCTTTGTAACTACTAACATCTCACAATCACAAATAGTAGATGTTCGTTCTAACTACTAACATCTCACAATCACAAATAGTATATGTTCTTTATAACTACTAACATCTCACAATCACAAATAGTATATGTTCTTTGTAACTACTAACATCTCACAATCACAAATAGTAGATGTTCGTTCTAACTACTAACATCTCACAATCACAAATAGTAGATGTACTTTGTGACTACTAACATCTCACAATCACAAATAGTATATGTTCTTTGTAACTACTAACATCTCACAATCACAAATAGTAGATGTTCGTTCTAACTACTAACATCTCACAATCACAAATAGTATATGTTCTTTGTAACTACTAACATCTCACAATCACAAATAGTATATGTTCTTTATAACTACTAACATCTCACAATCACAAATAGTAGATGTTCGTTCTAACTACTAACATCTCACAATCACAAATAGTAGATGTTCGTTCTAACTACTAACATCTCACAATCACAAATAGTATATGTTCTTTATAACTACTAACATCTCACAATCACAAATAGTATATGTTCTTTGTAACTACTAACATCTCACAATCACAAATAGTAGATGTTCGTTCTAACTACTAACATCTCACAATCACAAATAGTAGATGTACTTTGTGACTAATAACATCTCACAATCACAAATAGTAGATGTTCGTTCTAACTACTAACATCTCACAATCACAAATAGTATATGTTCTTTCTAACTACTAACATCTCACAATCACAAATAGTAGATGTTCGTTCTAACTACTAACATCTCACAATCACAAATAGTATATGTTCTTTGTAACTACTAACATCTCACAATCACAAATAGTAGATGTTCTTTGTAACTACTAACATCTCACAATCACAAATAGTATATGTTCTTTGTAACTACTAACATCTCACAATCACAAATAGTATATGTTCTTTGTAACTACTAACATCTCACAATCACAAATAGTAGATGTACTTTGTAACGACTAACATCTCACAATCACAAATAGTATATGTTCTTTGTAACTACTAACATCTCACAATCACAAATAGTATATGTTCTTTGTAACTACTAACATCTCACAATCACAAATAGTAGATGTACTTTGTAACTACTAACATCTCACAATCACAAATAGTAGATGTTCTTTGTAACTACTAACATCTCACAATCACAAATAGTCTCATAATCACAAATAGTAGATGTTCGTTCTAACTACTAACATCTCACAATCACAAATAGTATATGTTCTTTATAACTACTAACATCTCACAATCACAAATAGTATATGTTCTTTATAACTACTAACATCTCACAATCACAAATAGTATATGTTCTTTGTAACTACTAACATCTCACAATCACAAATAGTAGATGTTCGTTCTAACTACTAACATCTCACAATCACAAATAGTAGATGTACTTTGTGACTACTAACATCTCACAATCACAAATAGTATATGTTCTTTGTAACTACTAACATCTCACAATCACAAATAGTAGATGTTCGTTCTAACTACTAACATCTCACAATCACAAATAGTATATGTTCTTTATAACTACTAACATCTCACAATCACAAATAGTATATGTTCTTTGTAACTACTAACATCTCACAATCACAAATAGTAGATGTTCGTTCTAACTACTAACATCTCACAATCACAAATAGTAGATGTACTTTGTGACTACTAACATCTCACAATCACAAATAGTATATGTTCTTTGTAACTACTAACATCTCACAATCACAAATAGTAGATGTTCGTTCTAACTACTAACATCTCACAATCACAAATAGTATATGTTCTTTGTAACTACTAACATCTCACAATCACAAATAGTAGATGTTCGTTCTAACTACTAACATCTCACAATCACAAATAGTAGATGTACTTTGTGACTACTAACATCTCACAATCACAAATAGTATATGTTCTTTGTAACTACTAACATCTCACAATCACAAATAGTAGATGTTCGTTCTAACTACTAACATCTCACAATCACAAATAGTATATGTTCTTTATAACTACTAACATCTCACAATCACAAATAGTATATGTTCTTTGTAACTACTAACATCTCACAATCACAAATAGTAGATGTTCGTTCTAACTACTAACATCTCACAATCACAAATAGTAGATGTACTTTGTGACTACTAACATCTCACAATCACAAATAGTATATGTTCTTTGTAACTACTAACATCTCACAATCACAAATAGTAGATGTTCGTTCTAACTACTAACATCTCACAATCACAAATAGTATATGTTCTTTGTAACTACTAACATCTCACAATCACAAATAGTATATGTTCTTTGTAACTACTAACATCTCACAATCACAAATAGTAGATGTTCTTTGTAACTACTAACATCTCACAATCACAAATAGTATATGTTCTTTGTAACTACTAACATCTCACAATCACAAATAGTAGATGTACTTTGTGACTATTAACATCTCATAATCACAAATAGTAGATGTTCTTTGTAACTACTAACAACTCACAATCACAAATAGTATATGTTCTTTGTAACTACTAATATCTCACCATAACAAATAGTATATGTTCTTTATAACTACTAACATCTCACAATCACAAATAGTATATGTTCTTTGTAACTACTAACATCTCACAATCACAAATAGTAGATGTTCTTTGTAACTACTAACATCTCACAATCACAAATAGTAGATGTACTTTGTAACTACTAACAACTCACAATCACAAATAATATATGTTCTTTGTAACTACTAACATCTCACAATCACAAATAGTAGATGTTCTTTGTAACTACTAACATCTCACCATAACAAATAGTATATGTTCTTTATAACTACTAACATCTCACAATCACAAATAGTATATGTTCTTTGTAACTACTAACATCTCACAATCACAAATAGTATATGTTCTTTATAACTACTAACATCTCACAATCACAAATAGTATATGTTCTTTGTAACTACTAACATCTCACAATCACAAATAGTAGATGTTCTTTGTAACTACTAACATCTCACAATCACAAATAGTAGATGTTCTTTGTAACTACTAACATCTCACAATCACAAATAGTAGATGTACTTTGTAACTACTAACATCTCACAATCACAAATAGTCTCATAATCACAAATAGAAGATGTTCTTTGTAACTACTAACATCTCACAATCACAAATAGTATATGTTCTTTGTAACCACTAACATCTCACAATCACAAATAGTATATGTTCTTTATAACTACTAACATCTCACAATCACAAATAGTAGATGTTCTTTGTAACTACTAACATCTCACAATCACAAATAGTAGATGTACTTTGTAACTACTAACATCTCACAATCACAAATAGTAGATGTTCTTTGTAACTACTAACATCTCACAATCACAAATAGTAGATGTTCTTTGTAACTACTAACATCTCACAATCACAAATAGTAGATGTTCTTTGTAACTACTAACATCTCACAATCACAAATAGTAGATGTTCTTTGTAACTACTAACATCTCACAATCACAAATAGTAGATGTTCTTTGTAACAACTAACATCTCACAATCACAAATAGTAGATGTACTTTGTGACTACTAACATCTCACAATCACAAATAGTATATGTTCTTTGTAACTACTAACATCTCACAATCACAAATAGTAGATGTTCGTTCTAACTACTAACATATCACAATCACAAAAAGTATATGTTCGTTCTAACTACTAACAACTCACAATCACAAATAGTATATGTTCTTTGTAACTACTAACATCTCACAATCACAAATAATATATGTTCTTTGTAACTACTAACATCTCACAATCACAAATAGTAGATGTTCTTTGTAACTACTAACATCTCACAATCACAAATAGTAGATGTTCTTTGTAACTACTAACATCTCACAATCACAAATAGTAGATGTTCTTTGTAACTACTAACATCTGACAATCACAAATAGTAGATGTTCTTTGTAACTACTAACATCTCACAATCACAAATAATAGATGTTCTTTGTAACTACTAACATCTCACAATCACAAATAGTATATGTTCTTTGTAACTACTAACATCTCACAATCACAAATAGTATATGTTCTTTGTAACTACTAACATCTCACAATCACAAATAGTAGATGTTCTTTGTAACTACTAACATCTCACAATCACAAATAGTAGATGTTCTTTGTAACTACTAACATCTCACAATCACAAATAGTAGATGTACTTTGTAACTACTAACATCTCACAATCACAAATAGTCTCATAATCACAAATAGAAGATGTTCTTTGTAACTACTAACATCTCACAATCACAAATAGTATATGTTCTTTGTAACCACTAACATCTCACAATCACAAATAGTATATGTTCTTTATAACTACTAACATCTCACAATCACAAATAGTAGATGTTCTTTGTAACTACTAACATCTCACAATCACAAATAGTAGATGTACTTTGTAACTACTAACATCTCACAATCACAAATAGTAGATGTTCTTTGTAACTACTAACATCTCACAATCACAAATAGTAGATGTTCTTTGTAACTACTAACATCTCACAATCACAAATAGTATATGTTCTTTGTAACTACTAACATCTCACAATCACAAATAGTAGATGTTCTTTGTAACTACTAACATCTCACAATCACAAATAGTATATGTTCTTTGTAACTACTAACATCTCACAATCACAAATAGTAGATGTACTTTGTGACTACTAACATCTCACAATCACAAATAGTATATGTTCTTTGTAACTACTAATATCTCACAATCACAAATAGTAGATGTTTGTTCTAACTACTAACATATCACAATCACAAAAAGTATATGTTCGTTCTAACTACTAACAACTCACAATCACAAACAGTATATGTTCTTTGTAACTACTAACATCTCACAATCACAAATAGTATATGTTCTTTGTAACTACTAACATCTCACAATCACAAATAGTATATGTTCTTTGTAACTACTAACATCTCACAATCACAAATAGTATATGTTCTTTATAACTACTAACATCTCACAATCACAAATAGTAGATGTTCTTTGTAACTACTAACATCTCACAATCACAAATAGTATATGTTCTTTGTAACTACTAACATCTCACAATCACAAATAGTAGATGTTCTTTGTAACTACTAACATCTCACAATCACAAATAGTCTCATAATCACAAATAGTAGATGTACTTTGTAACTACTAACATCTCACAATCACAAATAGTATATGTTCTTTGTAACTACTAACATCTCACAATCACAAATAGTAGATGTCCTTGTAACTACTAACATCTCACAATCACAAATAGTATATATTCTTTGTAACTACTAACATCTCACAATCACAAATAGTATATGTTCTTTGTAACTACTAACATCTCACAATCACAAATAGTATATGTTCTTTGTAACTACTAACATCTCACAATCACAAATAGTAGATGTTCTTTGTAACTAATAACATCTCACAATCACAAATAGTATATGTTCTTTGTAACTACTAACATCTCACAATCACAAATAGTATATGTTCTTTGTAACTACTAACATCTCACAATCACAAATAGTATATGTTCTTTGTAACTACTAACATCTCACAATCACAAATAGTATATGTTCTTTATAACTACTAACATCTCACAATCACAAATAGTAGATGTTCTTTGTAACTACTAACATCTCACAATCACAAATAGTATATGTTCTTTGTAACTACTAACATCTCACAATCACAAATAGTAGATGTTCTTTGTAACTACTAACATCTCACAATCACAAATAGTCTCATAATCGCAAATAGTAGATGTACTTTGTAACTACTAACATCTCACAATCACAAATAGTATATGTTCTTTGTAACTACTAACATCTCACAATCACAAATAGTAGATGTTCTTTGTAACTACTAACATCTCACAATCACAAATAGTAGATGTTCTTTGTAACTACTAACATCTCACAATCACAAATAGTAGATGTTCTTTGTAACTACTAACATCTCACAATCACAAATAGTCTCATAATCACAAATAGTAGATGTACTTTGTAACTACTAACATCTCACAATCACAAATAGTATATGTTCTTTGTAACTACTAACATCTCACAATCACAAATAGTAGATGTTCTTTGTAACTACTAACATCTCACAATCACAAATAGTAGATGTTCTTTGTAACTACTAACATCTCACAATCACAAATAGTAGATGTTCGTTCTAACTACTAACATCTCACAATCACAAATAGTAGATGTTCTTTGTAACTACTAACAACTCACAATCACAAATAGTATATGTTCTTTGTAACTACTAACAACTCACAATCACAAATAGTAGATGTTCTTTGTAACTACTAACATCTCACAATCACAAATAGTAGATGTTCGTTCTAACTACTAACATCTCACAATCACAAATAGTAGATGTTCTTTGTAACTAATAACATCTCACAATCACAAATAGTATATGTTCTTTGTAACTACTAACAACTCACAATCACAAATAGTAGATGTTCTTTGTAACTACTAACATCTCACAATCACAAATAGTAGATGTACTTTGTAACTACTAACATCTCACAATCACAAATAGTAGATGTACTTTGTAACTACTAACAACTCACAATCACAAATAGTATATGTTCTTTGTAACTACTAACATCTCACAATCACAAATAGTAGATGTTCTTTGTAACTACTAACATCTCACAATCACAAATAGTAGATGTTCGTTCTAACTACTAACATCTCACAATCACAAATAGTAGATGTTCTTTGTAACTACTAACAACTCACAATCGCAAATAGTATATGTTCTTTGTAACTACTAACATCTCACAATCACAAATAGTAGATGTTCTTTGTAACTACTAACATCTCACAATCACAAATAGTAGATGTTCGTTCTAACTACTAACATCTCACAATCACAAATAGTAGATGTTCTTTGTAACTACTAACAACTCACAATCACAAATAGTATATGTTCTTTGTAACTACTAACATCTCACAATCACAAATAGTCTCATAATCACAAATAGTAGATGTACTTTGTAACTACTAACATCTCACAATCACAAATAGTATATGTTCTTTGTAACTACTAACATCTCACAATCACAAATAGTAGATGTTCATTGTAACTACTAACATCTCACAATCACAAATAGTAGATGTTCGTTCTAACTACTAACATCTCACAATCACAAATAGTAGATGTTCTTTGTAACTACTAACAACTCACAATCACAAATAGTATATGTTCTTTGTAACTACTAACATCTCACAATCACAAATAGTCTCATAATCACAAATAGTAGATGTTCTTTGTAACTACTAACATCTCACAATCACAAATAGTATATGTTCTTTGTAACTACTAACATCTCACAATCACAAATAGTATATGTTCTTTGTAACTACTAACATCTCACAATCACAAATAGTATATGTTCTTTGTAACTACTAACATCTCACAATCACAAATAGTAGATGTACTTTGTAACTACTAACATCTCACAATCACAAATAGTCTCATAATCACAAATAGTAGATGTTCTTTGTAACTACTAACATCTCACAATCACAAATAGTCTCATAATCACAAATAGTAGATGTTCTTTGTAACTACTAACATCTCACAATCACAAATAGTCTCATAATCACAAATAGTAGATGTTCTTTGTAACTACTAACATCTCACAATCACAAATAGTATATGTTCTTTGTAACTACTAACATCTCACAATCACAAATAGTATATGTTCTTTGTAACTACTAACATCTCACAATCACAAATAGTAGATGTACTTTGTAACTACTAACATCTCACAATCACAAATAGTAGATGTTCTTTGTAACTACTAACATCTCACAATCACAAATAGTAGATGTACTTTGTGACTACTAACATCTCACAATCACAAATAGTATATGTTCTTTGTAACTACTAACAGCACACAATCACAAATAGTATATGTTCTTTGTAACTACTAACATCACACAATCACAAATAGTAGATGTACTTTGTAACTACTAACATCTCACAATCACAAATAGTATATGTTCTTTGTAACTACTAACATCTCACAATCACAAATAGTCTCATAATCACAAATAGTATATGTTCTTTGTAACTACTAACATCTCACAATCACAAATAGTATATGTTCTTTGTAACTACTAACATCTCACAATCACAAATAGTATATGTTCTTTGTAACTACTAACATCTCACAATCACAAATAGTAGATGTACTTTGTAACTACTAACATCTCACAATCACAAATAGTCTCATAATCACAAATAGTAGATGTTCTTTGTAACTACTAACATCTCACAATCACAAATAGTCTCATAATCACAAATAGTAGATGTTCTTTGTAACTACTAACATCTCACAATCACAAATAGTCTCATAATCACAAATAGTAGATGTTCTTTGTAACTACTAACATCTCACAATCACAAAGAGTATATGTTCTTTGTAACTACTAACATCTCACAATCACAAATAGTAGATGTACTTTGTAACTACTAACATCTCACAATCACAAATAGTAGATGTTCTTTGTAACTACTAACATCTCACAATCACAAATAGTAGATGTACTTTGTGACTACTAACATCTCACAATCACAAATAGTATATGTTCTTTGTAACTACTAACATCACACAATCACAAATAGTATATGTTCTTTGTAACTACTAACATCACACAATCACAAATAGTAGATGTACTTTGTAACTACTAACATCTCACAATCACAAATAGTATATGTTCTTTGTAACTACTAACATCACACAATCACAAATAGTATATGTTCTTTGTAACTACTAACATCTCACAATCACAAATAGTAGATGTACTTTGTAACTACTAACATCTCACAATCACAAATAGTATATGTTCTTTGTAACTACTAACATCTCACAATCACAAATAGTCTCATAATCACAAATAGTAGATGTACTTTGTAACTACTAACATCTCACAATCACAAATAGTATATGTTCTTTGTAACTACTAACATCTCACAATCACAAATAGTATATGTTCTTTGTAACTACTAACATCTCACAATCACAAATAGTCTCATAATCACAAATAGTAGATGTACTTTGTAACTACTAACATCTCACAATCACAAATAGTATATGTTCTTTGTAACTACTAACATCTCACAATCACAAATAGTATATGTTCTTTGTAACTACTAACATCTCACAATCACAAATAGTCTCATAATCACAAATAGTAGATGTACTTTGTAACTACTAACATCTCACAATCACAAATAGTATATGTTCTTTGTAACTACTAACATCACACAATCACAAATAGTATATGTTCTTTGTAACTACTAACATCTCACAATCACAAATAGTAGATGTACTTTGTAACTACTAACATCTCACAATCACAAATAGTATATGTTCTTTGTAACTACTAACATCTCGCAATCACAAATAGTCTCATAATCACAAATAGTAGATGTACTTTGTAACTACTAACATCTCACAATCACAAATAGTATATGTTCTTTGTAACTACTAACATCTCACAATCACAAATAGTATATGTTCTTTGTAACTACTAACATCTCACAATCACAAATAGTCTCATAATCACAAATAGTAGATGTACTTTGTAACTACTAACATCTCACAATCACAAATAGTATATGTTCTTTGTAACTACTAACATCTCACAATCACAAATAGTATATGTTCTTTGTAACTACTAACATCTCACAATCACAAATAGTCTCATAATCACAAATAGTAGATGTACTTTGTAACTACTAACATCTCACAATCACAAATAGTATATGTTCTTTGTAACTACTAACATCTCACAATCACAAATAGTATATGTTCTTTGTAACTACTAACATCTCACAATCACAAATAGTCTCATAATCACAAATAGTAGATGTACTTTGTAACTACTAACATCTCACAATCACAAATAGTCTCATAATCACAAATAGTAGATGTACTTTGTAACTACTAACATCTCACAATCACAAATAGTATATGTTCTTTGTAACTACTAACATCTCACAATCACAAATAGTATATGTTCTTTGTAACTACTAACATCTCACAATCACAAATAGTCTCATAATCACAAATAGTAGATGTACTTTGTAACTACTAACATCTCACAATCACAAATAGTCTCATAATCACAAATAGTAGATGTACTTTGTAACTACTAACATCTCACAATCACAAATAGTATATGTTCTTTGTAACTACTAACATCTCACAATCGCAAATAGTATATGTTCTTTGTAACTACTAACATCTCACAATCACAAATAGTCTCATAATCACAAATAGTAGATGTACTTTGTAACTACTAACATCTCACAATCACAAATAGTCTCATAGTCACAAATAGTCTCATAATCACAAATAGTCTCATAATCACAAATAGTAGATGTACTTTGTAACTACTAACATCTCACAATCACAAATAGTCTCATAATCACAAATAGTAGATGTACTTTGTAACTACTAACATCTCATAATCACAAATAGTCTCACAATCACAAATAGTCTCATAATCACAAATAGTAGATGTACTTTGTAACTACTAACATCTCACAATCACAAATAGTCTCATAATCACAAATAGTAGATGTACTTTGTAACTACTAACATCTCATAATCACAAATAGTCTCACAATCACAAATAGTCTCATAATCACAAATAGTATATGTTCTTTGTAACTACTAACATCTCACAATCACAAATAGTATATGTTCTTTGTAACTACTAACATCTCACAATCACAAATAGTATATGTTCTTTGTAACTACTAACATCTCACAATCACAAATAGTCTCATAATCACAAATAGTAGATGTACTTTGTAACTACTAACATCTCACAATCACAAATAGTCTCATAATCACAAATAGTAGATGTACTTTGTAACTACTAACATCTCACAATCACAAATAGTCTCATAATCACAAATAGTAGATGTACTTTGTAACTACTAACATCTCACAATCACAAATAGTATATGTTCTTTGTAACTACTAACATCTCACAATCACAAAAAGTATATGTTCTTTGTAACTACTAACATCTCACAATCACAAATAGTCTCATAATCACAAATAGTAGATGTACTTTGTAACTACTAACATCTCACAATCACAAATAGTATATGTTCTTTGTAACTACTAACATCTCACAATCACAAATAGTATATGTTCTTTGTAACTACTAACATCTCACAATCACAAATAGTCTCATAATCACAAATAGTAGATGTACTTTGTAACTACTAACATCTCACAATCACAAATAGTATATGTTCTTTGTAACTACTAACATCTCACAATCACAAATAGTATATGTTCTTTGTAACTACTAACATCTCACAATCACAAATAGTCTCATAATCACAAATAGTAGATGTACTTTGTAACTACTAACATCTCACAATCACAAATAGTATATGTTCTTTGTAACTACTAACATCTCACATCACAAATAGTAGATGTTCTTTGTAACTACTAACATCTCACAATCACAAATAGTATATGTTCTTTGTAACTACTAACATCACACAATCACAAATAGTAGATGTACTTTGTAACTACTAACATCTCACAATCACAAATAGTATATGTTCTTTGTAACTACTAACATCACACAATCACAAATAGTAGATGTTCTTTGTAACTACTAACATCTCACAATCACAAATAGTATATGTTCTTTGTAACTACTAACATCTCACAATCACAAATAGTAGATGTACTTTGTAACTACTAACATCTCACAATCACAAATAGTAGATGTTCGTTCTAACTACTAACATCTCACAATCACAAATAGTATATGTTCTTTGTAACTACTAACATCTCACAATCACAAATAGTCTCATAATCACAAATAGTAGATGTACTTTGTAACTACTAACATCTCACAATCACAAATAGTCTCATAATCACAAATAGTAGATGTACTTTGTAACTACTAACATCTCACAATCACAAATAGTATATGTTCTTTGTAACTACTAACATCTCACAATCACAAATAGTATATGTTCTTTGTAACTACTAACATCTCACAATCACAAATAGTCTCATAATCACAAATAGTAGATGTACTTTGTAACTACTAACATCTCACAATCACAAATAGTCTCATAATCACAAATAGTAGATGTACTTTGTAACTACTAACATCTCACAATCACAAATAGTATATGTTCTTTGTAACTACTAACATCTCACAATCGCAAATAGTATATGTTCTTTGTAACTACTAACATCTCACAATCACAAATAGTCTCATAATCACAAATAGTAGATGTACTTTGTAACTACTAACATCTCACAATCACAAATAGTCTCATAGTCACAAATAGTCTCATAATCACAAATAGTCTCATAATCACAAATAGTAGATGTACTTTGTAACTACTAACATCTCACAATCACAAATAGTCTCATAATCACAAATAGTAGATGTACTTTGTAACTACTAACATCTCATAATCACAAATAGTCTCACAATCACAAATAGTCTCATAATCACAAATAGTAGATGTACTTTGTAACTACTAACATCTCACAATCACAAATAGTCTCATAATCACAAATAGTAGATGTACTTTGTAACTACTAACATCTCATAATCACAAATAGTCTCACAATCACAAATAGTCTCATAATCACAAATAGTATATGTTCTTTGTAACTACTAACATCTCACAATCACAAATAGTATATGTTCTTTGTAACTACTAACATCTCACAATCACAAATAGTATATGTTCTTTGTAACTACTAACATCTCACAATCACAAATAGTCTCATAATCACAAATAGTAGATGTACTTTGTAACTACTAACATCTCACAATCACAAATAGTCTCATAATCACAAATAGTAGATGTACTTTGTAACTACTAACATCTCACAATCACAAATAGTCTCATAATCACAAATAGTAGATGTACTTTGTAACTACTAACATCTCACAATCACAAATAGTATATGTTCTTTGTAACTACTAACATCTCACAATCACAAAAAGTATATGTTCTTTGTAACTACTAACATCTCACAATCACAAATAGTCTCATAATCACAAATAGTAGATGTACTTTGTAACTACTAACATCTCACAATCACAAATAGTATATGTTCTTTGTAACTACTAACATCTCACAATCACAAATAGTATATGTTCTTTGTAACTACTAACATCTCACAATCACAAATAGTCTCATAATCACAAATAGTAGATGTACTTTGTAACTACTAACATCTCACAATCACAAATAGTATATGTTCTTTGTAACTACTAACATCTCACAATCACAAATAGTATATGTTCTTTGTAACTACTAACATCTCACAATCACAAATAGTCTCATAATCACAAATAGTAGATGTACTTTGTAACTACTAACATCTCACAATCACAAATAGTATATGTTCTTTGTAACTACTAACATCTCACATCACAAATAGTAGATGTTCTTTGTAACTACTAACATCTCACAATCACAAATAGTATATGTTCTTTGTAACTACTAACATCACACAATCACAAATAGTAGATGTACTTTGTAACTACTAACATCTCACAATCACAAATAGTATATGTTCTTTGTAACTACTAACATCACACAATCACAAATAGTAGATGTTCTTTGTAACTACTAACATCTCACAATCACAAATAGTATATGTTCTTTGTAACTACTAACATCTCACAATCACAAATAGTAGATGTACTTTGTAACTACTAACATCTCACAATCACAAATAGTAGATGTTCGTTCTAACTACTAACATCTCACAATCACAAATAGTATATGTTCTTTGTAACTACTAACATCACACAATCACAAATAGTAGATGTTCTTTGTAACTACTAACATCTCACAATCACAAATAGTATATGTTCTTTGTAACTACTAACATCTCACAATCACAAATAGTAGATGTACTTTGTAACTACTAACATCTCACAATCACAAATAGTAGATGTTCGTTCTAACTACTAACATCTCACAATCACAAATAGTAGATGTTCTTTGTAACTACTAACAACTCACAATCACAAATAGTATATGTTCTTTGTAACTACTAACATCTCACAATCACAAATAGTCTCATAATCACAAATAATAGATGTTCTTTGTAACTACTAACATCTCACAATCACAAATAGTATATGTTCTTTGTAACTACTAACATCTCACAATCACAAATAGTATATGTTCTTTGTAACTACTAACATCTCACAATCACAAATAGTATATGTTCTTTGTAACTACTAACATCTCACAATCACAAATAGTAGATGTACTTTGTAACTACTAACATCTCACAATCACAAATAGTCTCATAATCACAAATAGTAGATGTTCTTTGTAACTACTAACATCTCACAATCACAAATAGTCTCATAATCACAAATAGTAGATGTTCTTTGTAACTACTAACATCTCACAATCACAAATAGTCTCATAATCACAAATAGTAGATGTTCTTTGTAACTACTAACATCTCACAATCACAAATAGTAGATGTACTTTGTAACTACTAACATCTCACAATCACAAATAGTATATGTTCTTTGTAACTACTAACATCTCACAATCACAAAGAGTAGATGTTCTTTGTAACTACTAACATCTCACAATCACAAATAGTAGATGTTCTTTGTAACTACTAACATCTCACAATCACAAATAGTATATGTTCTTTGTAACTACTAACATCTCACAATCACAAATAGTCTCATAATCACAAATAGTATATGTTCTTTGTAACTACTAACATCTCACAATCACAAATAGTAGATGTTCTTTGTAACTACTAACATCTCACAATCACAAATAGTAGATGTACTTTGTGACTAATAACATCTCACAATCACAAATGGTAGATGTTCGTTCTAACTACTAACATCTCACAATCACAAATAGTAGATGTTCTTTGTAACTACTAACATCTCACAATCACAAATAGTATATGTTCTTTGTAACTACTAACATCTCACCATAACAAATAGTAGATGTTCTTTGTAACTACTAACATCTCACAATCACAAATAGTATATGTTCTTTATAACTACTAACATCTCACAATCACAAATAGTAGATGTACTTTGTGACTACTAACATCTCACAATCACAAATAGTATATGTTCTTTGTAACTACTAACATCACACAATCACAAATAGTATATGTTCTTTGTAACTACTAACATCACACAATCACAAATAGTAGATGTACTTTGTAACTACTAACATCTCACAATCACAAATAGTAGATGTTCTTTGTAACTACTAACATCTCACAATCACAAATAGTAGATGTACTTTGTGACTACTAACATCTCACAATCACAAATAGTATATGTTCTTTGTAACTACTAACATCACACAATCACAAATAGTATATGTTCTTTGTAACTACTAACATCACACAATCACAAATAGTAGATGTACTTTGTGACTACTAACATCTCACCATCACAAATAGTATATGTTCTTTGTAACTACTAACATCTCACAATCACAAATAGTAGATGTTCGTTCTAACTACTAACATCTCACAATCACAAATAGTAGATGTTCGTTCTAACTACTAACATCTCACAATCACAAATAGTAGATGTTCTTTATAACTACTAACATCTCACAATCACAAATAGTATATGTTCTTTGTAACTACTAACATCTCACAATCACAAATAGTAGATGTTCGTTCTAACTACTAACATCTCACAATCACAAATAGTAGATGTTCGTTCTAACTACTAACATCTCACAATCACAAATAGTATATGTTCTTTATAACTACTAACATCTCACAATCACAAATAGTAGATGTACTTTGTAACTACTAACATCTCACAATCACAAATAGTAGATGTTCTTTGTAACTACTAACATCTCACAATCACAAATAGTATATGTTCTTTGTAACTACTAACATCTCACAATCACAAATAGTAGATGTTCTTTGTAACTACTAACATCTCACAATCACAAATAGAATATGTTCTTTATAACTACTAACATCTCACAATCACAAATAGTATATGTTCTTTGTAACTACTAACATCTCACAATCACAAATAGTAGATGTTCGTTCTAACTACTAACATCTCACAATCACAAATAGTATATGTTCTTTATAACTACTAACATCTCACAATCACAAATAGTAGATGTTCTTTATAACTACTAACATCTCACAATCACAAATAGTATATGTTCTTTATAACTACTAACATCTCACAATCACAAATAGTAGATGTTCTTTGTAACTACTAACATCACACAATCACAAATAGTAGATGTACTTTGTAACTACTAACATCTCACAATCACAAATAGTAGATGTTCGTTCTAACTACTAACATCTCACAATCACAAATAGTATATGTTCTTTATAACTACTAACATCTCACAATCACAAATAGTAGATGTACTTTGTAACTACTAACATCTCACCATCACAAATAGTATATGTTCTTTGTAACTACTAACATCTCACAATCACAAATAGTAGATGTTCGTTCTAACTACTAACATCTCACAATCACAAATAGTAGATGTTCGTTCTAACTACTAACATCTCACAATCACAAATAGTAGATGTTCTTTATAACTACTAACATCTCACAATCACAAATAGTATATGTTCTTTGTAACTACTAACATCTCACAATCACAAATAGTAGATGTTCGTTCTAACTACTAACATCTCACAATCACAAATAGTAGATGTTCGTTCTAACTACTAACATCTCACAATCACAAATAGTATATGTTCTTTATAACTACTAACATCTCACAATCACAAATAGTAGATGTACTTTGTAACTACTAACATCTCACAATCACAAATAGTATATGTTCTTTGTAACTACTAACATCTCACAATCACAAAGAGTAGATGTTCTTTGTAACTACTAACATCTCACAATCACAAATAGTAGATGTTCTTTGTAACTACTAACATCTCACAATCACAAATAGTATATGTTCTTTGTAACTACTAACATCTCACAATCACAAATAGTCTCATAATCACAAATAGTATATGTTCTTTGTAACTACTAACATCTCACAATCACAAATAGTAGATGTTCTTTGTAACTACTAACATCTCACAATCACAAATAGTAGATGTACTTTGTGACTACTAACATCTCACAATCACAAATGGTAGATGTTCGTTCTAACTACTAACATCTCACAATCACAAATAGTAGATGTTCTTTGTAACTACTAACATCTCACAATCACAAATAGTAGATGTACTTTGTGACTACTAACATCTCACAATCACAAATGGTAGATATTCGTTCTAACTACTAACATCTCACAATCACAAATAGTAGATGTTCGTTCTAACTACTAACATCTCACAATCACAAATAGTATATGTTCTTTGTAACTACTAACATCTCACAATCACAAATAGTAGATGTTCGTTCTAACTACTAACATCTCACAATCACAAATAGTAGATGTACTTTGTAATAGTAGATTTTCTTTGTAACTACTAACATCTCACAATCACAAATAGTAGATGTTCGTTCTAACTACTAACATCTCACAATCACAAATAGTAGATGTTCGTTCTAACTACTAACATCTCACAATCACAAATAGTATATGTTCTTTGTAACTACTAACATCTCACAATCACAAATAGTCTCATAATCACAAATAGTAGATGTTCTTTGTAACTACTAACATCTCACAATCACAAATAGTAGATGTTCTTTGTAACTACTAACATCTCACAATCACAAATAGTAGATGTTCGTTCTAACTACTAACATCTCACAATCACAAATAGTATATGTTCTTTGTAACTACTAACATCTCACAATCACAAATAGTATATGTTCTTTATAACTACTAACATCTCACAATCACAAATAGTAGATGTACTTTGTAACTACTAACATCTCACAATCACAAATAGTAGATGTTCTTTGTAACTACTAACATCTCACAATCACAAATAGTAGATGTACTTTGTAACTACTAACATCTCACAATCACAAATAGTAGATGTTCTTTGTAACTACTAACATCTCACAATCACAAATAGTAGATGTTCTTTGTAACTACTAACATCTCACAATCACAAATAGTAGATGTACTTTGTGACTACTAACATCTCACAATCACAAATAGTATATGTTCTTTGTAACTACTAACATCTCACAATCACAAATAGTAGATGTACTTTGTGACTACTAACATCTCACAATCACAAATGGTAGATGTTCGTTCTAACTACTAACATCTCACAATCACAAATAGTATATGTTCTTTGTAACTACTAACATCTCACAATCACAAATAGTAGATGTTCTTTGTAACTACTAACATCTCACAATCACAAATAGTATATGTTCTTTGTAACTACTAACATCTCACCATAACAAATAGTAGATGTTCTTTGTAACTACTAACATCTCACAATCACAAATAGTATATGTTCTTTATAACTACTAACATCTCACAATCACAAATAGTAGATGTACTTTGTAACTACTAACATCTCACAATCACAAATAGTAGATGTTCTTTGTAACTACTAACATCTCACAATCACAAATAGTAGATGTTCTTTGTAACTACTAACATCTCACAATCACAAATAGTAGATGTTCGTTCTAACTACTAACATCTCACAATCACAAATAGTAGATGTTCGTTCTAACTACTAACATCTCACAATCACAAATAGTATATGTTCTTTATAACTACTAACATCTCACAATCACAAATAGTAGATGTACTTTGTAACTACTAACATCTCACAATCACAAATAGTATATGTTCTTTGTAACTACTAACATCTCACAATCACAAAGAGTAGATGTTCTTTGTAACTACTAACATCTCACAATCACAAATAGTAGATGTTCTTTGTAACTACTAACATCTCACAATCACAAATAGTTTATGTTCTTTGTAACTACTAACATCTCACAATCACAAATAGTCTCATAATCACAAATAGTATATGTTCTTTGTAACTACTAACATCTCACAATCACAAATAGTAGATGTTCTTTGTAACTACTAACATCTCACAATCACAAATAGTAGATGTACTTTGTGACTACTAACATCTCACAATCACAAATGGTAGATGTTCGTTCTAACTACTAACATCTCACAATCACAAATAGTAGATGTTCTTTGTAACTACTAACATCTCACAATCACAAATAGTAGATGTACTTTGTGACTACTAACATCTCACAATCACAAATGGTAGATATTCGTTCTAACTACTAACATCTCACAATCACAAATAGTAGATGTTCGTTCTAACTACTAACATCTCACAATCACAAATAGTATATGTTCTTTGTAACTACTAACATCTCACAATCACAAATAGTTGATGTTCGTTCTAACTACTAACATCTCACAATCACAAATAGTAGATGTACTTTGTAATAGTAGATGTACTTTGTGACTACTAACATCTCACAATCACAAATGGTAGATGTTCGTTCTAACTACTAACATCTCACAATCACAAATAGTAGATGTTCGTTCTAACTACTAACATCTCACAATCACAAATAGTATATGTTCTTTGTAACTACTAACATCTCACAATCACAAATAGTAGATGTTCGTTCTAACTACTAACATCTCACAATCACAAATAGTAGATGTTCGTTCTAACTACTAACATCTCACAATCACAAATAGTATATGTTCTTTGTAACTACTAACATCTCACAATCACAAATAGTCTCATAATCACAAATAGTAGATGTTCTTTGTAACTACTAACATCTCACAATCACAAATAGTAGATGTTCTTTGTAACTACTAACATCTCACAATCACAAATAGTAGATGTTCGTTCTAACTACTAACATCTCACAATCACAAATAGTATATGTTCTTTGTAACTACTAACATCTCACAATCACAAATAGTATATGTTCTTTATAACTACTAACATCTCACAATCACAAATAGTAGATGTACTTTGTAACTACTAACATCTCACAATCACAAATAGTAGATGTTCTTTGTAACTACTAACATCTCACAATCACAAATAGTAGATGTACTTTGTAACTACTAACATCTCACAATCACAAATAGTAGATGTTCTTTGTAACTACTAACATCTCACAATCACAAATAGTATATGTTCTTTGTAACTACTAACATCTCACAATCACAAATAGTAGATGTACTTTGTGACTACTAACATCTCACAATCACAAATAGTATATGTTCTTTGTAACTACTAACATCTCACAATCACAAATAGTAGATGTACTTTGTGACTACTAACATCTCACAATCACAAATGGTAGATGTTCGTTCTAACTACTAACATCTCACAATCACAAATAGTATATGTTCTTTGTAACTACTAACATCTCACAATCACAAATAGTAGATGTTCTTTGTAACTACTAACATCTCACAATCACAAATAGTAGATGTACTTTGTGACTACTAACATCTCACCATAACAAATAGTAGATGTTCTTTGTAACTACTAACATCTCACAATCACAAATAGTATATGTTCTTTATAACTACTAACATCTCACAATCACAAATAGTAGATGTACTTTGTAACTACTAACATCTCACAATCACAAATAGTAGATGTTCTTTGTAACTACTAACATCTCACAATCACAAATAGTAGATGTTCTTTGTAACTACTAACATCTCACAATCACGAATAGTAGATGTTCGTTCTAACTACTAACATCTCACAATCACAAATAGTAGATGTTCGTTCTAACTACTAACATATCACAATCACAAAACGAATTATCGAGTACTGCGAACGTTTATTGAAAGATACAACGTTAAGGAACGTGACTAGTAAGTCTTCTCATGGGGTGTTCAACATAATTTTTTGATTTTCAGTTTTGTTTTTCTCAACTTTAAACCGGAACATATATCCATCTATGATACGCAGAGATGTGGTGACACGGGGTCGATTCATTTCCCCCCCTTGGAAATGTCATACCTGACACAACACTTGATGGAAATTTCACAACAAAAATAGGTTGAAATAGTTCTCGTTGTTTGATTGCTAACAATGTTTAGTTGGAAATGTGTCGGTTTTAGACCAACTTTTTCATATTGTACTACTTTGTTCAGAAGTTTGGACTGAAAAGGCAATCAGTTAGAACTTTTGCAATCTTAGGGGTGTCAGATTGATAAACGTTGGTGATTGGAATTACACGGAGTAGCGACATTGAATGAGACTTGCGGTATTGTATAGCCAACATTGGCATGTCACATGTGCTATGAATAATCAACGATATTTCGAAGAATGTAAACGGTGAGTGAAGTTTGTGATTTGCCGAGTATATATACTGCATTTAACCTATATTAGTTATATTGACTAACTGTTATTCAAATTCAAATTACTCGATATCTGGAATTCATATGCATTTGGGTTTGGGTTCAAGATGTGCATTTTGGAAATTATAGCATGGATACCTGATCACCCAAACGGAGCCCCTATATCACTGTATCGATATGTTATAATAGGGCAGTCAGTTATAGGATGACTACCCCTCCTATGGGAGCCTATATCGCGCCCCTGTTTCGATATTATGGTGGAAACTCCCCTCACCAAACAAACGCCCCTGCATCGATATGTTATGATAAGAGGGGCGGATTAGATTGAAATTTTTCCTTTTCGCAGATCACAATTACGGCTGAGCGTGGTAGTGGCATTAAAAGCGATATTGCTGTAGACGACATATCTATGAATACAGGGGCCTGCCAATGACGTAAGTAATCATAACTGAATTAAGACGTGCCGACTGTGGTTGTGTGTTGTGTGTCACACCAAACCTCAACATTGGTAACATTCTCAACAGTTGGAAATGTCATGACTGACGCAACATCAGTTCGAAATACTAAATACATAAAATGCTAAACACATAAAATACTATACACATAAATTACTATACATAGATATACACATAAAATACTATATATAGATATACTCGTAAAATACTATATATAGATATACACATAAAATACTATATATAGTTATACACATAAAATACTATATATAGATATACACATAAAATGCTAAACACATAAAATACTATACACATAAAATACTATACATAGATATACACATAAAATACTATATATAGATATACACATAAAATACTATATATAGGTATACACATAAAATACTATACACATAAAATACTAAACACATAAAATACTATACACATAAAATACTAAACACATAAAATACTAAACACATAAAATACTATACACTAAACACATAAAATACAAAACACATATACGTTGCATTATTCTCACAGTTTGAATTTCCAAACATTCTTATTGGGGAAGTTGTTGTTTTTGAACCAACAATCATATATTCCCTTATTTTGTCAAAATTTGGGACCGAATTGCCATCAGTTGGAAAATATTACATTAGAGTGTCAGGTTGGAAATTACTCAATGTGGTGCGAATTAAATATCGCGAACTTGGAATACAAGTATGATCGGTTGACACCACCCCGAAGAATTTAATGATATACAGATACACACATGAATGGCATTTTATAGTTGAGCGCATGTTTTTAATGATATATATATACACTTTCAATGGCATTTTATAGTTGACCGCATGTTTTTATTACAGTAGCAAAACTGAAAATTTCACGAAAACTGGTGATTCCCGACTTCCATAGTTTGGCAATTACCAAGTTTTAAAACCTCATAGAAATATCAGTTTCTCACAGCTGGAAATGTGAAAGGATTGAGTCTACTGATATGTATGTATAGTAAACTGGACATTGTTTCCTACCTCTAACTACTTTTGAATTTCAATCGCATATAACTCTTACCTCCACCTCAGAAGTAGGTGACATTTTAACAGAAACAAATACTTATTGGAGCTAAATTACATAACACTGCAGTTTAATTCATATGAAGTTAAAAAAAATCCAAAAATAACATGGAGTTCTAGTACATTGATTGGTTTATTAGTTCAAACCAGTCGATTCACTTTTTTGGACTAGAAAGTTCATTTTGAAAGAAGTGTCCCAACGTTATCTAATATATGGTATCATTTCCGCAAAAATAAACCAGTACCACTAAACACGTTTCTAGGTTTCCGAGGATGTACAGTTTGAGGATGTAAATACGTTTCTAGGTTTCCGAGGATGTACAGTTTGAGGATGTAAATACGTTTCTAGTTTTCCGAGGATGTACAGTTTGAGGATGTAAATACGTTTCTAGGTTTCCGAGGATGTACAGTTTGAGGATGTAAATACGTTTCTAGTTTTCCGAGGATGTACAGTTTGAGGATGTAAATACGTTTCTAGGTTTCCGAGGATGTACAGTTTGAGGATGTAAATGTGTGAACAGTTAGCACAGTGTGTAAGCCTGAACTCGAGGATTTACCTTTCTTCAGAGAAATGCTCCTACGTTCTTCGTATTTGCATCATGCTTGACCGACACTGATCACATGTGTACAAAATCTATTAATAAAGGGGTTAAATGTCGACAAATGAATAAGTCAACATAACCACGCCACTAACCAATTATCTAACTTTGTTATTCATACCAAAACAACTATTTCAAATGCATATGTATACAAATGAACGCAATATTTCTCAGATTTTGTGTTAATTTTTCGCCCGTTTAGGCGATATACTCATACTCAAAGTACCTTAACTATATCCAGGAGCAAATGACTTCTCATCAGAACACTGTATATCCCCTCTATTGTAGTTAAAGCTTGGTTGGGGTTGACGCCATGAACTTAGTAAAATTGCAAACGAATTGGTCTACAAGTAGCTGTCCTCTCTGTACTACTTTAGTCGCTGAGTGCACTTCTGTTTGCAGACAAGCCAAATGACACTGTATTACTTTAGTAGCTTTGATATTTCAAAGTGGGTTATGCGAAGGCACAGCAGTCTACATTCTTAAGTTTTGTACTAATATACATTATATACATTTTAATTTAACACATCGAATTTAACCTGTCTTTTTTGATCACTTTTCTGTTATTGTGATCTCACTTTAATAACCGGTGAAGCATACAGGTATAAATTGTGATCTCAATTTAATAACCGGGGAAGCGTACAGGTATAAACTGTGATCTCGTGCGGCGTGTTGACCTGACACCGAGTGCGCATGTGTGTCACATGAACTTCCGATTAAAGTCGACTCATTAGTTTATACATATTGTATTTGTACAACACGCTATACATATTTGATTAATCTGGACATCGCAGACTGAGAGTTTGGGAATATAAATAGCCGAAATCCAATTATGTCTAAATCAATGTCGTCGCACAGTTTTGAAATCTTAAAAGCTATATATGCTACACCTTGTATGTATAGTTTATTCTTACACCAGTTGATAATGGTGCGGAGAAAGAATGAGTCGCATGATAACAAATCACACAGAGATACACAACAATATACGCAACATAAATATCACCCAGATCGCTTAAGAATGGAGATCTACACCTAATCTGACTACCGGAACAGTTCAAAATCAATGTGCTGGTACGTGTCGTCCGGATGAGAATAGGCAATAGTCAATGTGCTAGTGCGGGTCGTCCGGTTAAGAATAGGCAATAGTCAATGTGCTAGTGCGGGTCGTCCGGATGAGAATAGGCAATAGTCAATCTGCTAGTATAGGTCGTCCGGTGATAATAGACAATAGTCAATGTGCTAGTGCGGGTCGTCCGGATGAGAATAGGCAATAGTCAATCTGCTAGTATATGTCGTCCGGGTAAGAATAGGCAATAGTCCATGTGCTAGTGCGGGTCGTCCGGGTGAGAATAGGCAATAGTCAATGTGCTAGTGCGGGTCGTCCGGATGAGAATAGGCAATAGTCAATCTGCTAGTATAGGTCGTCCGGGTAAGAATAGGCAATAGTCAATGTGCTAGTGCGGGTCGTCCGGATGAGAATAGGCAATAGTCAATGTGCTAGTATAGGTCGTCCGGTGATAATAGGCAATAGTCAATGTGCTAGTACGGGTCATCATTATGAGAATAGGCAATAGTCAATGTGCTAGTGCGGGTCGTCAGGATGAGAATATGCAATAGTCAATATGCTAGTGCGGGTCGTCAGGATGAGAATAGGCAATAGTCAATGTGCTAGTACATGTCGTCCGGTGATAATAGGCAATAGTCAATGTGCTAGTATAGGTCGTCCGGATGAGAATAGGCAATAGTCAATGTGCTAGTATAGGTCGTCCGGGTAAGAATAGGCAATAGTCAATGGGGGAATTACAGTAATCTTCCTATATTCAGATATCATATTAACCCTGACATACTGAATTCACAATGAACCATTTAGTATGGTGAATATGTGACAGGCGCATGCACTGATCTACCTTTATCGATAACATGAACCTTCGAGCTTATGGATAGGTAGTGGTAAATCCACATCCGATGTTTCAAACTTAAAGCATAATATATCAACATGCATTGATATGCTGTCACTTAATTTGAGAGATTTTAATAATTACCATCATAGACGACTATAGGTCGTTATGATTGCGTACCCCGTATATGGCAACAGTAGACGTACATGTGTTGCGGAGAAACCCGCTTCGTTTATAAAACAGTTATTTACCCGAACAATTGACACCATATGCTCCTATTATCTGTACAACTTCGGGCATATGCATACTCAATTTAAATCAAATGTTGGTACCGGCAAACAACTCGTGAAATAATGTTTTGATTCAATGCGTATTCTTGCACAAACGGATATTTATTGAGACACTGAATCATGTATGACGTAGTTCGCTGATTTGAAGCGTATCAACTTCAACTGTACATGTGTGGTGTGACATGTTATACGCGAAAAACTATTAAAATATTCTGCCGAATGATAACACGATCAATCGGATATCTACATCATTCACGTTCCCGACATTGGTATTCAAGTCTCACTACCTTCTCCGAACCGCAATCGACTAGGGCTTCACGGTATCCACCTTCACAATACCGACTACGATATTTGATGAAATACCGCGGTATGACTATAAACCGTCAATAATAATTTCCAAACATTCTGCTAGTCAAGATCCTTTGGAATATGCAGTACGAAATTTAATATTTGAGTGTGAATGTGAAACAGGACAACGCAATGCATGTCACTTGTGATCATAACTACTTTGAGCTGCATATATGAGACGACTGTAAACACACACCCATCATTACACAACGCGTTGACACTCCAATTGTTGTGAATGCTTTTAGCACTTTCTTCAGTTTTGCTCTGGGCGTCTTGTCGGGCTGGTTATATATTCACGTATCGCTGGTTCTCGTTTCGTATCGCTGGTTCTCTTTCATTACTTACAAGCACGCGTTATTGCCTCGGAATATATTAAATTTGTTGACATTTGCTGTCGTAAAACCGACTAAAGGAAGAAAATATAGCGTGCCGCGATATACCGACTATTCAAGTAATCCAATACCGACTACACGGTATTAAAAATAAAACCGCGGTATGACGAAATACCGAAAAACCGTGAAGCCCTACAATCGACGCGTTCCGTGTCTCGTCGAATACGGATATCGGAAAAGCTCATGGTGGTGATAACCTGTATAGATCACTTCATAAATCTCATGGTGGTGATAACCTATGTATATGATTTCATAAACCTCATGATGATGATAACCTATATAGACCACTTCATAAACCTCACGGTGGTGATAACCTATATATATCACTTCATAAACCCCATGGTGGTGATAGCCTATATATATCACTACTTGAACCTAGTGGTGGTGATAGCCTATATATATCACTTCATATATGTTTTTTAAATGCAGATGGGATCGACAGTGATAGTTGGACAGGAAACACAATGGACATGTAACACAATGGACAGGAAACACAATGGACAGGAAACACAATGGACAGGAAACATATGGACAAATTGCAGCATAACCGATCACGACAAATTGCAGCATAGCACATCACGACAAGGTGGAATCAGGCGGAACCACACAGGTGCGGAATGTTGCCGTATGTGCCAGAAATCGCACTCTCAATCGGTAGCCCACCACACCACCACCTTATTCAAGTTTCCGACATTTAGCCACAGCACATCAGAATGCCCAACAACAGTGCAGCGTTACCAACCATCCACTGGGCGCAAATAGTCCGCCACCGCCATACTCTATTTATCACAACATCGCATAGATATACATACACTGGGCGCAAATAGTCCGCCACCGCCATACTCTATTTATCACAACATCGCACTTGTATACCTCTTCATAGATATACATGCACTTGTACACCTCTTCATAGATATACATGCACTTCTACACCTCTTCAAAGATATACATGCACTTCTACACCTCTTCATAGATATACATGCACTTGTACACCTCTTCATAGGTATACATGCACTTGTACACCTCTTCATAGATATACATGCACTTCTACACCTCTTCATGGATATACATGCACTTCTACACCTCTTCATAGATATACATGCACTTCTACACCTCTTCGTAGATATACATGCACTTCTACACCTCTTCGTAGATATACACCCACTTCTACACCTCTTCATATATATACATCCACTTCTACACCTCTTCATAGATATACATCCACTTCTACACCTCTTCATAGATATACATGCACTTCTACACCTCTTCTACACCACTTCTACACCTCTTCTACACCTCTTCTACACCTCTTCTACACCTCTTCGTATATGTCGTCACGAATCGAATGCTCTAATTACCACGCCTTGTATGTGAATCGAATGCTCTAATTACCACGCCTTGTATATGAATCGAATGCTCTAATTACCACGCCTTGTATATGAATCGAATGCTCTAATTACCACGCCTTGTATATGAATCGAATGCTCTAATTACCACGCCTTGTATATGAATCGAATGATCTAATTACCACGCCTTGTATATGTCGTCAAATATCGGTATAACTTTCAAGCATATTAGTTTAAATGGCAAAACTTCCTTGTCGTATTTAATTCGAGAGAGAGAGCTGCAAAGGGTTGTCTCGTCTATATGTATTCATTTATTATTATTTATTTACTATGCGATGATCATCGATGCCGAGAATAGCCAAACTTAATTGTACATATTTGAAATATTGTTGGATAAGATTTTGACGAGCTGATCATATTAGGATCATGCGTTCTACTGAGAAACGTGTCTTCATAAGTCGAGTGACCTCAATGCGAGGTGTGGTAATCCCTGTATTAATAAGTCACATGACCTCAATACGAGGTGTGGTAATCCATGTATTCATAAGTCACGTGATCTCAATACGAGGTGTGGTAATCCATGGAATCATAAGTCACGTGACCTCAATACGAGGTGTGGTAATCCCTGTATTCTAAAACTGCTTATCGTCATCTACGGCGTCATCGGAAACAAGTATGCATGATCTTTCTTTCAATGCTGTTCGTGGTTGGGTGTGCTGTCTTTTTTCGATAGCCAATTTATTATGCAAAGTGACAATATTATGTGTTAGGGTTAGGGTTATGGTCAGGGTTATGATTAGGGTTAGGGCTAGGGTTATGGTTAGGGTTAGGGTTAGGACTAGGGCTAGGGTTAGGGTCAGGGCTAGTATTAGGGTTAGGGCTATGGTTAGTGTTAGTGTTAGGTTTAGAGTTGGGGTTAGGTTATGGTTATGGCTAGGGTTAGGGTTAGGATCAGGGCTAGGGTTAGGGCTACGGTTAGGGTTAGGGTTAGGGATACGGTTAGGGCTAGGTTAGGTTTAGAGTTAGGTTTAGGGTTAGAGCTATGATTAGGGCTCGGGTTAGGTTTAGAGTTAGGGTTAGTGTATTCTTACACGAAGGACATACCTCTCGGGCTGTATTCACCAACTAGGTTTATATATAATCCAGGTAGTTTATACGAGGCTCGTATTCACCAGCTAGGTTTAGATATATAGTCCAGGTAGTTTATACGAGGCGACGCTCTGTGCAAAGCTCTCGGTAGATGTCGATGAAAAGACTTCGCCGCGCAGTATAGTATTATCAAATCAAGGTGATTGGCGGCAAATCGGCAATTATAGATATACCACCGGTTACACTAACACGCTGTACATGTCAATCTCAATCATGATTAATCGATGGAAAGGAATGATGCAACACTTTTTGAACATATAGTGCATTCAAACATCAAAATCCTTGAAAATAAAGAGACCGAACTATCCACCAGTGCGGGAAATGGTATGGAAATTTGCAAATAGATAATATCTGGTATTTGGACTGTTATTAAAATCTATAGCTTACAGGACGTGGTGACATGATTTTTTTAAATGGGGGGGGGGGGGGGTCACACAAAGCCCCTCCAAGCTTTGTGTCAAAGCTTCAACAGTTGGAAATTTCATAACCTGAAACAACATTAGTTGCAAATGTCACATCAACAATATTTTCATCAGTTGGAAATTTTCCGACCTTATGTGGGTATCAGGTTGGAAATTTCCAAAACTTGGAAAGCATGTGTCCTGCTTCCTCCCCGTGGCCAGTCAAAAAACTGACATTTCTATATTTTTCAGCCGTACTAGGTTTGTCAGGTTATATATTGGAAATTAAGCTCGAGGCATTTGCAATTATCAAGTAGGGCCCCCCCCCCCATAAAAGACGTATTATATTGGGTTGGACCTATCCCTTATAATTTACTGAGATTTGTCTTGGTTCTTCCTCTTCTTCATATACGTTATGCCATTTCGAAAATCTCATTATGCAGAAATATACAGACCAGTCTGAGTCTTTATAAAATTATACGCATAATGTATACCGCTATTCAATAATACATTGACAAACTAATGACTAATGATAAACGCACTTGGCGAATACGGCACGGTATGTAAGCACGCAAAGTAAGCGCATATTGATCACTATACGATATGAGATATATAGAGGATATGAAATGAGTGTTTCTCTCATATGATATTTATGAAACGTGTCCAAGAATTTTCAGTTTTCAGAAAACTAAAAATTCGTGACGAGTTTCATATATATCATATGAGAGAAACACGAATTACATATTCTATTTATCGGTGCAATGAAGTGACGTCACATTAACCGTTTGTTGCCGATGTCATATAGCTATTTAGTGATTTGTGTGCGTTTTGGACGTCATAATCAATTTATAGGTGTCATATGATAAAAGGATATATGTTATGACCTATTCATCACTATACGATATGAGATATATGTTATGACCTATTCATCACTATACGATATGAGATATATGGAAATATGTATTAATACGATATAAGTTTTGATATATATGGAAATACGTAATGGGTTTGATATAATAGGGGTTTCTCACGATATATACATATATAGAGGATCTCACATGAGTTTCCATTTTATACGGAATTTATCAACCGAGTTCACTAAATTCGATTTGAGCCGAGGTTTACCGAGGCTCAAATAGAATTTAGAGGACGAGGTTGATAAATTACGTATAAAATAGGACGAGTGTGAGATACCTTTTATCACATGATCAAATAAACCCGAAGCAACGCGAAATATTCATCGAAAACAACAATCACAAACTACAGCGATCGCAAGTTATTTGAAGAACGCCGTGACTTCATCGCACCCGCTGATATTAAACGTGACTATTACCGATAATTATGAAACTGCTTTTATGGACAAATTATGTGATAAATACATATCTACATGTTCTGGGTTGTACTTCAGTAAACTTTAAATTGGAAACACATGTGATATTTGCTCACACACTATTGAATAGTATGAGGGCCCAGACGAGAGTGTTACTCCCGCATACCAAATACCAAAATCAAATTATATAAACTTTGAAAATTTAAATGTATGAATTCGTTTACCAATTATCGAGCCCCATCATGACATTGTACATGACGGTGATTAGCTTATCCCACGCTTCAGTCTCAGAGTGAGTAGCTTTGCCAGTCGCTTAGATTGAGTCGCCTCAGTAACAGTCGCTTAGATTGAGTAGGCCTCAGTAACAGTCGCTTAGATTGAGTCGCCTCAGTAACAGTCGCTTAGATTGAGTAGGCCTCAGTAACAGTCGCTTAGATTGAGTAGGCCTCAGTAACAGTCACCCGTCTGCTAAATTTTCTTCAAAAGCTTTCACGGTGTGGGCCGAACACACGAACGTGAACTTGAGTGTGAATCATTCGTGGATTAAAACTCCGTGTTCGAAAGGGGGACTTAATTTTGACTTTTCTTGATAATTAATGTTTGACTTATTGTAACAATTGATTATGTGTATACTTGATGATTTTTCCGGCAGACTTTTTTAATTTTCTTTGTTAGCGTTTGCTAAATGGGTATTAAAATATCTTTTAAATTGATATTGCTGTGTTGTTGTTTTTTATGTGTGACCTCTCCACGCCCACTTATTAATCGCAGCGACTTGTAACGAACCAAGTGTCCGGCTTAGAGACTCAACAATTGCATATTTATTATATCCAACGGCTGGATGTCCGTGATATCCAATTGTCGCACCCTAATTTCCAACGCGTGGGTCAACGGTCCATTTTATCTACATACACCTGCTGCAGACAATGGGTGACGTCAAGGGAATGTTCTAATTGTCGATAAAAACACATCTTGTGCAAAATGTCTTCATGTATCGACATATCAAATGTTGATCTGCCTAAATCAATCGAAATATTGGATCCAATTATCCACTCTTTTCTTTTATTCAAAGATAATTGAGAACCGATTTAGTAGTAGATAAAATACACACGATTTCGATTGAACAAATACATGATCAGAATACTTGCAAAAGTAATTGCAATTTGTGATTAACTATTGGAAATGAGGGGACTTGGATTCATACATGCGATTAATATGGTCAGAATGATATTATTTCTGCCGATATATGCAGGGGGGGTAATACAAAATTTGCAGGAATGTATGCCGGGGTGGGTGACCCGAGGGGCAAAAACACGTTTTCTACAACCTGGTGCAATTGTTTTGCTAAAAACGTTGTGTGCCCTTATTTGACATTCGTAACAGATTAAACCATATTATTAGATTATAATTTATAACAGCAAAACACCGTATTTATGTTACTGGGAACTCATATGGGCATTAAGCTATGGCATGTTCCATATGGGACGGTGGACTGAAACAATTGGTTTAAATACAGCCTAGATTATTGTGTGCATGAAAAAGAGCGAGCAACTGTCGCAATCAATAATGTGACTATCAGTGGCTAAAATATAACTGTCATCACACTGTTCATCAGTGCATCAAGCCAATCAGTGAATTATTGGCATGTCTACTAACTCATATGAACTGTTACTCTCCCAACATCTAAAATATCCAAGTCTGTCATAGTGACTGTTTGTGATTTATTATAACATACATTGCTCCAGTAGATTACCATACAGCCTGCAGGGAGCCCCACATAGCATAGAGCAGACGACACTCCACCGTGCATGCTTCCATCTGTGTGAGGCTTTATGAAAGTTGGAAGAATAGTAATACCCTGTGCCAATGCATTCTCTTATATATGCGAGTCGTCCATAGGTCGCCTCGCATACATAAGAGAATGCATTGGCCTAACAAAATACATATTATTATACTTCCATATTTTAATATGGGAGTATATTGTATTTCTGTTGAGGTCGTTGTCCGTTTAACTGGACATACTGAGAAACATAATGGCACTAGGAACGCAAAATGTCAATGGAATGTAGACATCTAAGAGCTACTGAATACATAGCCGTCAGAATTTCGGAAAATCGTTTATTTGCAGAGTTATCGCCATTTAACTTTTCTCCATTTTTCTCTATTATTCTTATTATTTTTCTGACTATTTTTGTACCCTTATATCTTAGGAACCGCTAAATGTAAAATGCTGACATTCTGTGTGTGTACAACTCCTACGGGAATCGGCCGTTAAGGCATTGAGAAAGTTTTCAAATTATTGACCGCGGAGTGGTTCAATGTCGTAAAAACTAAATTCTCTCCGATTGCGACATATCATGGTCTACATTTCACCATGAGAACGATGCCGTAAAAAGGTTGTAAATCCGTCCAAAATTGACCGAGTTACCCGCCCCTGAAGGTTCAAAAATAATAAATTTATCTCGTTAATGGAGGAAAATGGCTAGTTCAGGAGTTGGAGCGCGGAAGATGGTGAGACCGGGGAAGCGCTGGGGTCAGGCCGGGTGGTGAGACCAGACCGGGTGGTGAGATCAGGCAGACCGGTGGCGATGTAAACGTCTGGGAAGAGTGATGCAGACCCGAATATACCACTTGTTAGTTTTTTTGGCCCGACCGTTACCGACCTACTGCCGGGACAAAAAATGACCTATTTATAGTGCCAAATCCAAACGGATTAATGCAGCAAGATTAATGCAGTATCAGATCCGCCGGTATCCTGTACGATCCCAAAGTTTGACCACTCTACTATACAAGAAACCTGTCCAAAAGCGCAGTCGCTTCAGGTGGGTTCAAACTTTTGGCAAATTCCTACGAAAACCAAAGGGGGGAAATTTGTCAAAAAATCAGACATCAAGATAAAGTTATTTTGATAAGTGTATGTGATAGCTAGTTTCCAGGCGCAACTTTTTCGTGTCTCTTCATATCGCACTAAAGCCGAAGGTTTACTCGTGGCGAGGCTTTATAAGGTAAATGAGAATAGTTAAGTGTTTTATCACCAACCTATTTTTCCCGCCAAATCCAAACGGGCCAACGAAAGAGCGAGCTAATGCAGGAACAGGTATTTTGATATACGGTAGACAATCGCCAAAACTTTGAGCGTTCTACTAAAGACGCAACCTGCATTCGGTTGGGTTCAAATTAGTAAATTACACGGAAAACCAAAGGTGGAAAAATAAGCCTAAAATCAAACATGGGGATATCACTTTTTTGATGAGTAGATGTTATTATGAGCATCAACGCGCAACTTGAGAGCGATTTCCTTGAGTTTTGGAGCGAACGGTTTACTCGTGGCGACGCTATATATTGTAAAACGTATATACCTCTAACTTAATTGTATCTTGTATGTGAGCATGGAACAGTATTTACCGTACCGTTTATATCAAGAAAAGAGTATGACTATTTGTGCACTCAATTGTTTTGTCTGCATTGTGATACAAATTACAATGTCTGTAATTTGGCAGGGGTGTCCATCTTTTTGGTGCATGTACAAACATACTTATTGGTATTGAATCATTGAACCAGTCTTATAACATAGTTCAGAAGTGTCTGGGCAACTCACATGCTACTATTTAGTCAAGTAAATAGAATTTTGCCAGATAGAACGTGACGTCAAACATCCACTGCATGGGAAAAGTACTTGTGCACAAAGTATCAGAGAAACACAGAACCTGAGACTTTAGTCAACTACGGATGGCAGTGGAAACAAACAAACAGACCAACATGTGTACACCATGATAGTCGAAACATAAAAGTAGCATCAACGCGAGCAATAGGAAGAGAAAAAGGAAGAGAAAAGAAGGAATAGAGAGTGGTGAAGCGCAGTACATGTAAAACGAGAATCATTACAAACGTTTAATTATATGGAAGTATACGAATTTCCCACCGGGAATTCGAAAGGCCGCTAGTTTGTTATATAAAGAATGTAAGAACAAATTTAAAAAAAATGTTGAAAAAAAATAAAGAAATTGTTAAAGAATTTAGTAATGATTAAAAAAAATGTCATTCTTTGAATTTTTTTTTTCCTCACATTCTTTAGCAATTATAAAAAATAATATATATGTTACGCCAATGCATTCTCTTATATATGCGAGGCGACTTATGGTCGACTCGCCTATATAAGAGAATGCATTGGCACAGGGCTTGTATGCTATATAATGCATAATGCTAGATAATGGGCCGGTTGACAGACTAATCGGGAAATGTTTAGAAATCGTGGAATTGTGTTTATCGTTTACAATATACATAAGTTTGCATATATTAGCCCTGTGCCAATGCATTCTCCTATATATGCGAGTCGACCATAGGTCGCCTCGCATATATAAGACAATGCATTGGCTTAACACATTAAAAATTCTAAAATTGTTAAAGAATGTAAGAAAAAATGGTAAAAAAATATTTTTTTAGGCCAATGCATTCTCTTATATATGCGAGGCGACCTATGGTCGACTCGCATATATAAGAGAATGCATTGGCACAGGGCATAACTGTAAATATCACAACGTGGTCAATGAGCCGGTTCCAATGATATCCATATTTGTATGGTTTTATTGAGACAGACCCAAGATAATTTAGGCTGTTGAAGCTTCATTTGGGCGTTTCTGGGCGTTCTGTTGGGTAAATGGTTAATAAACTTGTCCTGATGCAACTAACGCCTAGTTAATTGTGTGCAAGGAAAAAGCGCGAGCAACTGTCTCAAACATATATGTGACTATCAATGGGTAGAACATATTTGTCATCAGTGCATCAAGCCAATCAGTGAATTATTTGCATGTCTATCAACTCGTCTCCCACAAGACCTAAAGTATCCAAGTCTGGTAGAGTGCTGCGACTGATTGTGTATATATAAATGAGTAGGATCTGTCCAGATTTTCCTCTCAGACCCCTGGACCGAGTTCAACCAAATTTGGTGTAGTGCTCGGGGTACCCTGGCGGATGTTACAATGGTGTTAGTTTTTGAATTAAAAAAATAAAATAAATTAAAATTGGTTTTGTTAAAATGAGCAAGGAATTCAATCTAAAAAAATTAAAGCAATATATATAAATCACAAAATGTTTCAATGGTCAAAATGTGCTTGAAGCGCACAAAGGGGGGGCTATACTTAATAAGGGATTTAGGTTCAAACTGTGGCCTAAGTCCCACAAAGGAGCCACAGTTTCTCCGACGCTGAATATAGTCTCCAAAAGGGGCCTGTTTGAGCTAGTTTATTTCAATAGAAGTAATTTGCTTCAGTGCAATAACATAATAAGTGATATGGAATATGTTAGATAATGAGCTGGTTGACAGACTAATCAGGAAATAGTTAGAAATTGTGTGTATCCCGCACAATGACCTTGGTTTACAGAGGATCAGCAATTTATAAAACATTTTATTTTCAATTAAAACAGCTTCCGAAACAGGTTAAACTGTTATCTGAACTGAATGAGATCATTCCGAGTTATATGAGTAATATCAGTAGTTTTATGCGGTTTTAGACCAAATTTAGAAAAATATGAGAGTGGGTGTAAACAAATTGGGAGTACAAAAATTATTTTGTTTGCAGGTTTGGGGTTGGTGGGTCCCCGAAAATGCCAGATGCAAAAACACGGCATACCTTGCTGCAAATTTTGTACTACCCCCCCCCCCGATATAGGTATACGTTTTGTACTACCCCCCCCCCGATATATGTATACGTTTTGTACTACCCCCCCCCCCCACCACCGATATATGTATACGTTTTGTACTACCCCCCCCCCGATATATGTATACGTTTTGCAGAAAAGGTGGCTATTTTATTAATAGATGTCAATAACCCTACAGGGAGCCCCACACACATATATAAGCATGTGTACTTGGTGTCGTCTGCTCATGTTTGTCTGGGGCTCTGTATGGGTGAAAATGCGGCTAACTTATTAATAAATGTTGCGTTTGAAGTGCACCGCTGAATTGTGCGAAAGTATAGTTCACTGGATTTTATCCCATAATATCATAAACCATTTTATCATATGACTCAATCACGATTATCCCACACGATGCCCCACACACAGCGGAACAGATGACACTATCCAGTACATGCTTATATGTGTGTGGGGCACTTTATGGGGTATAGTTCACTGGATTGTATCCCATACAGAGCCCCCCTCCCCCACACACACACACACACAGCGGAGCAGACGACACTCCCCAGTATGTGATTCTATATGTGTGGGGCGCTTTATGGGGTACAGTTCACTGGATTTTTACCCCACACAGCGGAACAGACGACGCTCTCCAGTACATGCTTCTATATGTGTGGGGCGCTTTATGGGGTATAGTTCACTGGATTTTATCCCATACATAGCACCCCACACAGCGGAGCAGACGACACTCTCCAGTACATGCTTCTATATGTGTGGGGCGCTTAATGGGGTATAGTTCACTGGAATTTTATCCCACACAGAGCCCCCCCTCCCCCACACACAGCGGAACAGACGACACTCCCCAGTACATGATTATATATGTGTGGGGCGCTTTATGGGGTATAGTTCACTGGATTTTATCCCACATAGAACCCCCCACACAGCGGAGCAGACGACACTCCCCAGTACATGCTTCTATATGTGTGGGGCGCTTTATGGGGTATAGTTCACTGGATTTTATCCCACACAGAGCCCCACACACATCGGGGCAGACGAAACTCCCCAGTACATGCTTCTATATGTGTGGGGCGCTTTATGGGGCATAGTTCACTGGATTTTATCCCACACAGAGCCCCCCCCCCCCTTCCACACAGCGGAACAGACGACACTTCCAGTACAAGCTTCTATATGTGTGGGGCGCTTTATGGGGTATAGTTCACTGGATTTTATCCCACACAGAGCCCCCCCCCCCCCCTTCCACACAGCGGAACAGACGACACTCTCCAGTACATGCTTCTATATGTGTGGGGCGCTTTATGGGGTATAGTTCACTGGATTTTATCCCACACAGAGCCCCACACACATCGGGACAGACGAAACCCTCCAGTACATGCTTCTATATGTGTGCTCAAGGCGCTTTATGGGGTATAGTTCACTGGATTTTATCCCACACAGAACCCCCCGCACAGCGGAGCAGACGACACTCTCCAGTACATGCTTCTATATGTGTGAGGCGCTTTATGGGGTATAGTTCACTGGATTTTATCCCACACAGAACCCCCCGCACAGCGGAGCAGACGACACTATCCAGTACATGCTTCTATATGTGTGAGGCGCTTTATGGGGTATAGTTCACTGGATTTTATCCCACACAGAGCCCCACACACATCGGGGCAGACGAAACTCGCCAGTACATGCTTTTATATGTGTGGGGCGCTTTATGGGGTATAGTTTACTTGATGTTATCCCACACAGAGCCCCACACACAGCGGAGCAGACGACACTATCCAGTACATGCTTCTATATGTGTGAGGCGCTTTATGGGGTATAGTTCACTGGATTTTATCCCACACAGAGCCTCCCCTCCCACACACAGCGGAACAGACGACACTCCCCAGTACATGATTATATATGTGTGGGGCGCTTTATGGGGTATAGTTCACTGGATTTTATCCCACATAGAACCCCCCACACAGCGGAGCAGACGACACTCCCCAGTACATGCTTCTATATGTGTGGGGCGCTTTATGGGGTATAGTTCACTGGATTTTATCCCACACAGAGCCCCCCCCCCCCTTCCACACAGCGAAACAGACGACACTCTCCAGTACATGCTTCTATATGTGTGAGGCGCTTTATGGGGTATAGTTCACTGGATTTTATCCCACACATAGCCCCCCCCCCCCCTTCCACACAGCGAAACAGACGACACTCTCCAGTACATGCTTCTATATGTGTGGGGCGCTTTATGGGGTATAGTTCACTTGATTTTATCCCACACAGAGCCCCACACACAGCGGGGCAGACGAAACTCTCCAGTACATGCTTCTATATGTGTGAGGCGCTTTATGGGGTATAGTTCACTGGATTTTATCCCACACAGAGCCCCCCCCCCCTACACACAGCGGAACAGACGACTCTCCCCAGTACATGCTTCTATATGTGTGGGGCGCTTTATGGTGTATAGTTCACTGGATTTTATCCCACACAGAACCCCCCACACAGCGGAGCAGACGACACTCCCAATACATGCTTCTATATGTGTTGGGCGCTTTATGGGGTATAGTTCACTGGATTTTATCCCACACAGAACCCCACACACAGCGGGGCAGACGAAACTCTCCAGAGCCGTATTTGACACAAGTATCATTTGTATCTTATATTTATAAAGTGCATGTTTGTTGTGAAAGTCATGCTGTTCTTCTATGTGTGTATACACTGCACATAATTTGCTGCCAATCCGACTTAATCGCATCTTTTTTTCAAGTTAAAGTGTGTTTATTGATGATGGCAAGCATATCTAAACATGACAGCTCTAGGCCTCCTGAATCAAATTCCGAAGATGTTGTGAAGAACACACGGAACTTGTCAGTTGAACAGGGACGTGACGAGAGGGGTTGATTGGGTGTCTCGACCCCCACCCCGAACTTTGGTACAATTTGCTAAGCTGTGCAGTCATTCATACGTGAGGAAAATCAGGATTATTTTGACTAACTGTTTCAAATAATGATACGTACAAGCCAACAAACGCAACAAACAAACCCGATTTTAAATAAATACATATACAAACTTATGACTAACTCGAGAGAGGGGGTGTCCAGTGATCTGTATATATGTTCAACTTGTTTTGGTAGTCATGTTGCTTTGCCATTACTAATTATTTATTTTTTCAGTGTAATAACATATGGGAGAGGGGGTACCCTTAAGTGAGTCAGTACTTGTCCCCCAATTCCTTTGTATGTATAAACAAATGTATGTGTTATATATCATGTGTTATCTAAATTTGAAATATATTTGAAATAAATATATCTAAACTAAACTTTGGTACATTCCAGCAGTCGGAAATTTCATGCATGACACAACATTAGTTGGACATTAATTTGACACCATATATAGGTTGGCATTGTTCTCATTGTTTGATTTTTTTCAACCAGTAAAAGTTGGTAATTTTCCAATCTTAGTGTTTGTCAGATTGGATATTTCCAAGTAGAGCAAATTGAATTCTGCGAACCTGTGAGATTGATGTTTGGTTCAATGGGGGGGGGGGGGTGCAGTTGGCCGGAAATTTGAGGAAACTTCTAGCCACGTCCCTAGAACATGTGTCTGTTGTCTATACAGAGACTATTGCGCAAAACGACTGCATTTAACGAAACAAAACATGTTAAAATTGCTAAACTTTAAGACTAGATGATAGTCCATACGTGTATCTGATAATCCATCGATACCATATAATCCTACTATTTCTTGAATAAGAAGAAACATTATAATAACGAACACAGCAGAAGACATATCCATGCAGGTTCATATGAATTCGGTCAATGGTGACGTATCCGCCGTATTCGAAATCGACATGCGTTCGGGCGGTATTTTAAGGATGGAATTATGAAATGGACATATGAAAGTGACAATCAACAATGATTTGCCATCAACCGAAGTGCTCCCCCAGCGTTACTATCAATAGCGTTATTATTTGGCTAATTTCAGTAATATTCTCCCAGTTTACATTCAATAAAACAAATTTGTCTCCGCATTTAAAATTCTTTGATACAGATCGTTTATATTCTGCACTAATTTGTACACAAGAGACGGATTCTTATGTTTTAATTGTGTGTTTAAACTCTGAGGTGGCGGAATCTCGGTTTGTTTACATTACGAACATTTGAGTCCGTAATCGGAATCCGAATCCAAATCGGATTACCACGAAATTAGGATTACGGTCTGTTCGTTTACTGATTCTGCAAATTTGTGGTCTGTTCTTTTGCCGAACCAAGTCGTACGGGGACCAATCTGTAATCTGGATCCAGAATCTGAAACGGATTTTAGCGAAATAACGCCTCAGTACATGCTTCTATATGTGTGAGGCGCTTTATGGGGTATAGTTCACTGGATTTTATCCCACACAGAGCCCCCCCCCCTTCCACACAGCGAAACAGACGACACTCGCCAGTACATGCGTCTATATGTGTGGGGCGCTTTATGGGGTATAGTTCACTTGATTTTATCCCACAAAGAGCCCCACACACAGCGGGGCAGACGAAACTCTCCAGTACATGCTTCTATATGTGTGAGGCGCTTTATGGGGTATATCCCACACAGAGCCCCCCCCCCCCCCCCTTCCACACAGCGGAACAGACGAAACTTCCATTACAAGCTTCTATATGTGTGGGGCGCTTTATGGGGTATAGTTCACTGGATTTTATCCCACACAGAGCCCCACACACAGCGGAACAGACGACACTCCCCAGTACATGATTATATATGTGTGGGGCGCTTTATGGGGTATAGTTCACTGGATTTTATCCCACACAGAACCCCCCCACACAGCGGAACAGACGACACTTCCAGTACATGCTTCTATATGTGTGGGGCGCTTTATGGGGTATAGTTCACTGGATTTTATCCCACACAGAACCCCCCCCCCCCCCCCCCACACAGCGGAGCAGACGACACTCCCCAGTACATGCTTCTATATGTGTGGGGCGCTTTATGGGGTATAGTTCACTGGATTTTATCCCACACAGAACCCCCCCCCCCCCCCCCACACACACAGCGGAGCAGACGACACTCCCCAGTACATGCTTATATATGTGTGGGGCGCTTTATGGGGTATAGTTCACTGGATTTTATCTCACACAGAACCCCCCACACAGCGGAGCAGACGACACTCCCCAGTACATGCTTCTATAAGTGTGGGGCGCTTTATGGGGTATAGTTCACTGGATTTTATCCCACACAGAACCCCCCCCCCACACAGCGGAGCAGACGACACTCCCCAGTACATGCTTCTATATGTGTGGGGCGCTTTATGGGGTATAGTTTACTGGATTTTATCCCACACAGAACCCCCCACACAGCGGAACAGACGACACTTCCAGTACATGCTTCTGGTGCTATTTTATTAATAGAAGTGCACCACTGAATTGTGTGAAAGTATAGTTTACTGGATTTTATCCCAGAATGTCTTAACGCTGTCAGTGCCAGGGGCCGATCTCTCTTTTTTTGGGGGTTGAATTTTGTTTGGGTATGCTTAAGCATGCTACAAAAACGTAAGATTCCCTGGCACTAAACCTACAAAATAAGTCTGGCACTGAAAGAGTTAAAGAATATAAGAAACAAATATAAAAAATTAAAAAAATTGTAACAAAAATTGTTATGCCAATGCATTTTCTTATATAAGCGAGGCGACCTATGGTCGACTCACATATAAGAGGATGCATTGGCACAGGGTATATATTATAGTTCACTGGATTTTATCCCATAATATCATACCTTTATCTTCATTTTAAGATTAACTGAGTTAACAATCGCCTACAATGGGACTTACATTCCAGACTATAAACCTTCTAATCGGGCTCGAGCCCGTTTGTCCCTCGAGCACGATTGCAAAACAGCGTTCAAACGGGTTCGCGAGAGCTCAAATCATAGGTAGAAATCGAAAAGTCCAGTTGAGCCCGTTTGAATAACTCGTCTGGTTTTTAACACTTTTGGTGTGTGATCCTATCAACTATTGTGTATCCGAGATCCTTATTGTGCCAATAGAAACAAAACATTCACGCATTGTACGTTACCCGAGCTTCGCATCCTATTTTTAGTCTGTGGCTCCGCCAGTAAAACTCGCGCAGATTTTTCCAAAAAATGTTTTCGTCTGACGTGTCGCCATTTTTCGACGCAAACACAATCATCACACACAACAATTGAACAGGAATATATGCATCGAAGGTGAGTCTTGTTGTTATATGGTCCTGCTAATTCAATTATAATGCTCAACTTGAAGTTAGTTTTGTAAATTTTCATACAGGCTTTATTACAGCAATTCACTCAATCACTGATAGTGATAGGCCTAATCATAAGTGATTCTGACTGAAGCAGCAAGTTGAGTCGTTGTCACTATCAGATTGTCACCACATGAAAACTATTTTTGATAGTTTATATGTAATATGGGCCGGTCTGGCAAACGTAATACAGTTACCATAGCTGTATTCAGCTAACCTAGTTGAATCCAGCTATACATTCTACTCTCGATCGAACCAGCTGTTTTTCGATAATAAAATAAAAGCGCGATTTGAAGTTTCTAATCGATTTAGAACTCAGATATCATTATTTGATAGCAAATATTTTTGGTATGTGAATTGCTCAGCTGAAAATACTGGTCAAGTTCAAATACAGGAACTGCCATTCTTGTCATACGCTAAAGCGATGCTCCATATTATCCCTATCTGATATTCTAAAGTATTCGCGTGTTAACAATCACTTACAATGGGGCTTACATTCCAAACATTAAACATTCGAATCAGGCTCGAGCCCTTTTGTCATACGTTGAAGCAATGCTCCATATTATTCCCATGTGATATTCTAAAGTATTCGTGTGTTAACAATCACCTACAATGGGTCTTACATTCCAAACTTTAAACATTCGAATCAGGCTCGAGCCCTTTTATCATAACGAACCAAAGACGCTTTGGGTCGTATATAGGCTATATCTGATTTTGTGACGTCACCAATTTTTAAGTAATACGACCCTTGGATTTTGAATTTTGGATAGCACGAATGTAGGACATAGGATCGGTGGGCCTAAAGCATTATTGTCGTAATCGGCTGTCAAGAGGCCAACACAAATTAGTCGATGTGCAACATTCTCCTATTTATATAAACGTCATACAAACATTGATGTGTTTTGTTATTTATAAGGGCAAGTAGCTAGTTTATATTGCATTTCTATCAGGTCTATTCACTCTATTGGATTATAATTGGAAACATATCAAACTAAAGCGCTAGAGTTTTAACAAAGCGTGAATTAAATTGCATGACAACGTTTTGTTTACAAAATAAAAAAAAATATTAAAAACATTTGCCCAGAAAATATATTCCAGCCGCATGAATGCACATGTAGAGAATATCTTCAATTTTCTATCGGTATTTTCGCCTGAAAGATTGATGCAATATTCACAAAGTTCAAACCTATAAACAATACTATAAGATTCGATTGAGTGCTTCAATTTAAGTTCATCGATACAATCTAAAATCAATAAATAAAATTGGAAGATAACAACATATAGTTCCAACCGTATTAACCATTTAAACCCATACTATTCTGTGAGTGTACGAAACAAACTATTTATGTAATTATAAGTATTGAAAATGTTATGTATTTCTATCAACAACGGCTGAACGAGCGAAGAGATATGAGTTTGTGCTATAAATTAATACGCAATCACAAAAAAATAAATAGTTCTGCCACAGAAATAATTTTCGTGAACACGATCAGCGAAGAATATTATGTGATTGTGATAGGAATATGAGCATAATCAGATAATATGAACACAACAACTGAGATAAGCAGGTAAGCTATGTGTGCATATTTGTGAACTCAATTCTTCTAAGCATCTGTAGATATTTTAACGTGATGACAGGCAAAATTTTGAAAATGAAAACAACACAAAAATTGCATTGTGAAAATTCGATGCAACATGTGCTATGTCATTCTGAGCACAGTGTCAAAGTTCATCATGGTGATCTTAGTGAACGTTCAGACGACCACGATACAATCGTACATGTATGCTCATGTCAAAATCGTAGGTCAAAAATAATATCAAGCACTGTTTGATTTTAGTCTTTAGATGCAAAAATCGTGGCATATCCTTGGTCATATGTATGTAAAAATCGTAGCTGGAAATGACCGTAGGGTTGTCAATCACATGCTTTAGGAACAACATACGATATCAATATCAGAATCTGAATGTACGACAACATCGCAATCGTATGAACAAACTATCCACGATCTCGTCGGGCCCGATTCCTCCACTTATGATTGAAATTCATGGTCGTCTGAATGTTCACTTACTTTTACTGATATTCATTCAACAACTATTGATAATTTGATAGGTGTCAACATAGGGACCTGCAAATATTCCAGATTCGATTTGATGTCAATATCGGGGACCTGATTCAAGCTCGACACCGAATATTTTCGAATCGGTGTTACTTTGGTGTAATCTTGTTATTTTGAGTTAGATATAAACACATGGCAAATGACCTAAGTGTACGTTCAGACGACCACGATTCAATCGTAAGTTGGGGAATCGGGACCCGATGAGATCGTAGATAGTTTGTTCACACGATTGCGATGTCGTCGGACATGCTTACCCTGCTGGACAAAACAAGTGTCCAGTGTCACCGCGGTGTATTTGCCGTTCAGCCGCGGTGTCAGAGTTTGTAACTGCAGTTGAGCACCGCGGCCGAACGGCATGTACATGTACACTGCGGCCAAACGGCAAGCACATCTTGGCCGAAAGTAGCAATAGGCAACTCCGAACAAGAACGATAACTCGCGTATTTCCGGAAGTCGGTAAATGATGACATCACAGGAAATCTCCAGAGTCTTGTGACTGAAGGTAATTGTAAATACCGCTGTTTTAAGTAATTACGTGACATTTTCCAATAAAAATAGCACAATTCGGCAGCGGATAGAATATCCTTTGTTTACCAAACTGAAAACCCGCGTAAATATTTATGTAAATATTTTTGTTGAAATTGTGAAAATTACGCCGAATTTGAAAGTTCTGACCACCTCGATGAAACTTGATAACAATTCATTTCTCACTGGTAGGTTAAAAAGTAAAAAATTAGCAATAAAATGCCGTATTTCGATCATAGCGAGAGTCGACGTTTCAAAGGAAAAAAAATATTTGTTTAATTGCCAGGGGAGATCACTCTATTAGTAGTATTACCAGCTAATGTAGTCACATGATTAAAACATGGCGGCCCTGTGAACATATTAATGATCGTACGTAAACAAATGTATTTGAAGTGAATAGTAATGTATTCTGCTGACCATTTTTTCTTTATTTGAATGAAATTGGATGATTGAGAAGATCTGATTTATCTAAGCCACTTTATTGTGTATTATGCCATAATTAATGATATTTTAACTTGATATTTAACTTGTTTAAAATAAAATTCAGTCAACAATTGAATTAGGCCTACATGTATGACATACGATACATGTGATGTGACAAAATAAATAACGACAATAGTGTGATGAATGTTGAGGCAGGGAGAAAATTAACTGGTATTGCATCGCAATTTGCTACCCAAATGTGGATAAAAGCTATCCATTTTGGTATGAATTTTATATGATTAATAATGATTTTAGAACAATGCTACCCCGCTCGACAAAACAAGTGTCCATTGGCACCGCGGTGTATTTGCCGTTCGGCCGCGGTGTCAGCGTTTGTAACTGCGGTTGAGCATCGCGGCCGAACGGCAAGTACACTGCGGCCGAAGGCAAGTACACTTTTGGCCGAACGGCAAGTACACCATGGCCGAAAGGCAACTACAACGCGGCCGAATGGCATGTACACCGTGGTTAGATTTCTGGTTGGTATCCTGTTTTTTCAGTTTAATGAACGTACACCGCGGCAACTACCGTACACCATGGCCGAATGGCAAGTACACTGCGGCCCAACTGTAATTAGCCGGTGGAGCCGCAGTGTTGTTGCATTTCGGCCGCGGTGGCAACACTGACCGCACCGTGGTTAAGTGGACACTTGTTTTGTCCAGCAGGGTATCTAATCAAGTCAATGTGATGTTATTTGCTAATCAAAATTTGAAAAGTAATTTGCTTCCTGTGTTGAGGTACGAAAAACACATGGACTGGGCACATGTATTTGTTGACTATTGTTGTGAAAGATCATGTGAAAGGTCACGACATCAGGTGACAGAATTGTGGTGTGTAGGAATACAGGACTCTCTCTCTCCCTCTCTCTCTCGTTGTTTGATCGCCAGTGGGGCAAGTCGACATTGACTTCAGATCTTATTTAGAACGGTTGGCCGAATCAAACTACTTCATCTGCCCGGTATCATCACATCTGCCATCATTGATAAAGACCACGGACAACGCCCCACGACTACGACAATTCTAAACGGACCACGCTGAATACACTTTATACAAACGAGAGGAATTAGGTGAGCCATCTTTCTTTTGAGTCTTGATCCCTCTTTCGCCCCGTTTGTATTCAATGTCGGAAATATAACGCAATGTTCCATCCAGTTCGAACTTTGGTCCATCGCCAGAAATTTAGGCAAAATTCTAACAATAGTCACCCTGTGGGGCGAGTTCAATTGAAAGTGATAAAAATTTGTGATGTGAAATATGAACACAACAACTGAGATAAGCAGGTAACCTACTAGTACATGTATGTGCGCATATTTGTGAACTCCATTCTTATAATCTAAGCATCTGTTAGTATTATCTATAGATACTTTTATTAGGCTATCGTTTTTCTTTCCCCAATACCACTATATGTATATGTAAAGCGATCATTTCCCGACCATCGGATCAGCTCCAGTTTGAAAAATATGGCTGCTGGTGGCCATCTTGGATTTCCAATTTGAATCCATTGGCGCGGGCTACAGGCCGTACTGTTTGTCTGATCATCATCAAAATTTTCTGAATGTTGACATTTACATGTAGATGGGAACGAGTCATTTTAGGATCATTCGGCAAAAAACATGGCCGCCGGCAGCCATATTGGATTTTACTCTTTGCATCACTAAATACTTTGACACACCCTACATACCACATCCCTGATCTGATCATCACCGTCATCACCAAACTTCATATGGATCATCGGGGTGACCTCTTGATGGGAACAAGTCATTTTAGGGTCATTCGGCAAAAATATATGGCCACCAATGGCCATTTTGGATTTTACTCTTTGTATGACTAAATATTTCTGCAAAATCCATTAGCATGGGTTATACATGTAGACCAATCTGTTTCTTTGATCTGTATGAAATTTGTCATGGATGTTGACATGTAGATGACTTTTAGAATTTATTCTTTGCATCACTGAATCCTTTGGCACACCCTACAGACCACATCCCTCCATTTACTGTCAACCATTAAATGATTCCTACCTACTAGTAAGTTGAGCTACAGTGTCATTGACACTCTACAGTGTCATTGACACTTTCATTTTTAGTTCTATTTAGTATACTGTATATGTATATGTACATGTAAATAGTAACATTGGGGCAATTCCATGTGACTGACATAACATTCAAAAAACTTTTTCCAGATTCAATGTTACCGGTATGTTGTGAGCTACAAATCTTCATGTAACTATACAATCTTACTGCTACATGTACATGTATGTGTGCACTCAAATATTGTATTGTTCCGAATTTGGCATATGTTATGATTGTTATCGTGACTGACATTACACAAACCTATCGAAGATACATGATACTACATGTAGTAACTTGATTTCAAATTTAATTTATGGATGTGAATATACATGTATATGCATTGCTGATTGTCTTACATACATGTACATGTACGTTACACTTATTAACTCTCTTCAAATTAGCATTTCAGTGTAAACATAACAAATTTGTACATAACGGTTTAGTTAATCTGACTCAAGTACAATTATTTCTACTGTGGATGGATGCATATCATTGCAACTTGCAAGGGCGAAAACAACATCGCGTGATGTGGACACGCCCTGCATGGACTATTTTCGCTATGCAGAGCGCAATAATTCTGTTGACATTTTGTTTGTTTGGAAAATTTGTGCAAGACAATACCGTAGGATATACATGTAATCATCACAATACAAGTACTGGTGTAATGGTGGTATTGTGGGTAAAATTCTCACGAAACGTGAGTGACATCAATTTCATGCCAAGTAATATACATGTACCGGTACATGTAACCAAATGTATGAAAATTTGAATAACAAATCACACACTTAAGCATAAACCAAGTTCGATCTTTTATTCAATCTTAATGTAAACATGTATTTCCACCGTGTTGTTCAATATTTCTGCAACTGGATAAAAAATGAAAAAATAAAAATTCCCTAGCCACCCCCGGGACACCCACTCCCTAAATAGTTTATTGCGCGAGATTTTAATAGAACAGTGCATAATGAAGATAACGATACTATTTGAATTTATCATAAGTGTCATTAATCAAGAAATGTGTCAACATACATGTAATCACATTTCTAGGGATAGGCAAAGTGCCAAAGTTTTTATTAACATTCATTTTCATATTATATAGTCACATGATCTGGTCACATAATCACATTTGAGTATTCTACAGACTACTGTACATGGAACAACACATTTCAGATTATTTGATATTATTTTTTATATTTGCTAGGTGATATATTGCTTGAACCAAATTGTTTATCAAAACATGTGGAAATACAAATGTTCATCCCAGTTTGAAGAATAATGCTAATAGCCTATACATGCATGAAACCTTCTTGGGTTTCATGCATGTATCAGGGACAGGGATGTGGCATATCCAGAAACAGGGATTTGGCTAGATGGCCTCCGTTGGGGGGGGGGGGGTATCCACCTTGGGGAAATTCCAACTGCACCCCCCCCCCCTTGAAATCTGAATCAGACCAAACACAAGTTTTCCATAATTTCATTTGCAGCCCCCCCCTTGCACCTCGGTGTTCAGGCCTAATATCATATATACATATGTTCATAAAGCATGGTTCTACCGGTATATTCCCGGTATGAGAACATTAAGATATTTTAACCAAAATTGCATAAATCCTAACATCTAGTGGTCTAACTCCAGACAAATGCACACGGCTACGGGCAAGAGACCAGGACAAGCCGGCTGACCATGGTTGTTCGGCTCAGTGTGAGAAAATTTTGAAAACTATACAAGAAAATCACAAATCCAAGCATCTAGACTTGCCTCAACTGAAGCTTTCCCAGTGTTGGAAATTTCAAACCTCATGCTCCCCCTCAGATTGGAAAATTCTCCAACCGATGACCATTTCAGTCCACAAGTTGGACCATATGTACACTGTAGTAAAATTGTTGATTATTTTCTTAAACTAATTGGCAATTTCGCATTGGCCACAGGGGAGGGACAATGACACCACAACGGTCCGACCATGGTTCGGCCCGGTGTGGACAAATTTTGAAATCTGAACAAGAAAATCGCAAAATCCTTAAGCATCTAACTAGCCTCAAGCCTCCCTATAGAGTTGGAAATTTCAAACCTGACACACCCACTTACCGGTAGGTTGGAAAATTTCCAACTGATGGCAATTCCAATGACAATGTTAAGAAAACAATATTGTCATACATTTGGTTAAATTAACTAGCAGGTTTTGACTGGCCAAAGGGGAGGGACAGGGACCCGGACACAACCTTTCCAAGTGTTGGAAATTTCCAACCTATCACCCTCATAAGGTTGGAAAATTTCCAACTGATGACCATATCAGTCCAAAATTTTGACAAAAAATTGGAAAATATGCAAATATTGGTCCAAAAACAATTACTTCCCCCATTATATTGTTTGAAAATCAAACTACAAGAACATTTTCAACATATTGTTGGTGTGAAATTTCCAACTAATGTTTTGGCAGGTATGAAATTTTCAACTGTTGAACATTTTGACCAAAGTTGGGGGGTAAGACACCACCCCCTCCCCACCCCCACCCCTGTCGTCACGTCTCTGCTCAGAAACCATAACTGAGGAAACATGTTATAGCGTGTAATGGCAGGCTGGTAGCCACTGCCTGAAGTAATAGGCTTCGTAATAATTGGGAATAACATATGGATGGATAGCCCAATCTCACTTCTTTTTTGCTCACGATATCAGTGACGATAAAATTTTTGTTTTGTGATTAACATTACAAGCTGATCCACATTGACTTGGAAAACAATTTGAAATTGTTCAAGCTGGCCCGGCTGGCCTTCAATTTATATGTTAAGATTTTATGTTTTACGTTGTCAAAAGTCTATTTTATTCCATTATTTATTACCGGTATATCTTTATTTCCATGTCACATATGATCAAGTGTGCTTTCATATTATTTCTTATTTTCAGCTGAGTTCTGCATAGTTATTCTTATTTTGTTGTATCAGTAGATGGAATCCTGATTAAATTTTAATTTTCCAGTAGCGCAGTTTCTTGTTCTATCAAGTTGAATTTGGGTTATTGTTGGCATTGTGCCACTCATCCAACTTCTGATAACCTCTATATATATAGTATAGCATTTCTAGTAACTATACATTGTATATGACCTGTTTCTGTTCAAAACACATCAAAATAAGACTCAATACCAGAAATGGAAAATAAATTTGTTACATGGAAAAAAACTGCTTTTCGGACCCGAGAGACACCCACCCACCCTATCATACCAACCTGGAATTTTTTTCGAACCCCCCCCACCCTAATTTGTTCACAACGTTAGCGGAAACATACTATCTGATATCCTGATATCTACATGTACATTGTAGGTTACATAGAGAATAATCACTCGATTGAACTGGTTAGTGGTTACGTGAAATAATTCACGAGAGGCAACACAGTTGTTGAACATTATGGACCCACGTACTAGTATGTGTGTTACTGGTCGTGTGTTACTGGTCGATCCTGCGATCCGGTAAACTTTTGACACTTCGGGTATTTTACTGATTGTGCGATCATTACCCGTACTTATGGTAGAATCTGTTGTTTACACACTTTTTCTGCCACGGTTTGTACTGGGGCTAATATTTATTTATAATGGCCAACAACAAGTTAGAGGCAGGGATGTTGTACAAGCATGATGGTCTTGATTGAATCGTTCATGTCATCAGTTAAATCAAGTGATCTATTCTGTTTAGGCCAAAGAAAAAAGATTGTATGTTTCCGGTAACGGCGCGAAAAAATTAGGGTAGGTACAGGGGGGTGAAAAAAATAATTTCGGCACGTATGCCGGGGTGGGTGGGTGGTCAAAGCCACCAACAAGCAATTTTTTCCGCAACTAAAACAAAAATTTCCTGCTTGTTTTTTAGTGTTTTGGCAATGAGTTGGGCTTCAAAACCACTTTGAATGCGAGAAATAATGTAATTCTAACTGGTAAACTGACTGCAGGCAGTTATCGTGTTGTATTTTGTTGCAAATTTTGAAATCCAAGATGTCCATGTTAACATCCATGATAAATAGTATGCACAGAAATTCATATACAGCTGTTTACAGTGAATTTCCCCCGCAAATCTCTGATTTAGTGTTAAAAGGGGGATGGGTGTAAAACAATGGTCGGAAAAAACTGCCGAAAACGGAAAAAAATTTGGCGGTGGGTACAAAAAATGATTGAAAGGGAAAAAATGCCATACGTGCCTGAATTTTTTTTCCGACCCCCCCCCCCCTGGTAGGTACGGTAACCCTGTAGGTACAGGTAGGTAGGGAATTTTGTTTTTAATTTTATTTTGATATTTTTTATCCAGCTGCAGAAATATTTAACTACCTCGACCGAAGTAACATAAAATGCCAACCCGTGTTGTGGGGAAAGTATTACTTGATCAACACAGTGGAAATATACATTAAGATTGATAAAAAAAATCAAATTTCATGTTTAGGTATGTTTTTTATTATTCACAATTTCACATACATGTACATGACATACATGTAGCACATTTTCATAAATTTGGCTATAAACTTGGTAGGAAATTGATGTCACTAACTTTTTATAAGAATTTTACCAATAATACCGCCATTATACCGTACTTGTATTGTGACGACTACATCCCATTGTCTGGGGGTAGCCAGTACGACCACCGAGCATGCCTGGTTTTTGGAGACAGTAGCTACATTTTATACCCCTAACATATGTGGTGATAACCTCTATACATGTATATATACAGATACACACCCACCATGTCTGTTGATAGTGTTCCATAAGTCCCAAACAAGACATAAAGCAGGCAGGAGATACATGTAGTCCGAGATACACTCAGGAAATTAAAATTGCAAAATATATGCCCATCAATCCACAACCCATCACACACCTGGGGCCTTTGAGACAGCTGTCAATTCATGGTAACTTTTCACAGGGATATGTTAGAAACCATGTGTTTTGCACACTAAAGGTCATCAATATTTATGAGCATTAGTGGTAAATTTAAAAACAGTAAATTTTAGAAAATTTTGACTTTTTCTCAAAATATCAATAAAAAGTTTAGGGTCGGCGGGTTATTTTTAGGGTCGGTCGATGTACGGAAACATAGTTTCTTTTTACTTTGGCCTTATTACTGTATACAACCGTTAGTAAGCCCATCCTCGAGGATAAACCCAGTCTCCTCGTACCGGTAGATAAGCCCAGTTTAGCCCACCCCCATTGTTGAGCATTTGGAAGGTGAATACAATCATGTCTCTATCCTGTAGAATACAGGTACCCTGTAGGAGAAGATACATGTACTCAAGCACATCTGTGCTTTTTTTTTATCCCAAATGTATAGGAAGCTGAACTCTCTTGTCACTGTTTCTGGCCATTATCATGTGATTTTATCTTGTTTAATATTGATATAAATAAAACACATTATTATCTTTTTCAGTACCAAAATATGGTAATGATATAAAACATGATGGTATGTCAGCACCTGAAGGCTAACTCAATGTTTGCAAAGGGGAGGGGGCCTTGTGAGTAAGCCCAGTACCTACTTTATGAGTAAATACATGTACATGCACAAGCTCGCCCCCCACCAGGCTTACTGATTGGTGTACATGTACATGTATACAGTATGTACAGTACATGTATACAGTATGTATAGTTGTACATGTACCCGTACCAAGGATTAGGGGTATATATAGTGATACATGTACATGTACCTCAGTCTCTTTCCTTTCGGTGTGTCATTCTGTCTATCCATAACTAACATTTCACAACACAGCTCAAAACTGGGAATTCCAATTTCGGTTTTATTCACACTTTTTCCCAGAGTTATGGCCCTTTACTGGACTTTGTGTAGCGTCCATAACAAACATGCTCTATATCCATTAACTGGATTCGCATCGCAATTTGTGATGCGTTTTCCAATTTCTGCAAAGCAATTTACAATGAAAAAAGATGTATTGGTAGGGAATGCTATACAAAATCTACTCTGACCTCTGGCTGTGGATGTCTTTATTATTGGATTTTGTTGTCTTATGTCGCAGTGATATCACACGTTGGGGGAAATGTTTTGTCCATTAATTATACCCCCTGCAACGCGGTTGTGGAGAAGGGGGTTTATACTCCAATCAGCTTGTCTGTGGACATAAATTTGTCTGGAATTTTTCTCAGCTGTTTTCTGATCATTTTCCGTGGAAGTTGGCACAGACATCAACAACATGGGGACCTGCGATTATGACATCTGTCAGACTTTTTATGGTGGGGTTACATCCCCATTTTTCGACTTAGAAAATCTTTGCAAAATGTATAATTTTGTCCGAGCTTTTATTCCTACATTTTTAGCTCAACTTTACTTTGTAAAGTTTGAGCTATTTGCCATGGCTTGGTATCCGTCATCCGTGTGTGTGTGCGTGACTCGTCAACAATTTCCTTTAGCACTGGCTACAGGTCGTACCTTTGGTCGGATCATTATGAAATTTGTCATGCCTGTTGACATGTAGATGGGAACGAGTCATTTTGGGGTCATTCGGAAAAAAAACATGGCCACTGGCGGCCATCTTGAATTTAAAATTTCAATCCATTAGCACAGGCTACAAGTCGTACTGTTCGTCTGATCATCATGACATTTGTCATCGATGTTGTAACTGGAGATGGGAACGAGTCATTTTGGGGTCGTTCGGCCAAAAAATATGGCCGCCAGCAGCCATCTTGGATTTTACTCTTTGCATGACTAAATCCTTCTGCATGGGCTACAGGTCGTAGCTTTGGTCGGATCTTCGTGAAATTTGTCATCGATGTTAATATTGACATGTAGATGGGAACAAGCCATTTTGGGGTCATTGGGCCAAAAAACATGGCCGCCAGCGGCCATCTTGAATTTCAAATTTCAATCCATTAGCACGGGCTACAGGTCGTACTGTTCGTCTGATCATCATGAAATTTGTCATCGATGTTAACAATGACATGTAGATGGGAACGACTCATTTTGGGGTCATTGGGCTAAAAAACATGGCCGGCAGCAGCCATCTTGGATTTTACTCTTTGCATGACTAAATACTTTGGCACGGGCTACATGTCGTAGCTTTGGTCGGATCATCATGAAATTAGTCATGGATGTTAACAATGACATGTAGATGGGAACGAGTCATTTTGGGGTCATTCAGCCAAAAAACATGGCCACCAGCAGCCATCTTGGAATTTACTCTTTACATGACTAAATTATTTGACACAGGCTACAGGTCATATGATCTTTTGTCGGATCATCATGAAATTTGTGATGGTTGATAATGACATGTAGATGGGAATTTAAGTCATTTTGTGGTCATTCGGTAAAAAAACATGGCTGCCAGTGGCCATCTTGGATTTCACTCTTTGCATAACTAGGCCTTTCAACTTTCCACATTCCTAATCACTCCATTGACATTATGACATAACACATGAAATTTTTCCCTTTCCAAGTTGAGCTTCAGTGTCATTGTCACTTTTATTATATTTAGCCATAGCATAGTATGATAAAGATAGTGACCACTCGTCGTCTGTCTGTGTGTCCATGGACATTTATGCATGGTGCGATAACTCAAACATTTTCTGTCTGATCGGAATTTACATATGAATGTCTGAGCCCAAAAGACAGATCAAGTTCGAATATGGGTTTGATGCGACTATTTTTAACTGAGTTATGGCCCTTTTTCTAAAAAATATTCACTCTATATTAAAAAACAAAACAAAATTTCTTAGATTGAATTCCTTGCTCAATTTATCCACAAAAAAACCCACAAAAATAATCAATAACTAAATAAATAAAAAAAATAAATATTTTGTTTAAATAATTAAACAAATTTTTTTTTTCCAAAGTTACCAAAATTTTAAAAACTAACACCATTATAACTCTGCTAAGGGTACCCGAGTCAGCACGTCAAATTTTGTTAAAATCGGAACAAAATACATGTATTGTGTTGTGTACTGCTAAATTTGTTTTGAGCGACATTAAACCCAAATCACCAATTCCATCCCATGCCTTTGGACTACTGTAGCCATTAATACAATATGGCTATATTATTTTCTGATGTCTCCATGCCAATGTGTAGATAAAGAAAGTTATTTTATCTAATTTAAAAAAAACAGTTTCAACAATTCACATCACATGTAGACTAGATCATCACTCTACAGATGGTCTGATGTTATTATACAAAAAATGTAAATGTTATTTGTTTAATAGTGATACCAGTCTTCAGCATAAACTATGCCTGTGATTTGTTGACCGCTTTGGTGTATAAATAATTCATACCATATTACCAATGGGTCAGCAGTGAGGTATCTTAAATTGGAATCTCTTGACCAAGTATTCCATGGTCACCTTTTCACATTTAACCCAAGGCTGGGGTGGTGCAGCGCATTACAGATCCTGTTCCAGTGCATTCTCTTACATAAGGTACATGTAAATGTGAGTGACCCATAAATTCCTATAAGTTGTGTTATGTACATGTATGGTATATAATAGTACATAACAGTATACTCTATAAATCAACATCAACACTCTCATTTATGTTTCCGATCATAGTAATTTACTATCGCCAAGGAATAGGTTAACATCTGCCGATCATGATCGGCCTCTCATTTGCTCAATAGGTTTTATGATTGGGTTAGGGTTTTGTATCTGCAATGGGAATCTGTTATTTTATTATTTTAACTAAATGTTTACTGATATGTGAACCATCTTATTGTTTTAAAAAGGGGGGTATCCTTAGTCCCATTGGGACAGTCACACCTCTAATGTTTACAAGAGTTACGGCCCTTGTTTGAGTTAGAAATTTGTGTCCGAAAGAATATTTAAGCTTGTAACTCGGGGTGTTAATTATAGGGTGTTCTTGTATGTTGAGCATAGTTTGGTGCTGGAAAGTATCCCCACCAGGGTCCGCGCTGGACTGAAATTAACTTTTGCCCAATAATTTGCAAAATGAAAATATTTTTTGCCAAATTATATTAGAATTTGCCAAAGGTTATCCCTGATAGTATAATTTTCTGCAACCTTGATTGAGTTTTTTATGTTTCGACACTCGCGGTTTGAACGACGTTTGATATCGATACTAGTAGGAAAGCAGTTAGTTAATAATTATACTCGCATCTCTATTGTGGTTTATCATACAACAATAAACCAATGAACAAACAATAAAATGATAAAAGAGTTGCTTCATCAGAAGGGAACATCACAAGAGGATTAGCTACGTAAACACCACCATCAAACTAAATATTGATAATCCCTCCACCCATCGATAATACTGTTACCAGATTAACTGCATATTAATGGAGGTGTTAACTTTTCCAAAACCATATAAAACACCACTAAAATAATTATATTGTTATAGTTTCCTAAAATGAAATGAATGGTATTGGTTGACCGATATTTTTCAACTTTATTGAGGAATTAATAAGTGACTTGCCAAAACTTTTGCCAAATGAAAATATTTTTTGCCAAATGTGAATTATTTTTGCCATTGGCAAATTTGGCAAGTGGCAGCGCGAACCCTGATCCCCACATACCAGTTTCATATTTGCCAGTTACAACCATTCTTTGACTTGGAAATTTGTGATTGAGGATTCGGAGGGTTCGGAGGTATATAGTGGAGACCTTCGTTTGACCCCGTCCTTCACAGTGCAAGTTTTGTCTGCACTCTTTTCGGAGTTATGGCCCTTTGCCAGAGTTATGACCTTGTGTTAGACTGAGAGAAGTGACCCATTATTACTTTATTTTCGCTCTAAATATAGCCAACATTGAGCGTTCCCTGTCTTATATTCCACTATAGTACAAGAAATATCAATCATGCCGCCATTATACTGAACAAATGACATAAATATTTTGATACATGTGTAGCATGCCTTTAAATCCGACAAGAGTACATGTACATGTAAATCATTATTCATGATTTTCATTAACTCATTTTCAACACTTCTGACTTGCTGTAGAAATTCTAAAGCATTTGCCTAAAGTGATATCTTATCAGTTGTATGTATTTCAATTACTGCTACTGCAAATGAGAATTATGAATATTGAATTGCAATTTGATTTCATTCCTGGCGGTAGTTTACCTTTTATTGTGAAAATATGACAGAATATATAACAACACTAGTCACTATAGTCTACACACTGCAAGGTGAGTGAAATTATGAATTATTGACAAATTTGAAAATCAGGTATTTCTATCAACTGGCGACTGAAATACCGGTATGAGTTTGTGCTATAAATTAGTACACAAGCACTTGAACATGAAATCGTGTGGGACTGGTTGAATTGACCTGCGATATGATGGATCACATCCATCCTCAAGCTACTTTTGCCATTTAACCCTTTCATACTGGTGCAGCATTAAAGATAATGTGCCTGTGCACACTCATATACATGTATAAATATATGCATGTCTCTCATGGTGAGCCTCGCATATAAAAGTTCACTGGTTTACAATGTTAAGGCAAATGTTGTTAGCCCAATGTCTTTTCTTATATACGCGAGGCTCCCAATGGGAGACTCCCATATATATAAGTGTGCATTGGACCAAGTTTTTTCGCAAAATTTCATTGAGCTCTAGTCATGATAAGGTTAATGGCATTTTTCTGATGTGCAGGGGTAGACATGCTTGAGACCCCGTCACAGTTTAATTCACACCAGTTTCTCAGCTTCTGTTATTTTACGGAGTTCGAACTCATAGTCCTGATAGATGTACATGTACTTGTAGATGGTGATTTATGAGCTGAGTTTATAACCACATAATTGGTGGGAGGGGTTCTGGTTCTGACCCCCCCCCTAACTTTGGTATTCAGTGGAAAATCTGTTGTAAGTAGACCAACAAATGGCAACATTTATAATATTTCTAACTTTATGAACTTGAGGTACCAGTTACAAAATGATTCAATCATGTGAGATTGAAGCCACAGGAACATCCATGTTGGTCGGTTGATAAAGGTTTATCGTCATTTCAGCCGCTATGCCATGTCACAACATCAGTTTTACTGGTTGAATGACCACATGCATAGTTAATCGCCCCACCCCACCAAACGGGCACCCATGTTGTTCAGCTTTGGTTCGTTAATTAAGCTAGCTTATGTTCATATTATTGACATGTAGATGGGAACGAGTGATTTTGGGGTTGTTCGGCCAAAAAACATAGCCGCCAGCAGCTATCTTGGATTTTACTCTTTGCATGACTAAATCCTTTGGCGCGGGCTACAGGTCGTAGCTTTGGTCGGAACTGTATGAAATTTGTCATGGATGTTAACAATGAGATGTAGATGGGAACGAGTCATATTTGGATCGTTTGGCCAAAAAACATGGCCGCCAGCAGCTATCTTGGATTTTACTCTTTGCATGACTAAATCCTTTGGCGCGGGCTACAGGTCGTACCTTTGGTCTGATCTTTATGAAATTTGTCATGAATGTTGACATTGACTGGTAGATGGGAACGAGTCATTTGGGGTCATTCGGTAAAAAAAATATGGCCACTGGCAGCCATCTTGGATTTCAAAATTCAATCCATTGGCGCGGGCTACAGGTCGTACTGTTGGTCTGATCGTCATGAAATTTGTCACGGATGTTAATATTGACATGTAGATGGGAACGAGTGATTTTGGGGTTGTTCGGCCAAAAAAACATAGCCGTCAGCAGCCATCTTGGATTTTACTCTTTGCATGACTAAATCCTTTGGCACGGGCTACAGGTCGTAGCTTTGGTCGGAACTTTATGAAATTTGTCATGGATGTTAACAATGAGATGTAGATGTGAACGAGTCATTTTTGGGTCGTTTGGCCAAAAAACATGGCCGCCAGCAGCGATCTTGGATTTTACTCTTTGCATGACTAAATCCTTTGGCGCGGGCTACACGTCGTACCTTTGGTCTGATCTTTATGAAATTTGTCAAGGATGTTGACATGTAGATGGGAACGAGTCATTTTGGGGTCAATAGGCCAAAAAACATGGCCACTGGCGGCCATCTTGGATTTCAAAATTCTATCCATTGGCACGGGGTACAGGTCGTACTGTTCGTCTGATCATCATGAAAGTTGTCATGGATGTTAATATTGACATATAGATGGGAACGAAGTGATTTTGGGGTCGTTCGGCCAAAAAACATGGCCGCCAGCAGCCATCTTGGATTTTACTCTTTGCATTACTAAATCCTTTGGTGCGGGCTACAGGTCGTAGCTTTGGTCGGAACTTCATGAAATTTGTCATGGATGTTAACAGTGACATGTAGATGGGAACGAATCATTTTGGGGTCTTTCGGCCAAAAACCATGGCCGCCAGCAGCCATCTTGGATTTTACTCTTTGCATGATTAAATCCTTTGGTGCGGGCTACAGGTCGTACCTTTGGTCTAATCTTCATGAAATTTGTCATTGATGTTAATATTGACATGTAGATGGGAACGATTCACTTTGCGGTCATTCGGCTAAAAATCATGACCGCCAGCAGCCATCTTGGATTTTATTCTTTGCGTGACTAAATCATTTGGTGCGGGCTACAGGTCTTAGCTTTGGTCAGATCTTCATGAGATTAGTCATAGATGTTAAAAATGACATGTAGAAAGGAACGAGTCACTTTGGGGTCATTCGGCCCAAAAACATGACTGCTGATGGCCATCTTGGATTTCAAAATTAAATCCATTTGTGTGGAATACAGGTCGTACTATTCGTCTGATCATCATGAAATTTGTCCTGGATATTAATATTGACATTTAGATGGGAGCGAGTCATTTTGGGGTTGTTCAGACAAAAAACATGGCCGCCAGCAGGCATCTTGGATTTTACTCTATACATGACTAAATCCTTTGGCGCGGGCTACAGGTCGTAGCGTTGATCGGATCTTCATGAAATTTGTCATTGATGTTAACAATGACATATAAATGGGATTTGTAAAGGCTCTTGACATTGACATGTAGATGGGGAACGAGCCATTTTGGGGTCGTTTGGCTAAGAAACATGGCCGCCAGCAGCCATATTGGATTTCACTCTTTGCATGACTAAATCCTTGGCACAGGCTACAGGTCGTACCTTTGGTCAGATCATTATGAGTTTTGTAAAGGCTGTAGATGGGAACAAGTCATTTTGGATTAATTTGGAAAAAAACATGACTGCCGGTGGCCATTTTATAATTTACTCTTTGCATCACTAAATCCTTTGGCACACCATAATCACCACATCCCTGATTCGATCATTATGAAACCTGTCATGAATGTTGATATTGACATGTACATCTTGTCTTACTTAGACATTTCAATTATAGCACCTTTCCTATTCCTCCATTTACGGGCAACCATTAAATTATTCCCCTACTTAAGTTGAGCTACAGTGTCATCGACACTTTCATACTGATATTTAGTACCATGGGAACCTGTGTACCTGCGATTATGACGTCTGTCCGACATTTTTGTGTGGAGTTATTCCCCTTTTTTGACTTAGAAATTTGTTCGCAACATGCATAATTTTGTCCAAGCTTTTATTCCTACATTTTTCGGTCAATAGGTTTAAGATTATGGTTATGGTTGTACACCTGCAATGGGAACTGTTATTTTATTATTTTAACTAAATGTTTACTGACATGTGAAACATCTTAGTATTTTAAAATCAGGGGGGTATCTGTAGTCCCATTGGGACAGTCACACCTCTAGTTTAGTTTAGTTTCGCTATATTTACAAATTTACATATGACACATTGCATAATCGAGGTTCCCAATGGGTGTACATCACAATATTCACCATTTGGAAACTTCAATCTGAGTCTATATATCTCCCATAGCAGAATGAGGTCCCAATAGTGTGAATTTGGTGATGCTAGCCCACTATGTGGGATAGCATCAGTAAATTTACCCTCTGTGGACCTCATTCTTCAAATGACAGGCACACTAAACTCAGACTTGTATCCAAGTTGTCAAACTTTCATTTAAAATTTCAGGAGTGGTTCTCTCAGGGCGGTTTAATAATTAGTCCATACTATAACATGAACATTAAATCGACGATACAGTGTCTCACAGTCAGTGATGAATGACTATGACGAATTACTAGGTGATCACAGTAAGTACTAGGTTTAATCAGCAGTCCATACTATAACATGAACATTAAATCGACGATACAGTGTGTCACAGTCAGTGATGAATTACTAGGTGATCACAGTAAGTACTAGGTTTAATGTTAGTCCATACTATAACATGAACATTAAATCGACGATACAGTGTGTCACAGTCAGTGATGAATTACGAGGTGATCACAGTAAGTAGTAGGTTTAATGTTAGTCCATACTATAACATGAACATTAAATCGACGATACAGTGTGTCACAGTCAGTGATGAATTACTAGGTGATCACAGTAAGTACTAGGTTTAATGTTAGTCCATACTATAACATGAACATTAAATCGACGATACAGTGTGTCACAGTCAGTGATGAATTACTAGGTGATCACAGTAAGTACTAGGTTTAATCAGCAGTCCATACTATAACATGAACATTAAATCGACGATACAGTGTGTTACAGTCAGTGATGAATTACTAGGTGATCACAGTAAGTACTAGGTTTAATGTTAATCCATACTATAACATGAACATTAAATCGACGATACAGTGTGTCACAGTCAGTGATGAATTACTAGGTGATCACAGTAAGTACTAGGTTTAATGTTAGTCCATACTATAACATGAACATTAAATCGACGATACAGTGTGTCACAGTCAGTGATGAATTACTAGGTGATCACAGTAAGTACTAGGTTTAATGTTAGTCCATACTATAACATGAACATTAAATCGACGATACAGTGTGTCACAGTCAGTGATGAATTACTAGGTGATCACAGTAAGTACTAGGTTTAATGTTAGTCCATACTATAACATGAACATTAAATCGACGATACAGTGTGTCACAGTCAGTGATGAATTACTAGGTGATCACAGTAAGTACTAGGTTTAATGTTAGTCCATACTATAACATGAACATTAAATCGACGATACAGTGTGTCACAGTCAGTGATGAATTACTAGGTGATCACAGTAAGTACTAGGTTTAATGTTAGTCCATACTATAACATGAACATTAAATCGACGATACAGTGTGTCACAGTCAGTGATGAATTACTAGGTGATCACAGTAAGTACTAGGTTTAATGTTAGTCCATACTATAACATGAACATTAAATCGACGATACAGTGTGTCACAGTCAGTGATGAATTACTAGGTGATCACAGTAAGTACTAGGTTTAATGTTAGTCCATACTATAACATGAACATTAAATCGACGATACAGTGTGTCACAGTCAGTGATGAATTACTAGGTGATCACAGTAAGTACTAGGTTTAATGTTAGTCCATACTATAACATGAACATTAAATCGACGATACAGTGTGTCACAGTCAGTGATGAATTACTAGGTGATCACAGTAAGTACTAGGTTTAATGTTAGTCCATACTATAACATGAACATTAAATCGACGATACAGTGTGTCACAGTCAGTGATGAATTACTAGGTGATCACAGTAAGTACTAGGTTTAATCAGCAGTCCATACTATAACATGAACATTAAATCGAAGATACAGTGTGTCACAGTCAGTGATGAATTACTAGGTGATCACAGTAAGTACTAGGTTTAATGTTAGTCCATACTATAACATGAACATTAAATCGACGATACAGTGTGTCACAGTCAGTGATGAATTACTAGGTGATCACAGTAAGTACTAGGTTTAATCAGCAGTCCATACTACAACATGAACATTAAATCGACGATACAGTGTCTCAGTCAGTGATGAATTACTAGGTGATCACAGTAAGTACTAGGTTTAATCAGCAGTCCATACTATAACATGAACATTAAATCGACGATACAGTGTGTCACAGTCAGTGATGAATTACTAGGTGATCACAGTAAGTACTAGGTTTAATCAGCAGTCCATACTATAACATGAACATTAAATAGACGATACAGTGTGTCACAGTCAGTGATGAATTACTAGGTGATCACAGTAAGTACTAGGTTTAATCAGCAGTCCATACTATAACATGAACATTAAATCGACGATACAGTGTGTCACAGTCAGTGATGAATTACTAGGTGATCACAGTAAGTACTAGGTTTAATCAGCAGTCCATACTATAACATGAACATTAAATCGACGATACAGTGTGTCACAGTCAGTGATGAATTACTAGGTGATCACAGTAAGTACTAGGTTTAATGTTAGTCCATACTATAACATGAACATTAAATCGACGATACAGTGTGTCACAGTCAGTGATGAATTACTAGGTGATCACAGTAAGTACTAGATTTAATCAGCAGTCCATACTATAACATGAACATTAAATCGACGATACAGTGTGTCACAGTCAGTGATGAATTACTAGGTGATCACAGTAAGTACTAGATTTAATCAGCAGTCCATACTATAACATGAACATTAAATCGACGATACAGTGTGTCACAGTCAGTGATGAATTACTAGGTGATCACAGTAAGTACTAGGTTTAATCAGCAGTCCATACTATAACATGAACATTAAATCGACGATACAGTGTGTCACAGTCAGTGATGAATTACTAGGTGATCACAGTAAGTACTAGATTTAATCAGCAGTCCATACTATAACATGAACATTAAATCGACGATACAGTGTGTCACAGTCAGTGATGAATTACTAGGTGATCACAGTAAGTACTAGATTTAATCAGCAGTCCATACTATAACATGAACATTAAATCGACGATACAGTGTGTCTCAGTCAGTGATGAATTACTAGGTGATCACAGTAAGTACTAGATTTAATCAGCAGTCCATACTATAACATGAACATTAAATCGACGATACAGTGTGTCACAGTCAGTGATGAATTACTAGGTGATCACAGTAAGTACTAGGTTTAATCAGCAGTCCATACTATAACATGAACATTAAATCGACGATACAGTGTGTCACAGTCAGTGATGAATTACTAGGTGATCACAGTAAGTACTAGGTTTAATCAGCAGTCCATACTATAACATGAACATTAAATCGACGATACAGTGTGTCACAGTCAGTGATGAATTACTAGGTGATCACAGTAAGTACTAGGTTTAATCAGCAGTCCATACTATAACATGAACATTAAATCGACGATACAGTGTGTCACAGTCAGTGATGAATTACTAGGTGATCACAGTAAGTACTAGATTTAATCAGCAGTCCATACTATAACATGAACATTAAATCGACGATACAGTGTGTCACAGTCAGTGATGAATTACTAGGTGATCACAGTAAGTACTAGATTTAATCAGCAGTCCATACTATAACATGAACATTAAATCGACGATACAGTGTGTCACAGTCAGTGATGAATTACTAGGTGATCACAGTAAGTACTAGGTTTAATCAGCAGTCCATACTATAACATGAACATTAAATCGACGATACAGTGTGTCACAGTCAGTGATGAATTACTAGGTGATCACAGTAAGTACTAGGTTTAATCAGCAGTCCATACTATAACATGAACATTAAATCGACGATACAGTGTGTCACAGTCAGTGATGAATTACTAGGTGATCACAGTAAGTACTAGGTTTAATCAGCAGTCCATACTATAACACGAACATTAAATCGACGATACAGTGTGTCACAGTCAGTGATGAATTACTAGGTGATCACAGTAAGTACTAGGTTTAATCAGCAGTCCATACTATAACATGAACATTAAATCGACGATACAGTGTGTCACAGTCAGTGATGAATTACTAGGTGATCACAGTAAGTACTAGGTTTAATCAGCAGTCCATACTATAACATGAACATTAAATCGACGATACAGTGTGTCACAGTCAGTGATGAATTACTAGGTGATCACAGTAAGTACTAGATTTAATCAGCAGTCCATACTATAACATGAACATTAAATCGACGATACAGTGTGTCACAGTCAGTGATGAATTACTAGGTGATCACAGTAAGTACTAGATTTAATCAGCAGTCCATACTATAACATGAACATTAAATCGACGATACAGTGTGTCACAGTCAGTGATGAATTACTAGGTGATCACAGTAAGTACTAGGTTTAATCAGCAGTCCATACTATAACATGAACATTAAATCGACGATACAGTGTGTCACAGTCAGTGATGAATTACTAGGTGATCACAGTAAGTACTAGATTTAATCAGCAGTCCATACTATAACATGAACATTAAATCGACGATACAGTGTGTCACAGTCAGTGATGAATTACTAGGTGATCACAGTAATTACTAGATTTAATCAGCAGTCCATACTATAACATGAACATTAAATCGACGATACAGTGTGTCACAGTCAGTGATGAATTACTAGGTGATCACAGTAAGTACTAGGTTTAATCAGCAGTCCATACTATAACATGAACATTAAATCGACGATACAGTGTGTCACAGTCAGTGATGAATTACTAGGTGATCACAGTAAGTACTAGGTTTAATCAGCAGTCCATACTATAACATGAACATTAAATCGACGATACAGTGTGTCACAGTCAGTGATGAATTACTAGGTGATCACAGTAAGTACTAGGTTTAATCAGCAGTCCATACTATAACATGGACATTAAATCGACGATACAGTGTGTCACAGTCAGTGATGAATTACTAGGTGATCACAGTAAGTACTAGGTTTAATCAGCAGTCCATACTATAACATGGACATTAAATCGACGATACAGTGTGTCACAGTCAGTGATGAATTACTAGGTGATCACAGTAAGTACTAGGTTTAATCAGCAGTCCATACTATAACATGAACTTTAAATCGACGATACAGTGTGTCACAGTCAGTGATGAATTACTAGGTGATCACAGTAAGTACTAGGTTTAATCAGCAGTCCATACTATAACATGAACATTAAATCGACGATACAGTGTGTCACAGTCAGTGATGAATTACTAGGTGATCACAGTAAGTACTAGATTTAATCAGCAGTCCATACTATAACATGAACATTAAATCGACGATACAGTGTGTCACAGTCAGTGATGAATTACTAGGTGATCACAGTAAGTACTAGGTTTAATCAGCAGTCCATACTATAACATGAACATTAAATCGACGATACAGTGTGTCACAGTCAGTGATGAATTGCTAGGTGATCACAGTAAGTACTAGGTTTAATCAGCAGTCCATACTATAACATGAACATTAAATCGACGATACAGTGTGTCACAGTCAGTGATGAATTACTAGGTGATCACAGTAAGTACTAGGTTTAATCAGCAGTCCATACTATAACATGAACATTAAATCGACGATACAGTGTGTCAGTCAGTGATGAATTACTAGGTGATCACAGTAAGTACTAGGTTTAATCAGCAGTCCATACTATAACATGGACATTAAATCGACGATACAGTGTGTCACAGTCAGTGATGAATTACTAGGTGATCACAGTAAGAACTAGGTTTAATCAGCAGTCCATACTATAACATGAACATTAAATCGACGATACAGTGTGTCACAGTCAGTGATGAATTACTAGGTGATCACAGTAAGTACTAGGTTTAATCAGCAGTCCATACTATAACCTGAACATTAAATCGACGATACAGTGTGTCACAGTCAGTGATGAATTACTAGGTGATCACAGTAAGTACTAGGTTTAATCAGCAGTCCATACTATAACATGAACATTAAATCGACGATACAGTGTCTCACAGTCAGTGATGAATTATTAGGTGATCACAGTAAGTACTAGGTTTAATCAGCAGTCCATACTATAACATGAACATTAAATCGACGATACAGTGTGTCACAGTCAGTGATGAATTACTAGGTGATCACAGTAAGTACTAGATTTAATCAGCAGTCCATACTATAACATGAACATTACATCGACGATACAGTGTGTCACAGTCAGTGATGAATTACTAGGTGATCACAGTAAGTACTAGATTTAATCAGCAGTCCATACTATAACATGAACATTAAATCGACGATACAGTGTCTCACAGTCAGTGATGAATTACTAGGTGATCACAGTAAGTACTAGGTTTAATCAGCAGTCCATACTATAACATGAACATTAAATCGACGATACAGTGTCTCACAGTCAGTGATGAATTACTAGGTGATCACAGTAAGTACTAGGTTTAATCAGCAGTCCATACTATAACATGAACATTAAATCGACGATACAGTGTGTCACAGTCAGTGATGAATTAACCCTTTACCCAACAAACCGGCCAAAACCGGCCAAATAAAGCTTCAACAGCCTAAAATATCTTCGGTCTGTCTCAATAGAACCATACACATATGGATATCATTGGAACCGGCTCCTTGACCACATTGTGATAGTTACAGTTATGCCCTGTGCCAATGCATTCTCTTATATATGCGAGTCGACCATAGGTCGCCTCGCATATATAAGAGAATGCATTGGCCTTACATTCTTTAACAATTTTATAATTTTTAATGTGTTAAGCCAATGCATTCTCTTATATATGCGAGGCGACCTATGGTCGACTCGCATATATAAGAGAATGCATTGGCACAGGGCCCTTCTGTTGGGTAAAGGGTTAATAGGTGATCACAGTAAGTACTAGATTTATCGGTCGGGAAGTTCTGGAACACTGCTTCAGAATTTCAAGGTGAACATGACTTTTGCAGATATCTGCTTCCAGCGGTCAAGTTGTTCTGTATAGCTTTACTGTGTGTTTACAATTGGGGACATAGAGAATAGTTTCTCAACTTTAATAATTGAATAACATTGTAAACTAGAATATTCAACACAGTGAATGATTACTTGGTCACATTAGATCATTATATTAAAATCAAAGAGAGAAAATCAATGACGAAAGGTTGAACTCAATCAAGACGGTCAAGCCTTGAAATAGGGTGTCTGTCATTTGCAGAATGAGGTCCCCAGAGGGTGAATTTAGTGATGCTACCCCACATAGCGGGCTAGCATCACCAAATTCACCGCCTGGGGACCTCATTCTGCTGAGGTATAAGTGAGATCCCCAGAGGGTGAATTTGGTGATGCTAGCCAGCTATGCAGGGTAGCATCACTAAATTCACCCTCTGGGGACCTCATTCTGCAAATGACAGACACCCTATTTCAAGGCTTGGAGACGGTGATATTGGTTCTGCTCACTTTCAGCTCAATCTTCTGAAGAGAAATAATTAATTTTGTCCTTAAAATGTGTGAGAATTGATCAAAAGACCTAATTTATGGAATATTTCGTTCCGGATTTAATGATTCGACCATTTGACATTACCATATATTACAATTTAATACTTTATAATTTCGAGTCAGTATTTTTCTCATAACACATGGTAAAATAACTAAACAAATTTCCTTTTATAGGAAAATTTGGGTTCTGTAACAAAATAAAATTAAGAACTACCCACTGAACACAAAGATTTAATTTGTATAATTTATGTTATATCGTTGCGCCAGTTCAAGTGTATGCACTACGTTCATGACTCAACTACAGAATTTCTGTCTATATATAATCTAGTATTGTTTTAAATATGTAAGTGTAGTTCCAGGTGTAATGGATTGATTTTATGTGCCATTTTATAATTTCACCCATACAGAGCCCCAGACAAACATGAGCAGACGACACTCTTCTATATGTTCAACTTTCTATATTTGTGTGGGGCTCCCTGCACGATTGTTTTATGTGCCATTTTAAAAACGGGACTTATTATGTTATTGGTTTAGCCATCCATCCGTCCTTTCTTATTTTTATGTTTACCCATACCACAGTATGGTAAACATAGTGCCGTTGTCCGGATTGACCACTCGTCGTTAGTCCGTCCGTCTGACTGTAGACACTTTACGCATGGTGCGATAACTCGAACATTTTATATCTGATCGGAACCAAATTTTGTATATGAATTTCTCAGCATAAAAGACAGATCGAGTTCGAATATGGGTTTGATCCGACTATTTTTAACTGAGTTATGGCCCTTTTTCGAAAAAATATATTCACTCGAAAAAAAGTAGTTTTTTTTAGATTGATTTCCTTGCTCAATTTAACAAAAATAAAATGAATATGGATATATAAATAAAAATAATATATAATAAAATATTTTTTGTTTAAATAATAAAAAAATAAATAATTTAAAGTAACAAAATTTGAAAAACTAACACCATTCTAACTCTGCCAAGGGTACTTCGAGTCACCACACCAAATTTGCTTTAAATCGGTCCATAACTTTGTGTTATGTACTGGTAAATTTGTTTGGAGCGACTTTAAACCCAATTCATCAATTCCATAACACAAAGTTATGGACCGATTTAAAGCAAATATAAATGCGAGTGACCCATAAATTCCAATAATTTGTGTTATGTACATTTGTCTACATGTAACAGTATACTCTTTAATTCAACACTAAAACTCTCATTTATGATTTCGATCATAGTAATTTACTATCGCCAAGGGATGGGTTAACATCTGCCGATCGTGATCGGCCCCTCGTTGTTGTTTGTGAGCTAAATATTGTGTCCAGCCCATATTAATGAACTAAAATACTGTGTCCAGCCCATATTAATGAACTAAAATACCGTGTCCAGCCCATATTAATGAACAAAAATATTTTATGAGCTAAACTATGGAGAAATATATATATTTTTTAAATGTTTATGAGATTTTCTCTCAAAAAAGAACCAGCTAGTAAATTAGCTCCTAAAATTTGGACCAACACGGAGTCCATCAATATGGACTCTTTTTGTCTGAAGATAGCGAGGAAACGTGTCTATGAATTAAGAATTACTTTTCTGTCCAAAGTTAGTGACGCAAAGTGTTCATGTACTTCGAGTTATTATATATACTGTCCAAATATAGTGTTGCAAACTGTCAAGATAGTAATGCAAAGTGCTCATGAATTATTTAAAACATAGTGTGGCAATATTCATTTATAACGCTGTTTGTTGAAAGTACCATCCGTCCGTTCGCTTTTTTCGTTTCCGGACGATAACATTAGATAGTCTCAACTAAACGGAATGAAATTTGATGTGTGTTTACCAGCACAAAATACAGGTCAAAGTTCGAATTTAGGTTCTGCCTGCCAATTTTCACCAGAGTTATGGCCCTTTGTTAGAATTTGCACTTCATTTTTGTTAAAGGTCAGAACTGAATGGAATGAAATTTGATATGTGTGTTTACTGACACATAATACAGTTCAAGCTCGAATTTGGGTTCTGCCCACCAATTTTCACCTGAGTTATGGCCCATTGTTGAAATTACCACAGGTGTATTTTGCCATGGGATGCTCATGTTGTGCATTTTATCTTTTGGAAACAGAGATCAAATTTTGACCAATCTGACGATGGAAATTCATGTTTTTAAAGATTCATTTTTAGGGTAATACGAATATATAAGCAATCAATGTCATTATTGATACACCTCTGACCGTATAGAAGCGTCAGACACTGAACAACATACTTTGTATAATTTTGCTTAGCTACATTCTGTGTCAAACAAGCCTGCAAATAGCGTGCCTGTCATTTGCAGAATGAGGTCCCCATAGGATGAATTTAGTAACGATATCCCGCTTCCAGTACTCTGTGTTACAGGACACACTTGGGTGATATATTAATTATAGAGTTATCTCTCTTACAGCTGTCCCATTCAGCTGCCAGTACTCTGGGTTACAGGACACGCTTGTGTGATATTAATTATAGAGTTATCTCTCATACAGATTTCCCATTCAGCTTCCAGTACTCTGTGTTACAAGACACACTTGAGTGATATATTAATTATAGAGTTATCTCTCTTACAGATGTCCCATTCAGCTTCCAGTACTCTGTGTTACAGGACACACTAGGGTGATATTAATTATAGAGTTATCTTTCTTACAGATGTCCCATTCAGCTTCCAGTACTCTGTGTTACAGGACACACTTGAGTGATATATTAATTATAGAGTTATCTCTCTTACAGATGTCCCATTCAGCTTCCAGTACTCTGTGTTACAGGACACACTTGATTGATATATTAATTATAGAGTTATCTCTCTTACAGATGTCCCATTCAGCTTCCAGTACTCTGTGTTACAGGACACACTTGAGTGATATATTAATTATAGAGTTATCTCTCTTACAGATGTCCCATTCAGCTTCCAGTACTCTGTGTTACAGGACACACTTGAGTGATATATTAATTATAGAGTTATCTCTATTACATATGTCCCATTCAGCTTCCAGTACTCTGTGTTACAGGACACACTTGAGTGATATATTAATTATAGAGTTATCTCTATTACATATGTCCCATTCAGCTTCCAGTACTCTGTGTTACAGGACACACTTGAGTACTCGGCCGACGTTATATCTCAGCTCTCGGAGATGCATCGGAACTGTCACAATCGAGTCGACTTCAATAAACTATTCTTCCCTCATCAACAGTCATGCCTGGAAAAGGTAATTAATTACACCTACAGGGAACCTCATGCAGATATCCTTAAGTACACTTACAGTAGGCCACTGCGAATATTCAATATTCATTTTGTGATTCAATTCGACCTCGATATTCGATTCAAATTCGATTCGACTTCGAAACAACAAATAGTAATTTTGAATACACCAAACCAGTGCACGCGAACGTGATGCATTTATCGGTAATATTTGAACATGCACAACTACTGCGAAGTATATAAAAAGTAGATACACTTGCAAATATACCCTCACAATCTGTCGTTTTAAGTTAACTTTAACTGTTCTAAGTTCTGACCCTCAAGATTCGCGATTGTGAATATAACAGTTAAGTAATAATTTATTTCATGGACATTCAATTGGAGATCGACGGAAAGATACTTCACAATTCTGTTGAACGGTGTGTCGCGTGACTGTGAACGGTGTGTCGCATGGCTGCACATACATGTTATTAGATGCGTTTCTGTTGAACGGTGTGGTGTTGCATGACTGTGAACGGTGTGTCGCATGGCTGCACATACATGTTATTAGATGCGTTTCTGTTGAACGGTGTGTCGCATGACTGTGAACGGTGTCGCGTGACTGTGAACGGTGTGTCGCATGACTGTGAACGGTGTGTCGCATGACTGAACGGTGTGTCGCATGACTGTGAACGGTGTGTCGCATGACTGCACATACATGTTATTAGATGCGTTTCTGTTGAACGGTGTGTCGCATGACTGTGAACAGTGTGTAGCATGACTGCACATGCACGCTATTAGATGCATTATCTTTACATTATTTGATTGCGTTTGCTCAATTTTGACTTACTGTGATAGTTGTAATGTAATTTATGAAAGCGCAGGTCAAAGAACTTTAATGAAACCCTGTTTTATACTTCGGAAAGGCGTAATTCTGCAATGGTCCATCTCCAATTCCGTGTTTCTAATCGATGTGGAATTCTACACCAATGACATCGAAGTTTTTATTTACCGTGCCCGAAAAGTGTATTTTCATATTTATTTGTTATATTTTTGAACATAGAGTTCACCGAGAAATAACTGCGACAAGTCACGTGGGCACCGACCAATCGGAATGCTGGATTTAGTGATAATCACACTTAGTATGTAAATATACACTCTTATAGTTGTGTTTACACAGAAACAGAGTAAAAGGAAGCACCCAATCTCCCGACAACGATTTGCCTGGTTGCTATGCACCAAATAATGGTAAACAAACATACATGTGATTCCTTATATGACCAGAACATTAATGTTTCTCAATAGATTCTTTGTCGGAATATTCGCTTCCGCAGTTAATACATATGATTTCTGAAGCGCGTCCAGCGTTTCTTACTAATGCGTCCTCGTTACAAATTGCTGATGCAAAATATTCCGATTACTTAAAACTGGTTGCTTGGCGGTGGATGAATTGCTGATGTTTCAATGACCAGATTCCTGTGGATGCCTTAACGTCACGTGACCAGATTCCTGTGGATGCCTTAACGTCACGTGACCAGATTCCTGTGGATGCCTTAACGTCACGTGACCAGATTCCTGTGGATGCCTTAACGTCACGTGACCAGATTCCTGTGGGTGCCTTAACGTCACGTGACCAGATTCCTGTGGGTGCCTTTACGTCACGTGACCAGATTCCTATGGATGCCTTAACGTCACGATTTGTTCAAATTTGGCCGTGATGATACTATATTTGGGTCAATTTGCTTGCAATCTCACGATTATTTTATCACTTGTATATATTTTTAAAGCCATTTGGACACCATTTTTCTTGAGGAACCAGAGGCAATGGAATCACACGGGAGTAAAAAAAAACGCCGAAAATAAACATTATGTCCGAAACAAGTTCGGGGTCACAAATGGCCACCTCAGCCAAACATTTTGGGCCGAAACAATTTTGGGTCGAGTCAAAATAGGTGAGTTGGATTTCGCTCTGGTCCGTCGGGAAAATTTAGGAAAATGTAGCAAATTGTCCAATATTCTTAAATGGCCACCTGAGCCCTTTTGCCGAAAATGTTTGGGTCGAGTCCAAAAAAGTGCGTTCAAGTGAAATTCCGGCGGGAAAATTTGGGAAAATGTGGCAAATGACCGTAGTGACGCCTTCAGTGAGATGAGCACTCCACAGTCATTGACTGTCTTGTTAATAACATTATTTGTTTTTGAAACCTGAATTATGCACAAGCATTTTTAGAAAATGGGGGGGGGGGGCAAAAAGAGGTGCAATATCATTAATAATAATTAAATTTCCATTTTGAGAAGAGGGAGGGGGCTATAGGCACAGGGACTTTATAAAATATAAAATATATATAAACAATACGACAAGGGGCGACACCTTCTGGCACACAAAAACCACCGTAGCGTTGAATTCGGACTCACAACACCGATTTTGGTCGCGTATATTTGGACTAACAAATGTGATAGAAGCTCTCCTTACCGTGTTAGATCATTAGACTATCCATTTAAACATGTTTTACAACTTTGAGGTGGGATAAAATCACCTTGCTTGACCATCAACATGCAGGGGAAATAACTGTATTGTTGCGGTTCAATAGCGTATGCGATTCACAAGTTATAGTCAATTATATATGACACCTTTTTAGCTCAACTTACTTTCTAAGTTTGAGCTATTGCCATGGTTTGGCGTCCGTCGTCAGTGTGTCCGTCAACAATTTCCTTTGGCGCGGGTTACAGGTTGTACCTTTGGTCTGATCTTTATGAAATTTGTCATGAATGTTGACATTGACATGTAGATGGGAACGAGTCATTTTGGGGTCATTCGGCCAAAAAACATGGCCGCAGGTGGCCATTTTGGATTTCAAAATTCAATCCATTGGCGCGGGCTACAGGTCGCTCTGTTCGTCTGATCATCATGAAATTTGTCCTGGATGTTAATATTGACATGTAAATGGGAATGAGTCATTTGGGGGTCGTTCGGCCAAAAAACATGGCCGTCAGCAGCCATCTTGGATTTTACTCTTTGCATGACTAAATCCTTTGGCGCGGGCTACAGGTCGTAGTTTTGGTCGGAACTTCATGAAATTTGTCATGGATGTTAACAATGACATGTAGATGGGAACGAGTCATTTTGGGGTCATTCGTCTAAAAAACATGGCCGCTGGTGGCCATCTTGGATTTCAAAATCCAATCCATTGGCGCGGGCTACAGGTCGCTCTGTTCGTCTGATCATCATGAAATTTGTCATGGATGTTAATATTGACATGTAAATGGGAATGAGTCATTTTGGGGTCATTCGTCTAAAAAACATGGCCGCCAGCAGCCATCTTGGATATTACTCTTTGCATGACTAAATCCTTTGGCGCGGGCTACAGGTCGTACCTTTGGTCTGATCTCTATGAAATTTGTCATGAATGTTGATATTGACATGTAGATGGGAACGAGTCATTTTGGGGTCATCTGGCCAAAAAACATGGCCGCTGGCGGCCATCTTGGATTTCAAAAGTCAATCCATTGGCGCGGGCTGCAGGTCGTGCTGCTCGTCTGATCATCATAAAATGTGTCATGGATGTTAATATTGACATGTAGATGGGAACGAGTGATTTTGGGGTCGTTCGGCAAAAAACATGGCCGCCAGCACCCATCTTGGATTTTACTCTTTGCATGACTAAATTCTTTGGCGCGGGCTACAGGTTGTAGCTTTGGTCAGAACTTCATGAAATTTGTCATGAATGTTGATATTGACATATAAATGTGAACGAGTCATTTTGGGGTCATACGGCCAAAAAAAATGGCCGCTGGCGGCCATCTTGGATTTCAAAATTCAATCCATTGGCACGGGCTTCAGGTCGTACTGTTCGTCTGATCATCATGATATTTATCATGGATGGTAATATTATCATGTAGATGGGAACGAGTGATTTTGGGGTCGTTTGGCCCAAACAACATGTCCGCCAGCAGCCATATTGGATTTTACTCTTTGCATGACTAAATCCTTTGGTGCGGGCTACAGGTCGTAGCTTTGGTCGGAACTTCATGAAATTTGTCATGGATGTTAACAATGACATGTAGATGGGTAACGAGTCATTTTGGGGTCGTTCAGCCGAAAAACATGGCCGCCAGCAGCCATCTTGGATTTTACTCTTTGCATGACTAAATCCATTGGCACAGGCTACAGGTCGTACCTTTGATCAGATCATTATGAGATTTGTAAAGGCTGTAGATGGGAACAGGTCATTTTGGGGTAATTCGGAAAAAAACATTGCTGCCGGTGGCCATTTTAGAATTTACTCTTTGCATCAATAAATCCTTTGGCACACCATAATCACCACATCCCTGATCCGATCATTGTGAAACCTGTCATGAATGTTGATATTGACATGTACATCAAGTCTTACTTAGACATTTCCATTAGCACCTTTCCTATTCCTCCATTTACTGTCAACCATTAAATTATTCCCCTACCTAAGTTGAGCTACAGTGTCATTGACACTTTCATTTGAAAATCCAAGTAATATTTATCGCAATTTCAAAATATTTATCGCATTTTTTTTGAACTGGCTTATATTGGTTCAGTGTTGTATCTCATGTTGTAATTAATATAAAAGATATCTTTTTCATTTTGTAACCGCAGTAATTTTTGTATACGGTGACACTTGTAATCGATAAAAAAAATATTTTATTTTATGGGTAAGAGTTGTCTTCTATTTTGGGACACGTTCTGAAGCGGGCAACAAGCAAAATCGGATGCGTCATATAATGACCTTTAATTTGATATATTATAAAAAAAAACCTTTGTTGGAGGGTGGGGGTGCAACCAACTTCTAAACTAGAGGCTTTCTGAGAAATGGCCCACGGATAAGCATTTGATTTACAAGAAATCTGAATAATACCGCCATTATACCCATGACAGATATATTACCGCCATTATACCCATGACATATATAATACCGCCATTATACCCATGACAGATATATTACCGCCATTATACCCATGACAGATATATTACCGCCATTATACCCATGACAGATATATTACCGCCATTATACCCATGACAGATATAATACCGCCATTATACCCATGACATATATATTACCGCCATTATACCCATGACAGATATAATACCGCCATTATACGCATGACAGATATATTACCGCCATTATACCCGCCATTATACCCATGACAGATATATTACCGCCATTATACCCATGACAGATATATTACCGCCATTATACCCGCCATTATACCCATGACAGATATATTACCGCCATTATACCCATGACAGATATAATACCGCCATTATACGCATGACAGATATATTACCACCATTATACCCGCCATTATACCCATGACAGATATATTACCGCCATTATACCCATGACAGATATATTACCGCCATTATACCCGCCATTATACCCATGACAGATATATTACCGCCATTATACCCATGACAGATATAATACCGCCATTTTACCCATGACAGATGTATTACCGCCATTATACCCATGACAGATATATTACCGCCATTATACCCATGACAGATATAATACCGCCATTATACCCATGACAGATATAATACCGCCATTATACCCATGACAGATATAATACCGCCATTATACCCATGACAGATATAATACCGCCGTTATACCCATGACAGATATAATACCGCCATTATACCCATGACAGATATAATACCGCCATTATACCCATGACAGATATAATACCGCCGTTATACCCATGACAGATATATTACCGCCATTATACCCATGACAGATATAATACCGCCGTTATACCCATGACAGATATATTACCGCCATTATACCCGCCGTTATACCCATGACAGATATAATACCGCCATTATACCCATGCCAGATATAATACCGCCATTATACCCATGACAGATATATTAACGCCATTATACCCATGACAGATATATTACCGCCATTATACCCATGACAGATATAATACCGTCGTTATACCCATGACAGTTATATTACCGCCATTATACCCATGACCGATATAATACCGCCATTATACCCATGACAGATATAATACCGCCATTATACCCATGACAGATATAATACCGCCATTATACCCATGACAGATATAATACCGCCGTTATACCCATGACATATATAATACCGCCATTATACACATGACAGATATATTACCGCCGTTATACCCATGACAGATATAATACCGCCGTTATACCCATGACAGATATATTACCGCCATTATACCCATGACAGATATATTACCGCCATTATACCCATGACAGATATATTACCGCCGTTATACCCATGACAGATATATTACCTACATTATACCCATGACAGATATATTACCTCCATTATACCCATGACAGATATAATACCGCCATTATACCCATGACAGATATATTACCTCCATTATACCCATGACAGATATAATACCGCCATTATACCCATGACAGATATATTACCGCCGTTATACCCATGACAGATATATTACCGCCATTATGCCCATGACAGATATATTACCGCCATTATACCCATGACAGATATATTACCGCCGTTATACCCATGACAGATATATTACCGCCATTATACCCATGACAGATATATTACCGCCATTATACCCATGACAGATATAATACCGCCATTATACCCATGACAGATATAATACCGCCATTATACCCATGACAGATATATTACCGCCGTTATACCCATGACAGATATATTACCGCCGTTATACCCATGACAGATATATTACCGCCATTATTCCCATGACATATATATTACCGCCATTATACCCATGACAGATATATTACCGCCATTATACCCATGACAGATATATTACCGCCGTTATACCCATGACAGATATAATACCGCCATTATACCCATGACAGATATAATACCGCCGTTATACCCATGACAGATATAATACCGCCGTTATACCCATGACAGATATAATACCGCCGTTATACCCATGACAGATATAATACCGCCATTATACCCATGGCAGATATATTACCGCCATTATACACATGACAGATATATTACCGCCGTTATACCCATGACATATATATTACCGCCGTTATACCCATGACAGATATATTACCGCCGTTATACCCATGACAGATATAATACCGCCATTATACCCATGACAGATATAATACCACCATTATACCCATGACAGATATAATACCGCCATTATACCCATGACAGATATAATACCGCCATTATACCCATGTCAGATATATTACCGCCGTTATACCCATGACAGATATAATACCGCCATTATACCCATGACAGATATATTACCGCCATTATACCCATGACATATATATTACCGCCATTATACCCATGACAGATATAATACCGCCGTTATACCCATGACAGATATAATACCGCCGTTATACCCATGACAGATATAATACCGCCGTTATACCCATGACAGATATAATACCGCCGTTATACCCATGACAGATATATTACCGCCGTTATACCCATGACAGATATAATACCCCCGTTATACCCATGACAGATATAATACCGCCATTATACCCATGACAGATATAATACCGCCATTATACCCATGACAGATATAATACCGCCATTATACCCATGACAGATATAATACCGCCATTATACCCATGACAGATATAATACCGCCATTATACCCATGACAGATATATTACCGCCGTTATACCCATGACAGATATAATACCGCCATTATACCCATGACAGATATAATACCGCCGTTATACCCATGACAGATATAATACCGCCGTTATACCCATGACAGATATAATACCGCCGTTATACCCATGACAGATATAATACCGCCCTTATACCCATGGCAGATATATTACCGCCATTATACCCATGACAGATATATTACCGCCGTTATACCCATGACAGATATATTACCACCGTTATACCCATGACAGATATATTACCGCCGTTATACCCATGACAGATATATTACCGCCGTTATACCCATGACAGATATATTACCGCCGTTATACCCATGACAGATATATTACCGCCATTTTACCCATGACAGATATAATACCGCCGTTATACCCATGACAGATATAATACCGCCGTTATACCCATGACAGATATAATACCGCCGTTATACCCATGGCAGATATATTACCGCCATTATACCCATGACAGATATAATACCGCCATTATACCCATGACAGATATATTACCGCCATTATACCCATGACAGATATATTACCGCCATTATACCCATGACAGATATATTACCGCCGTTATACCCATGACATATATATTACCACCATTATACCCATGACAGATATAATACCGCCATTATACCCATGACAGATATAATACCGCCGTTATACCCATGACAGATATAATACCGCCATTATACCCATGACAGATATAATACCGCCGTTATACCCATGACAGATAAAATACCGCCGTTATACCCATGACAGATATAATACCGCCGTTATACCCATGACAGATATATTACCGCCGTTATACCCATGACAGATATATTACCGCCGTTATACCCATGACAGATATAATACCGCCGTTATACCCATGACAGATATAATACCGCCGTTATACCCATGACAGATATAATACCGCCGTTATACCCATGACAGATATAATACCGCCGTTATACCCATGACAGATATAATACCGCCGTTATACCCATGACAGATATAATACCGCCATTATACCCATGACAGATATAATACCGCCGTTATACCCATGACAGATATAATACCGCCGTTATACCCATGACAGATATAATACCGCCGTTATACCCATGACAGATATAATACCGCCGTTATACCCATGACAGATATAATACCGCCGTTATACCCATGACAGATATAATACCGCCGTTATACCCATGACAGATATAATACCGCCGTTATACCCATGACAGATATAATACCGCCATTATACCCATGACAGATATAATACCGCCGTTATACCCATGACAGATATAATACCGCCGTTATACCCATGACAGATATAATACCGCCGTTATACCCATGACAGATATAATACCGCCGTTATACCCATGACAGATATAATACCGCCGTTATACCCATGACAGATATATTACCGCCATTATACCCATGACAGATATATTACCGCCGTTATACCCATGACAGATATATTACCGCCGTTATACCCATGACAGATATAATACCGCCGTTATACCCATGACAGATATAATACCGCCGTTATACCCATGGCAGATATATTACCGCCATTATACCCATGACAGATATATTACCGCCATTTTACCCATGACAGATATAATACCGCCATTATACCCATGACAGATATAATACCGCCGTTATACCCATGACAGATATAATACCGCCGTTATACCCATGACAGATATAATACCGCCGTTATACCCATGACAGATATAATACCGCCGTTATACCCATGACAGATATAATACCGCCGTTATACCCATGACAGATATATTACCGCCGTTATACCCATGACAGATATAATACCGCCGTTATACCCATGACAGATATAATACCGCCGTTATACCCATGACAGATATAATACCGCCATTATACCCATGACAGATATAATACCGCCGTTATACCCATGACAGATATAATACCGCCGTTATACCCATGACAGATATAATACCGCCGTTATACCCATGACAGATATAATACCGCCGTTATACCCATGACAGATATAATACCGCCGTTATACCCATGACAGATATATTACCGCCATTATACCCATGACAGATATAATACCGCCGTTATACCCATGACATATATATTACCGCCATTATACCCGCCATTATACCCATGACAGATATAATACCGCCGTTATACCCATGACAGATATAATACCGCCGTTATACCCATGACAGATATAATACCGCCGTTATACCCATGACAGATATAATACCGCCATTATACCCATGACAGATATAATACCGCCATTATACCCATGACAGATATATTACCGCCATTATACCCATGACAGATATAATACCGTCGTTATACCCATGACAGTTATATTACCGCCATTATACCCATGACCGATATAATACCGCCATTATACCCATGACAGATATAATACCGCCATTATACCCATGACAGATATAATACCGCCATTATACCCATGACAGATATAATACCGCAGTTATACCCATGACAGATATAATACCGCCATTATACCCATGACAGATATATTACCGCCGTTATACCCATGACAGATATAATACCGCCGTTATACCCATGACAGATATATTACCGCCATTATACCCATGACAGATATATTACCGCCATTATACCCATGACAGATATATTACCGCCGTTATACCCATGACAGATATATTACCTCCATTATACCCATGACAGATATATTACCTCCATTATACCCATGACAGATATAATACCGCCATTATACCCATGACAGATATATTACCTCCATTATACCCATGACAGATATAATACCGCCATTATACCCATGACAGATATATTACCGCCGTTATACCCATGACAGATATATTACCGCCATTATGCCCATGACAGATATATTACCGCCATTATACCCATGACAGATATATTACCGCCGTTATACCCATGACAGATATATTACCGCCATTATACCCATGACAGATATATTACCGCCATTATACCCATGACAGATATAATACCGCCATTATACCCATGACAGATATAATACCGCCATTATACCCATGACAGATATATTACCGCCGTTATACCCATGACAGATATATTACCGCCGTTATACCCATGACAGATATATTACCGCCATTATTCCCATGAGATATATATTACCGCCATTATACCCATGACAGATATATTACCGCCATTATACCCATGACAGATATATTACCGCCGTTATACCCATGACAGATATAATACCGCCGTTATACCCATGACAGATATAATACCGCCGTTATACCCATGACAGATATAATACCGCCATTATACCCATGACAGATATAATACCGCCGTTATACCCATGACAGATATAATACCGCCGTTATACCCATGACAGATATATTACCACCGTTATACCCATGACAGATATAATACCGCCATTATACCCATGACAGATATAATACCGCCGTTATACCCATGACAGATATAATACCACCGTTATACCCATGACAGATATAATACCGCCATTATACCCATGATATATATAATACCACCATTATACCCATGACAGATATAATACCGCCGTTATACCCATGACAGATATAATACCACCGTTATACCCATGACAGATATAATACCGCCATTATACCCATGACAGATATATTACCGCCGTTATACCCATGACAGATATAATACCGCCGTTATACCCATGACATATATAATACCGCCGTTATACCCATGACAGATATAATACCGCCGTTATACCCATGACATATATAATACCGCCGTTATACCCATGACAGATATAATACCGCCGTTATACCCATGACAGATATATTACCGCCGTTATACCCATGGCAGATATAATACCGCCGTAATACCCATGACATATATAATACCGCCGTTATACCCATGACAGATATATTACCGCCGTTATACCCATGACAGATATAATACCGCCGTTATACCCATGACAGATATAATACCGCCATTATACCCATGATAGATATATTACCGCCATTATACCCATGACAGATATAATACCGCCGTTATACCCATGACAGATAAAATACCGCCGTTATACCCATGACAGATATAATACCACCATTATACCCATGACAGATATAATACCACCATTATACCCATGACAGATATATTACCGCCATTATACCCATGACAGATATATTACCGCCATTATACCCATGACAGATATATTACCGCCATTATACCCATGACAGATATATTACCGCCATTATACCCATGACAGATATAATACCGCCATTATACCCATGACATATATATTACCAGCCATTATACCCATGACAGATATAATACCGCCATTATACGCATGACAGATATATTACCGCCATTATACCCGCCATTATACCCATGACAGATATATTACCGCCATTATACCCATGATAGATATATTACCGCCATTATACCCGCCATTATACCCATGACAGATATATTACCGCCATTATACCCATGACAGATATAATACCACCGTTATACCCATGACAGATATAATACCGCCATTATACCCATGACAGATATATTACCGCCGTTATACCCATGACAGATATAATACCGCCGTTATACCCATGACATATATAATACCGCCGTTATACCCATGACAGATATAATACCGCCGTTATACCCATGACATATATAATACCGCCGTTATACCCATGACAGATATAATACCGCCGTTATACCCATGACAGATATATTACCGCCGTTATACCCATGACAGATATAATACCGCCGTAATACCCATGACAGATATAATACCGCCGTTATACCCATGACATATATAATACCGCCGTTATACCCATGACAGATATAATACCGCCGTTATACCCATGACAGATATATTACCGCCGTTATACCCATGGCAGATATAATACCGCCGTAATACCCATGACATATATAATACCGCCGTTATACCCATGACAGATATATTACCGCCGTTATACCCATGACAGATATAATACCGCCGTTATACCCATGACAGATATAATACCGCCATTATACCCCATGATAGATATATTACCGCCATTATACCCATGACAGATATAATACCGCCGTTATACCCATGACAGATAAAATACCGCCGTTATACCCATGACAGATATAATACCACCATTATACCCATGACAGATATAATACCACCATTATACCCATGACAGATATATTACCGCCATTATACCCATGACAGATATATTACCGCCATTATACCCATGACAGATATATTACCGCCATTATACCCATGACAGATATATTACCGCCATTATACCCATGACAGATATAATACCGCCATTATACCCATGACATATATATTACCGCCATTATACCCATGACAGATATAATACCGCCATTATACGCATGGACAGATATATTACCGCCATTATACCCGCCATTATACCCATGACAGATATATTACCGCCATTATCGCCATTATACCCATGACAGATATATTACCGCCATTATACCCATGACAGATATATTACCGCCATTATACCCGCCATTATACCCATGACAGATATATTACCGCCATTATACCCATGACAGATATAATACCGCCATTTTACCCATGACAGATGTATTACCGCCATTATACCCATGACAGATATATTACCGCCATTATACCCATGACAGATATAATACCGCCATTATACCCATGACAGATATAATACCGCCATTATACCCATGACAGATATAATACCGCCATTATACCCATGACAGATATAATACCGCCATTATACCCATGACAGATATAATACCGCCGTTATACCCATGACAGATATAATACCGCCGTTATACCCATGACAGATATAATACCGCCATTATACCCATGACAGATATAATACCGCCATTATACCCATGACAGATATAATACCGCCGTTATACCCATGACAGATATATTACCGCCATTATACCCATGACAGATATAATACCGCCGTTATACCCATGACAGATATATTACCGCCATTATACCCGCCATTATACCCATGACAGATATAATACCGCCGTTATACCCATGACAGATATAATACCGCCATTATACCCATGACAGATATAATACCGCCATTATACCCATGACAGATATATTACCGCCATTATACCCATGACAGATATAATACCGTCGTTATACCCATGACAGTTATATTACCGCCATTATACCCATGACCGATATAATACCGCCATTATACCCATGACAGATATAATACCGCCATTATACCCATGACAGATATAATACCGCCATTATACCCATGACAGATATAATACCGCCGTTATACCCATGACAGATATAATACCGCCATTATACCCATGACAGATATATTACCGCCGTTATACCCATGACAGATATAATACCGCCGTTATACCCATGACAGATATATTACCGCCATTATACCCATGACAGATATATTACCGCCATTATACCCATGGCAGATATATTACCGCCGTTATACCCATGACAGATATATTACCTCCATTATACCCATGACAGATATATTACCTCCATTATACCCATGACAGATATAATACCGCCATTATACCCATGACAGATATATTACCTCCATTATACCCATGACAGATATAATACCGCCATTATACCCATGACAGATATATTACCGCCGTTATACCCATGACAGATATATTACCGCCATTATGCCCATGACAGATATATTACCGCCATTATACCCATGACAGATATATTACCGCCGTTATACCCTTGACAGATATATTACCGCCATTATACCCATGACAGATATATTACCGCCATTATACCCATGACAGATATAATACCGCCATTATACCCATGACAGATATAATACCGCCATTATACCCATGACAGATATATTACCGCCGTTATACCCATGACAGATATATTACCGCCGTTATACCCATGACAGATATATTACCGCCATTATTCCCATGACATATATATTACCGCCATTATACCCATGACATATATATTACCGCCATTATACCCATGACAGATATATTACCGCCGTTATACCCATGACAGATATAATACCGCCATTATACCCATGACAGATATAATACCGCCATTATACCCATGACAGATATAATACCGCCGTTATACCCATGACAGATATAATACCGCCGTTATACCCATGACAGATATAATACCGCCATTATACCCATGGCAGATATATTACCGCCATTATACACATGACAGATATATTACCGCCGTTATACCCATGACATATATATTACCGCCGTTATACCCATGACAGATATATTACCGCCGTTATACCCATGACAGATATAATACCGCCATTATACCCATGACAGATATAATACCACCATTATACCCATGACAGATATAATACCGCCATTATACCCATGACAGATATAATACCGCCATTATACCCATGACAGATATATTACCGCCGTTATACCCATGACAGATATAATACCGCCATTATACCCGTGACAGATATATTACCGCCATTATACCCATGACATATATATTACCGCCATTATACCCATGACAGATATAATACCGCCGTTATACCCATGACAGATATAATACCGCCGTTATACCCATGACAGATATAATACCGCCGTTATACCCATGACAGATATAATACCGCCGTTATACCCATGACAGATATATTACCGCCGTTATACCCATAACAGATATAATACCGCCGTTATACCCATGACAGATATAATACCGCCGTTATACCCATGACAGATATAATACCGCCATTATACCCATGACAGATATAATACCGCCATTATACCCATGACAGATATAATACCGCCATTATACCCATGACAGATATAATACCGCCATTATACCCATGACAGATATATTACCGCCATTATACCCATGACAGATATAATACCGCCATTATACCCATGACAGATATAATACCGCCATTATACCCATGACAGATATAATACCGCCGTTATACCCATGACAGATATAATACCGCCGTTATACCCATGACAGATATAATACCGCCCTTATACCCATGACATATATATTACCACCATTATACCCATGACAGATATAATACCGCCATTATACCCATGACAGATATAATACCGCCGTTATACCCATGACAGATATAATACCGCCGTTATACCCATGACAGATATATTACCGCCGTTATACCCATGACAGATACATTACCACCGTTATACCCATGACAGATATATTACCGCCGTTATACCCATGACAGATATATTACCGCCGTTATACCCATGACAGATATATTACCGCCGTTATACCCATGACAGATATATTACCGCCATTTTACCCATGACAGATATAATACCGCCGTTATACCCATGACAGATATAATACCGCCGTTATACCCATGGCAGATATATTACCGCCATTATACCCATGACAGATATAATACCGCCATTATACCCATGACATATATATTACCACCATTATACCCATGACAGATATAATACCGCCATTATACCCATGACAGATATAATACCGCCGTTATACCCATGACAGATATAATACCGCCGTTATACCCATGACAGATATAATACCGCCGTTATACCCATGACAGATATAATACCGCCGTTATACCCATGACAGATATAATACCGCCGTTATACCCATGACAGATATAATACCGCCGTTATACCCATGACAGATATAATACCGCCGTTATACCCATGACAGATATAATACCGCCGTTATACCCATGACAGATATAATACCGCCGTTATACCCATGACAGATATAATACCGCCATTATACCCATGACAGATATATTACCGCCATTTTACCCATGACAGATATAATACCGCCATTATGCCCATGACAGATATATTACCGCCATTATACCCATGACAGATATATTACCGCCATTTTACCCATGACAGATATAATACCGCCATTATACCCATGACAGATATAATACCGCCGTTATACCCATGACAGATATATTACCGCCATTTTACCCATGACAGATATAATACCGCCATTATGCCCATGACAGATATAATACCGCCATTATACCCATGACAGATATATTACCGCCATTTTACCCATGACAGATATAATACCGCCATTATTCCCATGACAGATATAATACCGCCATTATACCCATGACAGATATAATACCGCCGTTATACCCATGACAGATATAATACCGCCGTTATACCCATGACAGATATAATACCGCCGTTATACCCATGACAGATATAATACCGCCGTTATACCCATGACAGATATATTACCGCCGTTATACCCATGACAGATATATTACCGCCGTTATACCCATGACAGATATAATACCGCCGTTATACCCATGACAGATATAATACCGCCATTATACCCATGACAGATATAATACCGCCGTTATACCCATGACAGATATAATACCGCCATTATACCCATGACAGATATATTACCGCCGTTATACCCATGACAGATATAATACCGCCGTTATACCCATGACAGATATAATACCGCCGTTATACCCATGACAGATATAATACCGCCTTTATACCCATGACAGATATAATACCGCCGTTATACCCATGACAGATATAATACCGCCGTTATACCCATGACAGATATAATACCGCCGTTATACCCATGACAGATATAATACCGCCGTTATACCCATGACAGATATAATACCGCCGTTATACCCATGACAGATATATTACCGCCATTATACCCATGACAGATATATTACCGCCGTTATACCCATGACAGATATATTACCGCCGTTATACCCATGACAGATATAATACCGCCGTTATACCCATGACAGATATAATACCGCCGTTATACCCATGACAGATATAATACCGCCGTTATACCCATGACATATATAATACCGCCGTTATACCCATGACAGATATAATACCGCCGTTATACCCATGACATATATAATACCGCCGTTATACCCATGACAGATATAATACCGCCGTTATACCCATGACAGATATATTACCGCCGTTATACCCATGACAGATATAATACCGCCGTAATACCCATGACATATATAATACCGCCGTTATACCCATGACAGATATATTACCGCCGTTATACCCATGACAGATATAATACCGCCGTTATACCCATGACATATATAATACCGCCGTTATACCCATGACAGATATAATACCGCCATTATACCCATGATAGATATATTACCGCCATTATACCCATGACAGATATAATACCGCCGTTATACCCATGACAGATAAAATACCGCCGTTATACCCATGACAGATATATTACCGCCATTTTACCCATGACAGATGTATTACCGCCATTATACCCATGACAGATATAATACCGCCATTATACCCATGACAGATATAATACCGCCATTATACCCATGACAGATATAATACCGCCGTTATACCCATGACAGATATAATACCGCCATTATACCCATGACAGATATAATACCGCCATTATACCCATGACATATATAATACCGCCGTTATACCCATGACAGATATATTACCGCCATTATACCCATGACAGATATAATACCGCCGTTATACCCATGACAGATATATTACCGCCATTATACCCGCCATTATACCCATGACAGATATAATACCGCCGTTATACCCATGACAGATATAATACCGCCATTATACCCATGACAGATATAATACCGCCATTATACCCATGACAGATATATTACCGCCATTATACCCATGACAGATATAATACCGTCGTTATACCCATGACAGTTATATTACCGCCATTATACCCATGACCGATATAATACCGCCATTATACCCATGACAGATATAATACCGCCATTATACCCATGACAGATATAATACCGCCATTATACCCATGACAGATATAATACCGCCGTTATACCCATGACATATATAATACCGCCATTATACCCATGACAGATATATTACCGCCGTTATACCCATGACAGATATAATACCGCCGTTATACCCATGACAGATATATTACCGCCATTATACCCATGACAGATATATTACCGCCATTATACCATGACAGATATATTACCGCCGTTATACCCATGACAGATATATTACCTCCATTATACCCATGACAGATATATTACCTCCATTATACCCATGACAGACATAATACCGCCATTATACCCATGACAGATATATTACCTCCATTATACCCATGACAGATATAATACCGCCATTATACCCATGACAGATATATTACCGCCGTTATACCCATGACAGATATATTACCGCCATTATGCCCATGACAGATATATTACCGCCATTATACCCATGACAGATATATTACCGCCGTTATACCCATGACAGATATATTACCGCCATTATACCCATGACAGATATATTACCGCCATTATACCCATAACAGATATAATACCGCCATTATACCCATGACAGATATAATACCGCCATTATACCCATGACAGATATATTACCGCCGTTATACCCATGACAGATATATTACCGCCGTTATACCCATGACAGATATATTACCGCCATTATTCCCATGACATATATATTACCGCCATTATACCCATGACAGATATATTACCGCCATTATACCCATGACAGATATATTACCGCCGTTATACCCATGACAGATATAATACCGCCATTATACCCATGACAGATATAATACCGCCATTATAGCCATGACAGATATAATACCGCCGTTATACCCATGACAGATATAATACCGCCGTTATACCCCATGACAGATATAATACCGCCATTATACCCATGGCAGATATATTACCGCCATTATACACATGACAGATATATTACCGCCGTTATACCCATGACATATATATTACCGCCGTTATACCCATGACAGATATATTACCGCCGTTATACCCATGACAGATATAATACCGCCATTATACCCATGACAGATATAATACCACCATTATACCCATGACAGATATAATACCGCCATTATACCCATGACAGATATAATACCGCCATTATACCCATGACAGATATATTACCGCCGTTATACCCATGACAGATATAATACCGCCATTATACCCATGACAGATATATTACCGCCATTATACCCATGACATATATATTACCGCCATTATACCCATGACAGATATAATACCGCCGTTATACCCATGACAGATATAATACCGCCGTTATACCATGACAGATATAATACCGCCGTTATACCCATGACAGATATAATACCGCCATTATACCCATGACAGATATATTACCGCCGTTATACCCATGACAGATATAATACCGCCGTTATACCCATGACAGATATAATACCGCCATTATACCCATGACAGATATAATACCGCCATTATACCCATGACAGATATAATACCGCCATTATACCCATGACAGATATAATACCGCCATTATACCCATGACAGATATATTACCGCCGTTATACCCATGACAGATATAATACCGCCATTATACCCATGACAGATATAATACCGCCGTTATACCCATGACAGAAATAATACCGCCGTTATACCCATGACAGATATAATACCGCCGTTATACCCATGACAGATATAATACCGCCCTTATACCCATGGCAGATATATTACCGCCATTATACCCATGACAGATATATTACCGCCGTTATACCCATGACAGATATATTACCACCGTTATACCCATGACAGATATATTACCGCCGTTATACCCATGACAGATATATTACCGCCGTTATACCCATGACAGATATATTACCGCCGTTATACCCATGACAGATATATTACCGCCATTTTACCCATGACAGATATAATACCGCCGTTATACCCATGACAGATATAATACCGCCGTTATACCCATGACAGATATAATACCGCCGTTATACCCATGGCAGATATATTACCGCCATTATACCCATGACAGATATAATACCGCCATTATACCCATGACATATATATTACCACCATTATACCCATGACAGATATAATACCGCCATTATACCCATGACAGATATAATACCGCCGTTATACCCATGACAGATATAATACCGCCATTATACCCATGACAGATATAATACCGCCGTTATACCCATGACAGATAAAATACCGCCGTTATACCCATGACAGATATAATACCGCCGTTATACCCATGACAGATATATTACCGCCGTTATACCCATGACAGATATATTACCGCCGTTATACCCATGACAGATATAATACCGCCGTTATACCCATGACAGATATAATACCGCCGTTATACCCATGACAGATATAATACCGCCGTTATACCCATGACAGATATAGTACCGCCGTTATACCCATGACATATATAATACCGCCGTTATACCCATGACAGATATAATACCGCCATTATACCCATGACAGATATAATACCGCCATTATACCCATGACAGATATATTACCGCCGTTATACCCATGACAGATATAATACCGCCGTTATACCCATGACAGATAAAATACCGCCGTTATACCCATGACAGATATAATACCGCCGTTATACCCATGACAGATATATTACCGCCGTTATACCCATGACAGATATAATACCGCCGTTATACCCATGACAGATATAATACCGCCGTTATACCCATGACAGATATAATACCGCCATTATACCCATGACAGATATAATACCGCCGTTATACCCATGACAGATATAATACCGCCATTATACCCATGATATATATAATACCACCATTATACCCATGACAGATATAATACCGCCGTTATACCCATGACAGATATAATACCACCGTTATACCCATGACAGATATAATACCGCCATTATACCCATGACAGATATATTACCGCCGTTATACCCATGACAGATATAATACCGCCGTTATACCCATGACATATATAATACCGCCGTTATACCCATGACAGATATAATACCGCCGTTATACCCATGACATATATAATACCGCCGTTATACCCATGACAGATATAATACCGCCGTTATACCCATGACAGATATATTACCGCCGTTATACCCATGACAGATATAATACCGCCGTAATACCCATGACATATATAATACCGCCGTTATACCCATGACAGATATATTACCGCCGTTATACCCATGACAGATATAATACCGCCGTTATACCCATGACATATATAATACCGCCGTTATACCCATGACAGATATAATACCGCCATTATACCCATGATAGATATATTACCGCCATTATACCCATGACAGATATAATACCGCCGTTATACTCATGACAGATAAAATACCGCCGTTATACCCATGACAGATATAATACCACCATTATACCCATGACAGATATAATACCACCATTATACCCATGACAGATATATTACCGCCATTATACCCATGACAGATATATTACCGCCATTATACCCATGACAGATATATTACCGCCATTATACCCATGACAGATATATTACCGCCATTATACCCATGACATATATATTACCGCCATTATACCCATGACAGATATAATACCGCCATTATACGCATGACAGATATATTACCGCCATTATACCCGCCATTATACCCATGACAGATATATTACCGCCATTATACCCATGACAGATATATTACCGCCATTATACCCGCCATTATACCCATGACAGATATATTACCGCCATTATACCCATGACAGATATAATACCGCCATTATACGCATGACAGATATATTACCGCCATTATACCCGCCATTATACCCATGACAGATATATTACCGCCATTATACCCATGACAGATATATTACCGCCATTATACCCGCCATTATACCCATGACAGATATATTACCGCCATTATACCCATGACAGATATAATACCGCCATTTTACCCATGACAGATGTATTACCGCCATTATACCCATGACAGATATATTACCGTCATTATACCCATGACAGATATAATACCGCCATTATACCCATGACAGATATAATACCGCCATTATACCCATGACAGATATAATACCGCCATTATACCCATGACAGATATAATACCGCCATTATACCCATGACAGATATAATACCGCCGTTATACCCATGACAGATATATTACCGCCATTATACCCATGACAGATATAATACCGCCGTTATACCCATGACAGATATATTACCGCCATTATACCCGCCATTATACCCATGACAGATATAATACCGCCGTTATACCCATGACAGATATAATACCGCCATTATACCCATGACAGATATAATACCGCCATTATACCCATGACAGATATATTACCGCCATTATACCCATGACAGATATAATACCGTCGTTATACCCATGACAGTTATATTACCGCCATTATACCCATGACCGATATAATACCGCCATTATACCCATGACAGATATAATACCGCCATTATACCCATGACAGATATAATACCGCCATTATACCCATGACAGATATAATACCGCCGTTATACCCATGACAGATATAATACCGCCATTATACCCATGACAGATATATTACCGCCGTTATACCCATGACAGATATAATACCGCCGTTATACCCATGACAGATATATTACCGCCATTATAATCATGACAGATATATTACCGCCATTATACCCATGACAGATATATTACCGCCGTTATACCCATGACAGATATATTACCTCCATTATACCCATGACAGATATATTACCTCCATTATACCCATGACAGATATAATACCGCCATTATACCCATGACAGATATATTACCTCCATTATACCCATGACAGATATAATACCGCCATTATACCCATGACAGATATATTACCGCCGTTATACCCATGACAGATATATTACCGCCATTATGCCCATGACAGATATATTACCGCCATTATACCCATGACAGATATATTACCGCCGTTATACCCATGACAGATATATTACCGCCATTATACCCATGACAGATATATTACCGCCATTATACCCATGACAGATATAATACCGCCATTATACCCATGACAGATATAATACCGCCATTATACCCATGACAGATATATTACCGCCGTTATACCCATGACAGATATATTACCGCCGTTATACCCATGACAGATATATTACCGCCATTATTCCCATGACATATATATTACCGCCATTATACCCATGACAGATATATTACCGCCATTATACCCATGACAGATATATTACCGCCGTTATACCCATGACAGATATAATACCGCCATTATACCCATGACAGATATAATACCGCCATTATACCCATGACAGATATAATACCGCCGTTATACCCATGACAGATATAATACCGCCGTTATACCCATGACAGATATAATACCGCCATTATACCCATGGCAGATATATTACCGCCATTATGCACATGACAGATATATTACCGCCGTTATACCCATGACATATATATTACCGCCGTTATACCCATGACAGATATATTACCGCCGTTATACCCATGACAGATATAATACCGCCATTATACCCATGACAGATATAATACCACCATTATACCCATGACAGATATAATACCGCCATTATACCCATGACAGATATAATACCGCCATTATACCCATGACAGATATATTACCGCCGTTATACCCATGACAGATATAATACCGCCATTATACCCATGACAGATATATTACCGCCATTATACCCATGACAGATATATTACCGCCATTATACCCATGACATATATATTACCGCCATTATACCCATGACAGATATAATACCGTCGTTATACCCATGACAGATATAATACCGCCGTTATACCCATGACAGATATAATACCGCCGTTATACCCATGACAGATATAATACCGCCGTTATACCCATGACAGATATATTACCGCCGTTATACCCATGACAGATATAATACCGCCGTTATACCCATGACAGATATAATACCGCCATTATACCCATGACAGATATAATACCGCCATTATACCCATGACAGATATAATACCGCCATTATACCCATGACAGATATAATACCGCCATTATACCCATGACAGATATATTACCGCCGTTATACCCATGACAGATATAATACCGCCATTATACCCATGACAGATATAATACCGCCATTATACCCATGACAGATATAATACCGCCGTTATACCCATGACAGATATAATACCGCCGTTATACCCATGACAGATATAATACCGCCCTTATACCCATGGCAGATATATTACCGCCATTATACCCATGACAGATATATTACCGCCGTTATACCCATGACAGATATATTACCACCGTTATACCCATGACAGATATATTACCGCCGTTATACCCATGACAGATATATTACCGCCGTTATACCCATGACAGATATGTTACCGCCGTTATACCCATGACAGATATATTACCGCCATTTTACCCATGACAGATATAATACCGCCGTTATACCCATGACAGATATAATACCGCCGTTATACCCATGGCAGATATATTACCGCCATTATACCCATGACAGATATAATACCGCCATTATACCCATGACATATATATTACCACCATTATACCCATGACAGATATAATACCGCCATTATACCCATGACAGATATAATACCGCCGTTATACCCATGACAGATATAATACCGCCGTTATACCCATGACAGATATAATACCGCCGTTATACCCATGACAGATATAATACCGCCGTTATACCCATGACAGATATAATACCGCCGTTATACCCATGACAGATATAATACCGCCGTTATACCCATGACAGATATAATACCGCCGTTATACCCATGACATATATAATACCGCCGTTATACCCATGACAGATATAATACCGCCGTTATACCCATGACAGATATATTACCGCCATTATACCCATGACAGATATATTACCGCCATTTTACCCATGACAGATATAATACCGCCGTTATACCCATGACAGATATATTACCGCCATTTTACCCATGACAGATATAATACCGCCATTATGCCCATGACAGATATAATACCGCCATTATACCCATGACAGATATATTACCGCCATTTTACCCATGACAGATATAATACCGCCATTATGCCCATGACAGATATAATACCGCCATTATACCCATGACAGATATAATACCGCCGTTATACCCATGGCAGATATAATACCGCCGTTATACCCATGACAGATATAATACCGCCGTTATACCCATGACAGATATAATACCGCCGTTATACCCATGACAGATACAATACCGCCGTTATACCCATGACAGATATAATACCACCATTATACCCATGACAGATATATTACCGCCGTTATACCCATGACAGATATAATACCGCCGTTATACCCATGACAGATATATTACCGCCATTATACACATGACAGATATAATACCGCCATTATACCCATGACAGATATAATACCGCCGTTATACCCATGACAGATATAATACCGCCGTTATACCCATGACAGATATAATACCGCCGTTATACCCATGACAGATATATTACCGCCATTATACCCATGACAGATATAATACCACCGTTATACCCATGACAGATATATTACCGCCGTTATACCCATGCCAGATATAATACCGCCATTATACCCATGACATATAATACCGCCATTATACCCATGACAGATATAATACCGCCATTATACCCATGACAGATATATTACCGCCATTATACCCATGACAGATATAATACCGCCGTTATACCCATGACAGATATATTACCGCCGTTATACCCATGACAGATATAATACCGCCATTATACCCATGACAGATATATTACCGCCATTATACCCATGACAGATATAATACCACCGTTATACCCATGACAGATATATTACCGCCGTTATACCCATGCCAGATATAATACCGCCATTATACCCATGACAGATATAATACCGCCATTATACCCATGACAGATATAATACCGCCGTTATACCCATGACAGATATAATACCGCCATTATACCCATGACAGATATAATACCGCCATTATACCCATGACAGATATAATACCGCCGTTATACCCATGACAGATATATTACCGCCATTATACCCATGACAGATATAATACCGCCGTTATACCCATGACAGATATATTACCGCCATTATACCCGCCATTATACCCATGACAGATATATTACCGCCATTATACCCGCCATTATACCCATGACAGATATAATACCGCCGTTATACCCATGACAGATATAATACCGCCATTATACCCATGACAGATATAATACCGCCATTATACCCATGACAGATATATTACCGCCATTATACCCATGACAGATATAATACCGTCGTTATACCCATGTCAGATATATTACCGCCATTATACCCATGACAGATATAATACCGCCATTATACCCATGACAGATATAATACCGCCATTATACCCATGACAGATATAATACCGCCATTATACCCATGACAGATATAATACCGCCGTTATACCCATGACAGATATAATACCGCCATTATACCCATGACAGATATATTACCGCCGTTATACCCATGACAGATATAATACCGCCGTTATACCCATGACAGATATATTACCGCCATTATACCCATGACAGATATATTACCGCCATTATACCCATGACAGACATATTACCGCCGTTATACCCATGACAGATATATTACCGCCGTTATACCCATGACATATATATTACCGCCATTATGCCCATGACAGATATATTACCGCCATTATACCCATGACAGATATATTACCGCCGTTATACCCATGACAGATATATTACCGCCATTATACCCATGACAGATATATTACCGCCATTATACCCATGACAGATATAATACCGCCATTATACCCATGACAGATATAATACCGCCATTATACCCATGACAGATATATTACCGCCGTTATACACATGACAGATATATTACCGCCGTTATACCCATGACAGATATATTACCGCCATTATTCCCATGACAGATATAATACCGCCATTATACCCATGACAGATATAATACCGCCATTATACCCATGAGAGATATAACACCGCCGTTATACCCATGACAGATATAATACCGCCATTATACCCATGGCAGATATATTACCGCCATTAGACACATGACAGATATATTACCGCCGTTATACCCATGACATATATAATACCGCCGTTATACCCATGACAGATATAATACCGCCATTATACCCATGGCAGATATATTACCGCCGTTATACCCATGACAGATATATTACCGCCGTTATACCCATGACAGATATAAAACCGCCGTTATACCCATGACAGATATAATACCGCCGTTATACCCATGACAGATATAATTCCGCCGTTATACCCATGACAGATATAATACCGCCGTTATACCCATGACAGATATAATACCGCCATTATACCCATGACAGATATAATACCGCCATTATACCCATGACATATATAATACCGCCATTATACCCATGACAGATATAATACCGCCATTATACCCATGACAGATATAATACCGCCGTTATACCCATGACAGATATAATACCGCCGTTATACCCATGACAGATATAATACCGCCGTTATACCCATGACAGATATAATACCGCCGTTATACCCATGACAGATATAATACCGCCGTTATACCCATGACAGATATAATACCGCCGTTATACCCATGACAGATATAATACCGCCGTTATACCCATGACATATATAATACCGCCGTTATACCCATGACAGATATAATACCGCCGTTATACCCATGACAGATATATTACCGCCATTATACCCATGACAGATATATTACCGCCATTTTACCCATGACAGATATAATACCGCCATTATACCCATGACAGATATATTACCGCCATTTTACCCATGACAGATATAATACCGCCATTATGCCCATGACAGATATATTACCGCCATTATACCCATGACAGATATATTACCGCCATTTTACCCATGACAGATATAATACCGCCATTATACCCATGACAGATATAATACCGCCGTTATACCCATGACAGATATATTACCGCCATTTTACCCATGACAGATATAATACCGCCATTATGCCCATGACAGATATAATACCGCCATTATACCCATGACAGATATATTACCGCCATTTTACCCATGACAGATATAATACCGCCATTATGCCCATGACAGATATAATACCGCCATTATACCCATGACAGATATAATACCGCCGTTATACCCATGGCAGATATAATACCGCCGTTATACCCATGACAGATATAATACCGCCGTTATACCCATGACAGATATAATACCGCCGTTATACCCATGACAGATACAATACCGCCGTTATACCCATGACAGATATAATACCACCATTATACCCATGACAGATATATTACCGCCGTTATACCCATGACAGATATAATACCGCCGTTATACCCATGACAGATATATTACCGCCATTATACACATGACAGATATAATACCGCCATTATACCCATGACAGATATAATACCGCCGTTATACCCATGACAGATATAATACCGCCGTTATACCCATGACAGATATAATACCGCCGTTATACCCATGACAGATATATTACCGCCATTATACCCATGACAGATATAATACCACCGTTATACCCATGACAGATATATTACCGCCGTTATACCCATGCCAGATATAATACCGCCATTATACCCATGACATATAATACCGCCATTATACCCATGACAGATATAATACCGCCATTATACACATGACAGATATATTACCGCCATTATACCCATGACAGATATAATACCGCCGTTATACCCATGACAGATATATTACCGCCGTTATACCCATGACAGATATAATACCGCCATTATACCCATGACAGATATATTACCGCCATTATACCCATGACAGATATAATACCACCGTTATACCCATGACAGATATATTACCGCCGTTATACCCATGCCAGATATAATACCGCCATTATACCCATGACAGATATAATACCGCCATTATACCCATGACAGATATAATACCGCCGTTATACCCATGACAGATATAATACCGCCATTATACCCATGACAGATATAATACCGCCATTATACCCATGACAGATATAATACCGCCGTTATACCCATGACAGATATATTACCGCCATTATACCCATGACAGATATAATACCGCCGTTATACCCATGACAGATATATTACCGCCATTATACCCGCCATTATACCCATGACAGATATATTACCGCCATTATACCCGCCATTATACCCATGACAGATATAATACCGCCGTTATACCCATGACAGATATAATACCGCCATTATACCCATGACAGATATAATACCGCCATTATACCCATGACAGATATATTACCGCCATTATACCCATGACAGATATAATACCGTCGTTATACCCATGTCAGATATATTACCGCCATTATACCCATGACCGATATAATACCGCCATTATACCCATGACAGATATAATACCGCCATTATACCCATGACAGATATAATACCGCCATTATACCCATGACAGATATAATACCGCCGTTATACCCATGACAGATATAATACCGCCATTATACCCATGACAGATATATTACCGCCGTTATACCCATGACAGATATAATACCGCCGTTATACCCATGACAGATATATTACCGCCATTATACCCATGACAGATATATTACCGCCATTATACCCATGACAGACATATTACCGCCGTTATACCCATGACAGATATATTACCGCCGTTATACCCATGACATATATATTACCGCCATTATGCCCATGACAGATATATTACCGCCATTATACCCATGACAGATATATTACCGCCGTTATACCCATGACAGATATATTACCGCCATTATACCCATGACAGATATATTACCGCCATTATACCCATGACAGATATAATACCGCCATTATACCCATGACAGATATAATACCGCCATTATACCCATGACAGATATATTACCGCCGTTATACACATGACAGATATATTACCGCCGTTATACCCATGACAGATATATTACCGCCATTATTCCCATGACAGATATAATACCGCCATTATACCCATGACAGATATAATACCGCCATTATACCCATGACAGATATAATACCGCCGTTATACCCATGACAGATATAATACCGCCATTATACCCATGGCAGATATATTACCGCCATTATACACATGACAGATATATTACCGCCGTTATACCCATGACATATATAATACCGCCGTTATACCCATGACAGATATAATACCGCCATTATACCCATGGCAGATATATTACCGCCGTTATACCCATGACAGATATATTACCGCCGTTATACCCATGACAGATATAAAACCGCCGTTATACCCATGACAGATATAATACCGCCGTTATACCCATGACAGATATAATTCCGCCGTTATACCCATGACAGATATAATACCGCCGTTATACCCATGACAGATATAATACCGCCATTATACCCATGACAGATATAATACCGCCATTATACCCATGACAGATATAATACCGCCATTATACCCATGACAGATATAATACCGCCATTATACCCATGACAGATATAATACCGCCGTTATACCCATGACAGATATAATACCGCCGTTATACCCATGACAGATATAATACCGCCCTTATACCCATGGCAGATATATTACCGCCATTATACACATGACAGATATATTACCGGCGTTATACCCATGACAGATATATTACCACCGTTATACCCATGACAGATATATTACCGCCGTTATACCCATGACAGATATATTACCGCCGTTATACCCATGATAGATATATTACCGCCGTTATACCCATGACAGATATATTACCGCCATTTTACCCATGACAGATATAATACCGCCATTATACCCATGACAGATATATTTCTGCCGTTATACCCATGACAGATATAATACCGCCGGTATACCCATGACAGATATAATACCGCCGTTATACCCATGACAGATATAATACCGCCGTTATACACATGACAGATATAATACCGCCATTATACCCATGACAGATATAATACCGCCGTTATACCCATGACAGATATAATACCGCCGTTATACACATGACAGATATAATACAGCCATTATACCCATGACAGATATAATACCGCCGTTATACCCATGACAGATATAATACCGCCGTTATACCCATGACAGATATATTACCGCTATTATACCCATGACAGATATAATACCGCCGTTATACCCATGACAGATATAATACCGCCGTTATACACATGACAGATATAATACCGCCGTTATACCCATGACAGATATAATACCGCCGTTATACACATGACAGATATAATACCGCTATTATACCCATGACAGATATAATACCGCCGTTATACCCATGACAGTTATATTACCGCCGTTATACCCATGACAGATATAATACCGCCGTTATACCCATGACAGATATAATACCGCCATTATACCCATGACAGATATATTACCGCTATTATACCCATGACAGATATAATACCGCCGTTATACACATGACAGATATATTACCGCTATTATACCCATGATAGATATATTACCGCTATTATACCCATGATAGATATATTACCGCCATTATACCCATGACAGATATATTACCGCCGTTTACCCATGACAGATATAATACCGCCGTTATACCCATGACAGATATATTACCGCCATTATACCCATGACAGATATAATACCGCCATTATACCCATGACAGATATATTACCGCCGTTATACCCATGACAGATATAATACCGCCGTTATACACATGACAGATATAATACCGCCGTTATACCCATGACAGATATAATACCGCCGTTATACCCATGACAGATATAATACCGCCATTATACCCATGACAGATATAATACCGCCATTATACCCATGACAGATATATTACCGCCGTTATACCCATGACAGATATAATACCGCCGTTATACCCATGACATATATAATACCGCCGTTATACCCATGACATATATAATACCGCCATTATACCCATGACAGATATAATACCGCCGTTATACCCATGACATATATAATACCGCCGTTATACCCATGACATATATAATACCGCCGTTTTACCCATGACATATATAATACCGCCGTTATACCCATGACAGATATAATACCGCCGTTATACCCATGACAGATATAATACCGCCGTTATACCCATGACAGATATAATACCGCCGTTATACCCATGACAGATATAATACCGCCGTTATACCCATGACAGATATAATACCGCCGTTATACCCATGACAGATATATTACCGCCATTATACCCATGACAGATATAATACCGCCATTATACCCATGGCAGATATAATACCGCCGTTTTACCCATGACATATATAATACCGCCGTTATACCCATGACAGATATAATACCGCCGTTATACCCATGACAGATATAATACCGCCGTTATACCCATGACAGATATAATACCGCCATTATACCCATGACAGATATATTACCGCCGTTATACCCATGACAGATATAATACCGCCGTTATACCCATGACAGATATAATACCGCCGTTATACCCATGACAGATATAATACCGCCATTATACCCATGACAGATATAATACCGCCGTTATACCCATGACAGATATAATACCGCCGTTATACCCATGACAGATATAATACTGCCGTTATACCCATGACAGATATAATACCGCCGTTATACCCATGACAGATATAATACCGCCGTTATACCCATGACAGATATATTACCGCCATTATACCCATGACAGATATATTACCGCCGTTATACCCATGACATATATATTACCGCCGTTATACCCATGACAGATATAATACCGCCGTTATACCCATGACAGATATAATACCGCCGTTATACCCATGACAGATATAATACCGCCATTATACCCATGGCAGATATAATACCGCCGTTATACCCATGACAGATATAATACCGCCGTTATACCCATGACAGATATAATACCGCCGTTATACCCATGACAGATATAATAGCGCCATTATACCCATGACAGATATAATACCGCCGTTATACCCATGACAGATATAATACCGCCATTATACCCATGACAGATATAATACCGCCGTTATACCCATGACAGATATAATACCGCCATTATACCCATGACAGATATAATACCGCCGTTATACCCATGACAGATATAATACCACCGTTATACCCATGACAGATATAATACCGCCATTATACCCATGATATATATAATACCACCGTTATACCCATGACAGATATAATACCGCCATTATACCCATGACAGATATATTACCGCCGTTATACCCATGACAGATATAATACCGCCGTTATACCCATGACATATATAATACCGCCGTTATACCCATGACAGATATAATACCGCCGTTATACCCATGACATATATAATACCGCCGTTATACCCATGACAGATATAATACCGCCGTTATACCCATGACAGATATATTACCGCCGTTATACCCATGACAGATATAATACCGCCGTAATACCCATGACATATATAATACCGCCGTTATACCCATGACAGATATATTACCGCCGTTATACCCATGACAGATATAATACCGCCGTTATACCCATGACAGATATATTACCGCCGTTATACCCATGACAGATATAATACCGCCGTAATACCCATGACATATATAATACCGCCGTTATACCCATGACAGATATATTACCGCCGTTATACCCATGACAGATATAATACCGCCGTTATACCCATGACATATATAATACCGCCGTTATACCCATGACAGATATAATACCGCCATTATACCCATGATAGATATAATACCGCCGTTATACCCATGACAGATAAAATACCGCCGTTATACCCATGACATATATAATACCACCATTATACCCATGACATATATAATACCACCATTATACCCATGACAGATATATTACCGCCATTATACCCATGACAGATATATTACCGCCATTATACCCATGACAGATATATTACCGCCATTATACCCATGACAGATATAATACCGCCGTTATACCCATGACAGATATAATACCGCCGTTATACCCATGACAGATATAATACCACCATTATACCCATGACAGATATATTACCGCCGTTATACCCATGACAGATATAATACCGCCGTTATACCCATGACAGATATATTACCGCCATTATACACATGACAGATATAATACCGCCAATATACCCATGACAGATATAATACCGCCGTTATACCCATGACAGATATAATACCGCCGTTATACCCATGACAGATATAATACCGCCGTTATACCCATGACAGATATATTACCGCCATTATACCCATGACAGATATAATACCACCGTTATACCCATGACATATATATTACCGCCGTTATACCCATGCCAGATATAATACCGCCATTATACCCATGACATATAATACCGCCATTATACCCATGACAGATATAATACCGCCATTATACCCATGACAGATATATTACCGCCATTATACCCATGACAGATATAATACCGCCGTTATACCCATGACAGATATATTACCGCCGTTATACCCATGACAGATATAATACCGCCATTATACCCATGACAGATATATTACCGCCATTATACCCATGACAGATATAATACCACCGTTATACCCATGACAGATATATTACCGCCGTTATACCCATGCCAGATATAATACCGCCATTATACCCATGACAGATATAATACCGCCATTATACCCATGACAGATATAATACCGCCGTTATACCCATGACAGATATAATACCGCCATTATACCCATGACAGATATAATACCGCCATTATACCCATGACAGATATAATACCGCCATTATACCCATGACAGATATAATACCGCCGTTATACCCATGACAGATATATTACCGCCATTATACCCATGACAGATATAATACCGCCGTTATACCCATGACAGATATATTACCGCCATTATACCCGCCATTATACCCATGACAGATATATTACCGCCATTATACCCGCCATTATACCCATGACAGATATAATACCGCCGTTATACCCATGACAGATATAATACCGCCATTATACCCATGACAGATATAATACCGCCATTATACCCATGACAGATATATTACCGCCATTATACCCATGACAGATATAATACCGTCGTTATACCCATGTCAGATATATTACCGCCATTATACCCATGACCGATATAATACCGCCATTATACCCATGACAGATATAATACCGCCATTATACCCATGACAGATATAATACCGCCATTATACCCATGACAGATATAATACCGCCGTTATACCCATGACAGATATAATACCGCCATTATACCCATGACAGATATATTACCGCCGTTATACCCATGACAGATATAATACCGCCGTTATACCCATGACAGATATATTACCGCCATTATACCCATGACAGATATATTACCGCCATTATACCCATGACAGACATATTACCGCCGTTATACCCATGACAGATATATTACCGCCGTTATACCCATGACATATATATTACCGCCATTATGCCCATGACAGATATATTACCGCCATTATACCCATGACAGATATATTACCGCCGTTATACCCATGACAGATATATTACCGCCATTATACCCATGACAGATATATTACCGCCATTATACCCATGACAGATATAATACCGCCATTATACCCATGACAGATATAATACCGCCATTATACCCATGACAGATATATTACCGCCGTTATACACATGACAGATATATTACCGCCGTTATACCCATGACAGATATATTACCGCCATTATTCCCATGACAGATATAATACCGCCATTATACCCATGACAGATATAATACCGCCATTATACCCATGACAGACATAATACCGCCGTTATACCCATGACAGATATAATACCGCCATTATACCCATGGCAGATATATTACCGCCATTATACACATGACAGATATATTACCGCCGTTATACCCATGACATATATAATACCGCCGTTATACCCATGACAGATATAATACCGCCATTATACCCATGGCAGATATATTACCGCCGTTATACCCATGACAGATATATTACCGCCGTTATACCCATGACAGATATAAAACCGCCGTTATACCCATGACAGATATAATACCGCCGTTATACCCATGACAGATATAATACCGCCGTTATACCCATGACAGATATAATACCGCCGTTATACCCATGACAGATATAATACCGCCATTATACCCATGACAGATATAATACCGCCATTATACCCATGACAGATATAATACCGCCATTATACCCATGACAGATATAATACCGCCATTATACCCATGACAGATATATTACCGCCGTTATACCCATGACAGATATAATACCGCCATTATACCCATGACAGATATAATACCGCCATTATACCCATGACAGATATAATACCGCCGTTATACCCATGACAGATATAATACCGCCGTTATACCCATGACAGATATAATACCGCCCTTATACACATGGCAGATATATTACCGCCATTATACCCATGACAGATATATTACCGCCGTTATACCCATGACAGATATATTACCACCGTTATACCCATGACAGATATATTACCGCCGTTATACCCATGACAGATATATTACCGCCGTTATACCCATGACAGATATATTACCGCCGTTATACCCATGACAGATATATTACCGCCATTTTACCCATGACAGATATAATACCGCCATTATACCCATGACAGATATATTACTGCCGTTATACCCATGACAGATATAATACCGCCGTTATACCCATGACAGATATAATACCGCCGTTATACCCATGACAGATATAATACCGCCGTTATACACATGACAGATATAATACCGCCATTATACCCATGACAGATATAATACCGCCGTTATACCCATGACAGATATAATACCGCCGTTATACACATGACAGATATAATACCGCCATTATACCCATGACAGATATAATACCGCCGTTATACCCATGACAGATATAATACCGCCGTTATACCCATGACAGATATATTACCGCTATTATACCCATGACAGATATAATACCGCCGTTATACCCATGACAGATATAATACCGCCGTTATACACATGACAGATATAATACCGCCGTTATACCCATGACAGATATAATACCGCCGTTATACACATGACAGATATAATACCGCTATTATACCCATGACATATATAATACCGCCGTTATACCCATGACAGATATATTACCGCCGTTATACCCATGACAGATATAATACCGCCGTTATACCCATGACAGATATAATACCGCCATTATACCCATGACAGATATATTACCGCTATTATACCCATGACAGATATAATACCGCCGTTATACACATGACAGATATATTACCGCTATTATACCCATGATAGATATATTACCGCTATTATACCCATGATAGATATATTACCGCCATTATACCCATGACAGATATATTACCGCCGTTTACCCATGACAGATATAATACCGCCGTTATACCCATGACAGATATATTACCGCCATTATACCCATGACAGATATAATACCGCCATTATACCCATGACAGATATATTACCGCCGTTATAGCCATGACAGATATAATACCGCCGTTATACACATGACAGATATAATACCGCCGTTATACCCATGACAGATATAATACCGCCGTTATACCCATGACAGATATAATACCGCCATTATACCCATGACAGATATAATACCGCCATTATACCCATGACAGATATATTACCGCCGTTATACCCATGACAGATATAATACCGCCGTTATACCCATGACATATATAATACCGCCGTTATACCCATGACATATATAATACCGCCATTATACCCATGACAGATATAATACCGCCGTTATACCCATGACATATATAATACCGCCGTTATACCCATGACATATATAATACCGCCGTTTTACCCATGACATATATAATACCGCCGTTATACCCATGACAGATATAATACCGCCGTTATACCCATGACAGATATAATACCGCCGTTATACCCATGACAGATATAATACCGCCGTTATACCCATGACAGATATAATACCGCCGTTATACCCATGACAGATATAATACCGCCGTTATACCCATGACAGATATATTACCGCCATTATACCCATGACAGATATAATACCGCCATTATACCCATGACAGATATAATACCGCCGTTTTACCCATGACATATATAATACCGCCGTTATACCCATGACAGATATAATACCGCCGTTATACCCATGACAGATATAATACCGCCGTTTTACCCATGACATATATAATACCGCCGTTATACCCATGACAGATATAATACCGCCATTATACCCATGACATATATAATACCGCCGTTTTACCCATGACATATATAATACCGCCGTTATACCCATGACAGATATAATACCGCCGTTATACCCATGACAGATATAATACCGCCGTTATACCCATGACAGATATAATACCGCCGTTATACCCATGACAGATATATTACCGCCGTTATACCCATGACAGATATAATACCGCCATTATACCCATGACAGATATAATACCGCCGTTATACCCATGACAGATATAATACCGCCGTTATACCCATGACAGATATAATACCGCCATTATACCCATGACAGATATAATACCGCCGTTATACCCATGACAGATATAATACCGCCGTTATACCCATGACATATATAATACCGCCGTTATACCCATGACAGATATATTACCGCCGTTATACCCATGACAGATATAATACCGCCGTTATACCCATGACATATATAATACCGCCGTTATACCCATGACAGATATAATACCGCCATTATACCCATGATAGATATATTACCGCCATTATACCCATGACAGATATATTACCGCCGTTATACCTATGACAGATATAATACCGCCGTTATACCCATGACATATATAATACCGCCGTTATACCCATGACAGATATAATACCGCCATTATACCCATGATAGATATATTACCGCCATTATACCCATGACAGATATAATACCGCCGTTATACCCATGACAGATAAAATACCGCCGTTATACCCATGACAGATATATTACCACCGTTATACCCATGACAGATATATTACCGCCGTTATACCCATGACAGATATAATACCGCCATTATACCCATGACATATATAATACCGCCGTTATACCCATGACAGATATAATACCGCCATTATACCCATGACAGATATATTACCGCCGTTATACCCATGAGATATATTACCGCCGTTATACCCATGACAGATATATTACCGCCGTTATACCCATGACAGATATATTACCGCCATTATACCCATGACAGATATAATACCGCCGTTATACCCATGACAGATATATTACCGCCATTATACCCATGATAGATATATTACCGCCATTATACCCATGACAGATATAATACCGCCGTTATACCCATGACAGATATAATACCGCCGTTATACCCATGACAGATATATTACCGCCATTATACCCATGACAGATATAATACCGCCATTATACCCATGACAGATATAATACCGCCGTTATACCCATGACAGATATATTACCGCCATTATACCCATGACAGATATAATACCGCCGTTATACCCATGACAGATATAATACCGCCGTTATACCCATGACAGATATATTACCGCCATTATACCCATGACAGATATAATACCGCCATTATACCCATGACAGATATAATACCGCCGTTATACCCATGACAGATATAATACCGCCGTTATACCCATGACAGATATAATACCGCCGTTATACCCATGACAGATATATTACCGCCATTATACCCATGACAGATATAATACCGCCGTTATACCCATGACAGATATAATACCGCCATTATACCCATGACAGATATATTACCACCGTTATACCCATGACAGATATAATACCACCGTTATACCCATGACAGATATAATACCGCCATTATATCCATGACAGATATAATACCGCCATTATACCCATGACAGATATAATACCGCCATTATACCCATGACAGATATAATACCGCCGTTATACCCATGACAGATATAATACCGCCGTTATACCCATGACAGATATATTACCGCCATTATACCCATGACAGATATAATACCGCCGTTATACCCATGACAGATATAATACCACCATTATACCCATGATATATATAATACCACCATTATACCCATGACAGATATAATACCGCCGTTATACCCATGACAGATATAATACCACCGTTATACCCATGACAGATATATTACCGCCATTATACCCATGACAGATATAATACCGCCATTATACCCATGACAGATATAATACCGCCGTTATACCCATGACAGATATAATACCACCGTTATACCCATGACAGATATATTACCGCCATTATACCCATGACAGATATAATACCGCCATTATACCCATGACAGATATAATACCACCGTTATACCCATGACAGATATAATACCGCCGTTATACCCATGACAGATATATTACCGCCATTATACCCATGACAGATATAATACCGCCGTTATACCCATGATATATATAATACCACCATTATACCCATGACAGATATAATACCGCCGTTATACCCATGACAGATATAATACCACCGTTATACCCATGACAGATATAATACCGCCGTTATACCCATGACAGATATAATACCGCCGTTATACCCATGACAGATATAATACCGCCGTTATACCCATGACAGATATAATACCGCCGTTATACCCATGACAGATATAATACCGCCATTATACCCATGACATATATAATACCGCCGTTATACCCATGATAGATATATTACCGCCGTTATACCCATGACAGATATAATACCGCCGTTATACCCATGACAGATATATTACCGCCGTTATACCCATGACAGATATAATACCGCCGTTATACCCATGACAGATATAATACCGCCATTATACCCATGACAGATATAATACCGCCGTTATACACATGACAGATATAATACCGCCGTTATACCCATGACAGATATAATACCGCCATTATACCCATGACAGATATAATACCGCCGTTATACCCATGACAGATATATTACCGCCGTTATACCCATGACAGATATAATACCGCCGTTATACCCATGACATATAATACCGCCGTTATACCCATGACAGATATAATACCGCCGTTATACCCATGACAGATATAATACCGCCGTTATACCCATGACAGATATAATACCGCCGTTATACCCATGACAGATATAATACCGCCGTTATACCCATGACATATAATACCGCCGTTATACCCATGACAGATATAATACCGCCGTTATACCCATGACAGATATAATACCGCCGTTATACACATGACAGATATAATACCGCCATTATACCCATGACAGATATAATACCGCCGTTATACCCATGACATATAATACCGCCGTTATACCCATGACAGATATAATACCGCCGTTATACCCATGACAGATATAATACCGCCGTTATACCCATGACAGATATAATACCGCCGTTATACCCATGACAGATATAATACCACCATTATACCCATGACAGATATATTACCGCCATTATACCCATGACAGATATAATACCGCCGTTATACCCATGACAGATATAATACCGCCGTTATACCCATGACAGATATAATACCGCCGTTATACCCATGACAGATATAATACCGCCATTATACCCATGACAGATATATTACCGCCATTATACCCATGACAGATATAATACCGCCGTTATACCCATGACAGATATAATACCGCCGTTATACCCATGACAGATATAATACCGCCGTTATACCCATGACAGATATAATACCGCCATTATACCCATGACAGATATAATACCGCCGTTATACCCATGACAGATATAATACCGCCGTTATACCCATGACAGATATATTACCACCGTTATACCCATGACAGATATAATACCGCCGTTATACCCATGATAGATATATTACCGCCATTATACCCATGACAGATATAATACCACCATTATACCCATGATAGATATAATACCGCCGTTATACCCATGACAGATATAATACCGCCATTATACCCATGACAGATATAATACCGCCATTATACCCATGACAGATATAATACCGCCATTATACCCATGACAGATATAATACCGCCGTTATACCCATGACAGATATAATACCGCCGTTATACCCATGACAGATATATTACCACCGTTATACCCATGACAGATATAATACCGCCGTTATACCCATGATAGATATATTACCGACATTATACCCATGACAGATATAATACCGCCGTTATACCCATGACAGATATATTACCGCCGTTATACCCATGACAGATATAATACCGCCGTTATACCCATGACAGATATAATACCACCATTATACCCATGACAGATATAATACCGCCATTATACCCATGACAGATATATTACCGCCGTTATACCCATGACAGATAAAATACCGCCGTTATACCCATGACAGATAAAATACCGCCGTTATACCCATGACAGATATAATACCGCCGTTATACCCATGACAGATATAATACCGCCATTATACCCATGACAGATATAATACCGCCGTTATACCCATGACAGATATAATACCGCCGTTATACCCATGACAGATATAATACCGCCATTATACCCATGACAGATATATTACCGCCGTTATACCCATGACAGATATAATACCGCCGTTATACCCATGACAGATATAATACCACCATTATACCCATGACAGATATATTACCGCCGTTATACCCATGACAGATATAATACCGCCGTTATACCCATGACAGATATAATACCACCATTATACCCATGACAGATATAATACCACCATTATACCCATGACAGATATATTACCGCCATTATACACATGACAGATATATTACCGCCATTATACCCATGACAGATATATTACCGCCATTATACCCATGACAGATATAATACCGCCGTTATACCCATGACAGATATAATACCGCCGTTATACCCATGACTGATATAATACCACCATTATACCCATGACAGATATATTACCGCCGTTATACCCATGACAGATATAATACCGCCGTTATACCCATGACAGATATAATACCGCCGTTATACCCATGACAGATATATTACCGCCATTATACCCATGACAGATATAATACCGCCATTATACCCATGACAGATATAATACCGCCATTATACCCATGACAGATATAATACCGCCATTATACCCATGGCAGATATAATACCGCCGTTATACCCATGACAGATATATTACCGCCGTTATACCCATGACAGATATAATACCGCCGTTATACCCATGACAGATATATTACCGCAATTATACCCATGACAGATATATTACCGCCATTATACCCATTACAGATATAATACCGCCATTATACCCATGGCAGATATATTACCGCCGTTATACCCATGACAGATATATTACCTCCATTATACCCATGACAGATATATTACCTCCATTATACCCATGACAGATATAATACCGCCATTATACCCATGACAGATATATTACCTCCATTATACCCATGACAGATATAATACCGCCATTATACCCATGACAGATATATTACCGCCGTTATACCCATGACAGATATATTACCGCCATTATGCCCATGACAGATATATTACCGCCATTATACCCATGACAGATATATTACCGCCGTTATACCCATGACAGATATATTACCGCCGTTATACCCATGACAGATATATTACCGCCATTATACCCATGACAGATATAATACCGCCATTATACCCATGACAGATATAATACCGCCATTATACCCATG